>BNCR01000001.1:7500-433486 GCA_014656515.1 Oryzias celebensis | reverse complement strand
TGGAAAGAATTGCTATTTTATGCGGACTCTGTTTGTTTACATCTGGGTGTGATGTCAGCACGACATCCAATCAAATTAGGGCCACGTTGGTTTGATTCGACAATCCAATCAATCAAATTGGAGGAAAAACATTTCTCCATTAAAAGCATGAGTTCCTGTTTGCCGGTGTTTTAACGTTCCAGTAAAAAAGTTGTCAGAAAAAATGGTTTGCAGTCTGCAGAACATGCAGATAAAAGGATTACCGACATAAACTCAACCATGACCAACGTCATTTCTTGAAACAGACCCGTAAATTCTGAGAAAACTGATGCTAGCTTATCAACTAACTGCTAGCTGGAGCTAGCGGGACAGTCAACTCTCTGTTAGCGTAACACTGGGTGGGCGTGCAGGTAGCTCAGCGTCATCACAAAGTTGCCACAGATGATTTAGACATTTCCACCGCTCAGACCCTTACCGATGATCTGGGCAGGACGCGATCCTGGGATCTTGGTTGTTTCCTGACAGAAATCCAGCAAATGGGATACAGAATCCTCATGTAGGAGCTCCTGCTTGAGTGTTTTTTTTCTCATTTTGCTGTGGTTTGTGGCTGTTTGTTTTGGTAAAGAGGCCACCTTTTTCTTCTGGGACCTTAGTCCTTTAAAAATTGCTGCTTTCCTTCTGTGTTTTTTTTTTTTTTTTTTTTTACTGCTTTAAAGGTTTTTAGAAAGCATGTGTGGGTGTGTATGTGTCTGCATTTTAGTGCTTCACCTGTCATGAGATGAGAGCTTATAATACAAAAATATTTGTCCACTAATCTGTTCTTTAAATGCAATTTATATGATTCTAATCAATGTATTCATGGCAATTACAGCAAAAAACAAAGTATCGTTTACAACTTTGCAAAAAAACGATAGACAGACAGACAGACAGATAGAAATTTTAAAAACACCCCCTCACCCTCCACGGGTGGTTCCTCACCCCAAGCTTGGATTCTCTGGGAGCTTGAGAGTCCTGCAGTATCTTAGTTGTTCTGAGACCTGCAGTCTTGAGCGACTGTTCTGTCAACCAGGAGTTGGTGTTTGGCTCCTCTGGAATCTCTACCAATGCCCTTCTAGCGTTGCTTCCCTGAGCTTCCCATGAGTTTTCATGTTGTGGAGAGACAGATTATTGTAGTATAGTAGTTGGATAAGACTGCACCCTTTGAGGATCTTTCTGGATCAGGATCGTTCGCCCTTCTATTAGCCGTTCAGGGGGAGTTCTGTCTCTTAGCAGATGGTTCATTTGTGCTGCCAGGCCCTCGTAGAGTGCAGTGAGTTTCTTAGCGCTGTCCAATTTTTCATACCTGAGGATCTTTCCTGGATGTCTGCCCATGTGATGGTTACTGGATTCTGTTCAGGGAGGCTGCTGTTCTCTTTTCTCAGAGAGACCAGCCATTGAGCATTGCTGCTATGTGCTGTCTCTTTCTCCCACATACTTTTCCAGTACTGTTCAGTTTCCTGCCTTGGTGGGTCTGCTCTCCTGTTACACTTTCACAGGTTGAGTTGCGTACAGCCTGTTTATCTGTCTGGCTTCATTGTCACTTGTGTAACTCTTTAGGCGGCTGCTCAAGGCCAGGAGCCTTTGTTTGGCAGTTTCCAGGGCTTCAGGTATGGACATCTGGCTGTATTTCTTAGGCACTTTTCATTGCACGTCTTTGGGCCTCTGTCATCTTCCCTCCGAGCTGACTTGATCTTATGAGCTTGTATGACCTTTGAGGAAATTTACCTTATCTTCTTGTGAAACTTTGATAAATAAATATGGTTACTAAAAGCACTCATGGTATGTAAATATCACTCGTTTAAACTACTTGAAAAGACTTCAATTCAAGAGTAGGCCTTGAACTCGACTTGAGACTTGTTGATCTTGACTTGTGACTCGACTTGGGACTTGAGGACAAAGACTTGAGACTTACTTGTGACTTGCATAACATGACTTAGTCCCACCCCTGAGTGGGGTAAGTGTTAAGGTTGTGGTTAGCATTAGTGTTGGGATTACCATTAGTAATATGGTTACGGATAGCATTAGGGTTAGCGTTATGGTTAGTATCAGTGTTAAGGTTGTGGTTAGCATTAGTGTTGGGATTACCATTAGTAATATGGTTACGGATAGCATTAGGGTTAGCGTTATGGTTAGTATCAGTGTTAAGGTTATGGTTAGCATTATTGTTGGGATTACCATTAGTATTATGGTTACGGATAGCATTAGTGTTAGCGTTATGGTTAGTATCAGTGTTAAGGTTATGGTTAGCATTAGCTTTAGGGTTATGGTTAGCATTAGTGTTATGTTAAGTTTCAGTGTTAGGATTACGGTTAGCATTAGTGATACAGTTACCATTAGTATTATGGTTCGGTTAAGCATTAGTGTTACGGTTAGTATCAGTGTTAGAGTTAATGTGGTCTCGCGAGGGAAGGTGGAATGTTTAAAAGAGACGGCAATGGATCAGCGCACACTGCCCAGTAGGCGGATTGTACAATGTTAAAAAACTAGTTTTATTACAAAAAAATACTAAAAACAGCAATGAAAAAAAACAACAAAAAAAACCACACTAAACCAATGTTGGGGAAACCGAACACTCAGTTGCTGAGGCCCAGGGCCGCTATAAAGTAGAGTTTACTAAAAAAAAAAAAAAAAAAAAAAAAAAAACAGAACCTGCTCAAATTCACCCACTCACGGGATGCAGAGCACACACTCAAATTGTGAATCCCTTCACCCAAAGCACAGCAATCCACACGGGGAAAGACCTCCACTTACACTGCGGCCACACTCGGGTCCTCAGCACTGAAGGAATGGGGCCACAAAAGAAAAATACAGTTAAGAAGTTTCACACTAAAATACAGACACTCCCATGTATCGAAAACAGCAACGTGAACAACGAGCTGTTAAACAGTCCGTGGTTTGCTGGTAGGCAACCCTCTGTTAATCCCTTTGACGGGGAGGGGGAGCGAGTCCGTGGCGGAATGCCCCGTCCGTCAGCTGGACCGCTCGAATCCTTGGCTGCGGGCGTCCACGCTGGAAGAACCCCCGTCACACATCCGACGCGTTCACAAACACGAGAGTGTAGCAAAATAAAAGTTAATCAAGAAAGCAGCAGCTGTCTCCACAACCGGAAGCACAGAGGGTCCCTAGTGAGGGAAAACAAATTAAAACTGCTGGAAGGGAAATTGCATGACCTGCATGTCACCAGGCTTACCAGAGGGTCCGGGTTCATCACCTGAAAGTGACAAGCTGCACGAAGAATGCTAATGCTAATGCTAATGGAGCTTGTGGGTGACGTTTTTCCTCTCTGGAGCTGTAAGGCTAACCAGAGGGTCCAACCAGAAGTGAGCGGTTCCAAAGGCCAAGAGATGCCCCTGGAGGCCAGTGGGGACCTTAGCATTTTTTATAGCGCCCTAACAGGCCACGCCTGCAATTAATCACGCAGCAACACTTATGCCAATTAATTCTGCTACATTAAGATTAGCATTACTATTAGGATTAGCTTCAGAGTTTGTGTTACGGTAACGGTTATTACCATGTTAGGGTCATGGTTAGCATTAGTGTAATGGTTATGGTTAGCATTATTGTTTAGGTTTTGGGAAAGAAAAGTTGTATGCTTGTCGCTCCCAGCCAATGATGTCAGGTGCCATCTTGTCTGCAGCCAGGTCCCATGTCATATTCAGGGCCCAGGAGAAGAGAGCTTTAAACCACATTCTTTACATCAACCTGACACATCAGCCTCCTTTTCATCCGGAAAATACCATCTATGGTTGATACAGGGACAGCAGCGGCATATGTTGCTGTTTAACAAAACAGCCTAGCACGCCCACAAACCGAACCAAAAAGTAAATGAAGGCTTTTATGGGAAGTTTTTTCAGAAACTGTTAGACTTCCCACAAGCAGAACTTTGAAGCTCCTGTGAGAACTTCTGAAGAGCTCTCTGGTGTTTGGACGTCTAACTTACCAGGGGATGGAGGCGGCGTGGACTTAAGATAATTTGTCTGTCTAGAAATTTAAACAAAACCAGCAGAACAACCGGATTGATTGACTGGATTAGATGTGCTTGGGTTTGGTTTGTAAAGGTGACGTCATGATGGATGTTTTTCAGGACGAATCTGCTGTGGCTCCACACCACGTTTGCTTTCATGTACCTGCTGCTGACGGTCTACAGTATGAGGAGACACACATCTAAGATGCACTACAAGGAGGACGATCTGGTAGGACCACTGGTCTCTGTGTTTCCTCAACTAGTGGGAAGTATGCGGTTCCCAACTAAACACAAATGTCAGGATAAAACACAAAAAGGCACTAGAAAAAAGATGCATCGTTTTCAGTCTGCAGTAGAACCGAGACATGTGGTGAGGTTCTCCACAGAAGAACCAGACATTTGATGGAAAAGAACAAAATATTGAAAACATTTCTAAACGGTACTCTGAAACAGACGTCAGGATCAGATCTGTTTCGGTTTCTTTGCTTGTAAATCTGTTAGACCAGAAACCTTTGTTGAGTGTGATGGCCAGTACATGAATCCCAGTTTTTTGTCTTGCAGGTGAAACGCACTTTATTCATTAACGGCATCTCTAAATATGCTGAGGAGAGTCAGATCAAGCAGCACTTTGAGTAAGTCCTATGATGAAGTGGCGGTCGCTCTCCCATCCTGGTCGTGTCTTCACTGCTGCTCTGTCCCCCTGCAGGCAGGCCTATGAGAACTGTGTAGTCCTGGAGGCTCGGATCTGCTACAACGTGGCCAAACTAATGGCTCTCAATGCTGAGAGGTGAGGCAGGGTGCATGCTGGGATGTGGTCCTGCTGTTGGCTCTGTGACAGAGTGTAGCAGGTTTGTGCTTTCACCTGTAAGCAGCATGGATCCAGACTCACTCATCTGTTTGTGTCCTCTGAACCCCCCATCCCTGCGTTGGTGCTGACAGGAAGAAGACTGAGCGCAGTAAGAAGTTCTTCACGGACCTGATGGCCAAGGAGCATGTCCCCACCATGATCAACCCCAAACCCTGCGGACACCTCTGCTGCTGCGCCATCGCCGGCTGTGAGGAGGTCAGCCTGCTTTGAAACTAATGTGTCACAGGCTCCGCCCACGTTGTTTATGTTCATGACTTTAACTTCTGTGACAGGAGGAGGCAGTCAGTTACTATACCAAGATGGAGGCAAAGCTGAAGGAGGAGTACAGGAAAGAGAAGGAAAAGGTCCACACCAAACCTCTGGGCATGGCCTTTGTCACCTTCCAGAATGAGGCCATGACAGCCATGTAAGCCCCGCCCCCAAACGAGCCACTCCAATAGCCAGCATCTGTGTTGGGACCACTTCATTACTCACTGCTTAATCTAAAAAGTAACTAAAGTAGTCTTCAGTAAAAACAACTATTATCTTACAGTATAAATCAAAGTCAGTCAAATAAACATTTTATAAAACTCCATTTTTCGTTACACGTCAGTGGCGCTCATCACCTGGAACGCTCATGAGCGCCACACCTGGCGGTCTGGAAGCAGGATGGAGCAGACAGGAAGATGAAATAACATTCAAAATGGCTGAATCCATTTGATTTTCAAAATAAAACGTGGGGATTCTGGACTTTTAGTGGTGATCTGGGCTGAACAGCTGTCACCTGGACCAGGTCAGACCCGCTTCTGAGCAGCTTCTTTTATTGACTTCGAAAAAGAAGCTAATAAATCAATGAAACGAACAGATCACGCCTGGAATAAATATGGGTCTTAAGTTTTCACAACCCCCCCTTACAAACGTGTGTACACATACAACACTTTCTATCCCCCCGTCTTTTAAACCCGCCCCTCCCTGCAGAATCTTGAAGGACTTTAACGCCTGCCAGGTTCAGGGCTGCCGCTGTCGTCAGGAGCCCCGCTCTTCTCAGTTCAGTGAAGTCCTCCACGTCCATAACTGGAGTGTCCTGTACGCGCCCGACCCACAGAACGTGCGCTGGTATGTGCTCAGGCCCCGCCCACCTCAACACCCCTCCTCCTGACAATCACAGATTATTTCTGTTCTGGTTCCTCCTCAGGGAGCACCTGTCGCTGGGCGGTATTTCCTGGTGGATCCGCTGCTTTATCATCAACTGCATCCTCTTCATCTTACTCTTCTTCCTCACCACGCCTGCCATCATCATCTCCACCATGGACAAGTTCAACGTCACCAAGCCTGTGGAGTATCTGAACGTGAGCCGCTGCCACGCCTCTCAGCCGCTCCTCTTCAGCTCTTCTCTCTGACCCGGTTTGTTTGTTTGGCAGAACCCCATCGTCACTCAGTTCTTCCCTACTCTGCTGCTCTGGGCCTTCTCCGCCCTGCTGCCCACTATTGTCTACTACTCTGCCTTCTTTGAGGCCCACTGGACCAGGTACTGCTGCTTTCTCCTTCTCTTCATCTGCTGTCACACACGGGTGTCCTTGAGGGCCACAGTCCAGGACAGGTTTGAACCAAGTCCAGACCCCAGTCCAGTGTCAGAGGTCCTAATGTGATGGTCCGTCTGGGTTTGCAGGTCAGGAGAAAACCGAACAACCATGCATAAGTGTTACACCTTCCTGATCTTCATGGTTCTGCTGCTGCCGTCACTCGGCCTCAGCAGGTAAGAAGAGACCTCAGTGGTTCTTCTGCCAGCTCTGCACACCTCGGATCCTATTCCACTTCTTACTGGTTTGTGTTGTGTTCCAGTCTGGATGTTTTCTTCCGCTGGCTGTTCGATAAGAAGTTCCTGGCGGACGCTAAAGTCAGATTTGAGTAAGTGTGATTCCTCATGAGACTGTTGACCAGATTGGTGGCTGAGCCGGTTAGAGTCTGTGCTCCCTTCAGGTGCGTCTTCCTTCCGGATAATGGCGCGTTCTTTGTGAACTACGTCATCGCCTCGGCCTTCATTGGTAATGCCATGGATCTGCTGAGGATACCTGGTCTGCTGATGTACATGATCCGGCTGTGCCTGGCTCGCTCCGCCGCTGATCGCCGTAACGTGAAGAGGGTGAGGGCGGGCCTTCAGATGTCACCTGTTCATTTCTGAAGCGTCCTGCTTTGACACTAACTCTTGTCTCCACAGCATCAGGCCTACGAGTTCCAGTTTGGCGCCGCCTACGCTTGGATGATGAATGTCTTTACGGTGGTGATGGCCTACAGCATTACCTGCCCCATCATTGTCCCTTTTGGTTAGTCCCTGCTCCACTCACAAACACGCTAGGTCCAGTACCGTTTAAGTCCAGTTTGATTCATCTAACTCTCCTCCAGGTCTGATGTACATGCTGCTCAAACACCTGGTGGACAGGTACAACATGTACTACGCATACCTGCCCTCCAAACTGGACAAGAAGATCCACTCTGGCGCTGTCACCCAGGTGGTCGCTGCGCCCATCCTCTGCCTCTTCTGGCTGCTCTTCTTCTCCACTGTGCGCACAGGTGAGCCCGCCCCCTGCTGAACAGGTGCTGCTTCTTCACATCACAGTTAAGGATTCAGGTCCGCTGTAGTCAAGTTCCTAAAGAAGTACTCTGGCCTGTTGTTGATTGAAGGTTCAAATCCCAGGTCAGACAGTTGTCTCATCTTTGGGCAACGCCCCCCAATTTCCTTAACCCTGTAAAGGTTTTTTCCTAAAGCGGTTCAGGCTGAAGGGTCACAGCCCAACCCTGGTCCTAAATCCGGCCTGGTTACCTGCTCTCTTTGACCATCTTTCTGCTGGTTGGCTTACTCAAGTGACTCCACTCCCAATTGACTGAACACACCTGGTTTACCTCCAGGTAGTCAGCATCAAGCAGTCCAGGGCAAGCTGGAAATCGGGCAGGGTTGAGTCTCTTGAGGACCAGGGTTGGGTTGCCCGCTCTACACCATTATGGCTCCACCCCTCACATACTGTTGCCATGGTAGCAGTAAAAGATTTCAGCCTTTAAATTTGGTTGGGGATAAAGAGCAGAAACTGAGACCTTAGATCCTCAGTTTGGCCAGACTCTTTCCTGTAAAGCTCAGCTGAAGGCAGACATGGCGTGTTGTTGTGGAAGGGGTGGAGACTGACGGGCGGATCAGGATTCATTCATCCTGCCTTGGATGTCCTGTAGGTTTTGAGACGCCAACCTCCATGTTCACCCTGGTGGTGCTGATCGTCACCATAGTGGTCTGTCTGTCACACGTCTGCTTTGGACACTTCAAGTACCTGAGCGCTCACAACTACAAGGTAAGGCTCAGCCAACGGTTTTGGACTTGTGGTGCTCAACGTCTAACTCTGTGCTCTGCCTCAGATCGACACAAAGGAGACCGACCTGGAGGCTGTGGAAAACGGACGCCCTGCTCGGCCCTCCTCCTCTTCAGTCACCAAGTCTCAGGTGAGTCACTTTCATCAGGTCTTCTGGGGTCAGTGGGGTCTCAGGGACCCATAATGCTTTGAATCCGTAGGGTGGAGTTTCAAACTGCAGAGATTCTCACTAACACACCAATGAGGGAGTGGCCATGCCACTCAAACAATCCATCAGAACAAAATAAAGGTTCAGTATCTTAGAGATTTGGACCTATTCCTGAGGAGGAATCAAACCACCAACCTGTAAGTTGGAGCAGAACTTCTCTCCCTCTGTCTCACAGCCACACGTTTCTGCTGCTGCAGGTCTGCCACCAGCAGACCTGCAGCAGCAGAAACCCAGAACAGTCAAGAACCGGGAGAGCGGCGGGGACCTGCTGATGGTTCTGACCCAGCTGGCTGTGTTTTGTGTGTACAGCAGAAGCAGGTGCAGCAGCAGCAGATGTACATCGCACAAGTGCTCCAGGACCCCACTTCAGACGAGGCAGGAGGTGGCAGCAGTGAGGAGGACCGCGGCTCGTCACAGGACGAGGAGATGCTGAACGGAGGAAACAGCATCAACGAGGCGGACTTCCAGTCGGGGGAGGACAGTCTGATTGCCAACGAGGTCCATCAGTAGCTGGGGCCAAGGCTGAGGGAGGAGGTGGAGCTAATGTGGGACACCTGCTTTTCAGTTAGGCAGGCTCGAGACTGAATAGCAGAAATTTAGCTCCGCCCCCTCTGCCAGTAGATTTGACCCGACTTTGGACCCTGGCGCCGGGTCACCGTGGTCCAGTCCTGTGCATTGTGGAGGCACGGACGCTGGGCTGCCTCCAGAGAGAGTCTTTGTACGTGACTACGAAGCCAAAACCTTCTTTCCAGGGGTGGGCGGGGTTTAAATTTGTGCCTGGGCTGGACCTCATTCGTTCATGTGTTCTGTGGGTCACCTGAACTTGACCTTATGTCTTATTTCAAAAGGACCCAGCGGCCTCACTGCCGCCATTGAATCATGAAAACAACACGCCAATCCCATTTTCCTGTCACGGTGACGCCTCGCTAGCACAGCCCCCCCCCCCCCCCCCCCCCCCCCCCCCCCCCCCCCCCCCCCCCCCCCCCCCCCCCCCCCCCCCCCCCCCCCCCCCGATCCTGTGAGTTCATCTGTGTCACCTGACGGCTGTTTCTCTGCTGAGCTTCTCTGCATGTTGCTGCAGCACCACCCTCTGGTGACGCTGGGCTGACCCATCTGACTCTCACTCCTGAACCTCCTGCGCAGAAAAGAAAATGAAAGGAAAGCAGGAAAGTTTTCACACCGACCTCCTCAGACACATAGACTCTTCCAGCTGCACCTCTACAGGTCAGGAAGACCTCCAGGTAGACCTGCAGGTGCCTGTCAGGACTCTCAAGAGAATGTTTTTGATTTGTTTTAGGTTGTGCACTGACAGTGTGTGTGTGTGTCTGTGTGTGTGTGTGTGTCTGTGTGCGTGTGTGTGTGTCTGTGTGTGTGCACGTGTGTTGGCTTGCAGGCCCTTTGCTGCTGCAGTAGAAGTAGAACCTGCAGTCGTGTCCTATGATGTCCTCACATTCTAAAAGATTCACGCCGACATTTGACTTTGTTTGGGACGGGCACGTGTTTAGCACGTGTTTGCATCCACGCCTGCTGTAGGTTCAGGGCTAATCCGTTTCTCCTGTAGGGTTCAGTTTGCTGTTGGAACCGTGAAAGAATTGCCCGAAGACGAGACCCCCCCCCCCTCCCCCCAATCACCCCACCCAGAGATTGGTGCAGTTCCCCTGCAGGGCATGTGAGGCGCCACTGAGTTTAAACACTCCAATTTCGAGACAGAGTTGAGCTGTGGCTGCTGCTGCAGTTGGGGGCTCGCGTCTCCTCATGGTGGGATGGGTGGATGTTTAGCTCTTTCAGACATCACCGTCACCGTCAGTGTCCTCATTTATTCTCACAGGCCTGTTCCTCCCAGACCTGATGGTTCGGTCCATTTTTTAATGTCCTGATGGAAGAATCCCACTGTTGTCTCTGTGACCTGAGACAGAGTCTTGGTGATCTGAGGCCTTAAAAGCGTTTAGCTTCGTTAAAGACAAATAATTCTACAAAACTGGGATGTCAGACACCTCCACCCCCAGGTAAAAAACGAAATCTGAAAATACCAAACTGAAGATGATGCGCCGACAGGCTAAACCGAAAACATTGAAGATTGCTGTGAGACCATAACGGGGGGATGGGGGACAGGCTGCAGCCAAACCAGGAGAATTCTTGAGATCTAGCAAAGATCAGTTCTGATGGTCCTAAAGGTTCCTCTGGAGAGAGAGCATGCGGCTTTTCTTCTGAAGAAGGTCAGGATGCACAGCACCTCATACCTTTGTGTCACAGTATTAAGGAGAGCTCCCTGAAGACCTCCTGGACTTTTAGTCAAATCTGGAAGTGTTAGTGAGAAAACCACATGTCAGGTGCATGATGGGAATCCTAGCTTTGATCCACAGGCGTATCTAGAAAGAGAATCGCTCCTCTGAAAGCTGAAGGTGACAGAACTCATTCTGCAGTCTGAAGATTTCGGTTTAGTTAATCTTGCTGATTTTACTCTTTTCTGCCCCCTGGTGGAGCAGCTGAGATGCAGACACCAACTCTTTGCTGCCTCCAAATGTGGCACACACTCAGACAGAAAAAAGGCTGCCTCATGCAGCTTCACAGGTTTCCATGGAAACGGGAAACTCAGCAGGCTAAAGTCAGCATCCTCGTTAGCGACATGAAAATTTAGGTGTTTGCTTTTTTTCTTAAACAATGTTTACATCAGCTGTTGCTGTTGTGTTCTGGTCTGCAATGTGTGTTTGTGTGTGTGTGTCTGGGTGTGTGTGTGTGTGTGCGTATGTGTGTGTTTATGTGCATGTGCACTGACACAAAGCCGGAATATGAAGGCTGGAGCCAATGGTTCCACGCTGGAGAACCTGCAGCTGTTGTGTTGGTGCAGTTCCCTTTGGCCCGGATGGTGTGGACATGAAACTGAAGGGGTGCTGGTTCTGACGTCAGAACATGACGGGGAAACCCTTGGAGGAAGTCCAGAACAACCTCTGAACAAATACAGAGATGATCAGATCCAAACGGCGCCAGACAAGAGCCCGGTTCTGGTCAGGTGTTGTTCTGAGTAACTGAGGTGAAGTGGCCGCCATTTTCAGGAGTCAAACTCGTGACTGAAGAAGATCTGAGCAGATCTGGACAAACACAGGCTTGTAAATAGCCATCAGGCTGCACTGTCACCATGGGGACCGGCGCCATGCAGCGCCCCCTTGTGGACTCTGAGCTTCAGTCCATTGGTTTGTTTCCCCTCTAAGTTATTGCTGTGTCACTATTTATTTTGACTCTCTGTACAGTGAGACGTCCGTCTGTTTATGTTCATGTTTAATAAAACCCAATCTCTTCTGAGTTCTCTTCTGAGTTCTCGTCTGAGTTCTCTTCTGAGTTCTCGTCTGAGTTCTCTTCTGAGTTCTCTTCTGAGTTCTCTTCTGAGTTCTCTTCTGAGTTCGGATAACAATGTTTGTTCCCAACTTTAGTTTCTTTAAGCAGGAATCCAGAATAATTTATTGTTTTGTCAATAGATTGCACTTTTTAACGGTGTGAACTAGACAGACCTCCACCATCTTCACCTCCTCCACCTCCTCCACCTCCTTCACCTCCTTCACCTCCTTCACCTCCTTCACTTCCTCCACCATCTTCACCTCCTCCACCATCTTCACCTCCTCCACCTCCTTTACTTCCTCCACCATCTTTACCTCTTCCACCTCCTTCACTTTCTCCACCATCTTTACCTCTTCCACCATCTTTACCTCTTCCACCATCTTTACCTCCTTCACTTTCTCCACCATCTTTACCTCTTCCACCTCCTTCACTTTCTCCACCATCTTTACCTCTTCCACCATCTTTACCTCCTTCACTTCCTCCAAAATCTTTACCTCCTCCACCTCCTTCACTTCCTCCACCATCTCCACCATCTTCATCATCTTCACCTCCTTCACTTCCTCCACCTCCTCCACCATCTTCACCTCCTTCACTTTCTCCACCATCTTCACCTCCTCCACCATCTTCACCTCCTCCTTTACTTCCTCCACCATCTTTACCTCTTCCACCTCCTTCACTTTCTCCACCATCTTTACCTCTTCCACCATCTTTACCTCTTCCACCATCTTTACCTCCTTCACTTTCTCCACCATCTTTACCTCTTCCACCTCCTTCACTTTCTCCACCATCTTTACCTCTTCCACCATCTTTACCTCCTTCACTTCCTCCAAAATCTTTACCTCCTCCACCTCCTTCACTTCCTCCACCATCTCCACCATCTTCATCATCTTCACCTCCTTCACTTCCTCCACCTCCTCCACCATCTTCACCTCCTTCACTTTCTCCACCATCTTCACCTCCTCCACCATCTTCACCTCCTCCTTCACTTCCTCCACCATCTTTACCTCTTCCACCATCTTCACCTCCTCCACCTCCTTTACTTCCTCCACCATCTTTACCTCTTCCACCTCCTTCACTTTCTCCACCATCTTTACCTCTTCCACCATCTTTACCTCCTTCACTTCCTCCACCATCTTTACCTCCTCCACCTCCTTCACTTCCTCCACCATCTCCATCATCTTCATCATCTTCACCTCCTTCACTTCCTCCACCTCCTCCACCTCCTCCACCATCTTCACCTCCTTCACTTTCTCCACCATCTTCACCTCCTCCACCATCTTCACCTCCTCCTTTACTTCCTCCACCATCTTTACCTCTTCCACCTCCTTCACTTTCTCCACCATCTTTACCTCTTCCACCATCTTTACCTCCTTCACTTCCTCCACCATCTTTACCTCCTCCACCTCCTTCACTTCCTCCACCATCTTCATCATCTTCATCATCTTCACCTCCTTCACTTCCTCCACCTCCTCCACCTCCTCCACCATCTTCACCTCCTTCACTTTCTCCACCATCTTCACCCCCTCCACCATCTTCACCTCCTCCTTTACTTCCTCCACCATCTTTACCTCTTCCACCTCCTTCACTTCCTCCACCATCTTTACCTCTTCCACCATCTTTACCTCCTTCACTTCCTCCACCATCTCCACCATCTTCATCATCTTCACCTCCTTCACTTCCTCCACCATCTTTACCTCTTCCACCATCTCCACCTCCTCCACCTCCTTCACTTTCTCCACCATCTTCACCTCCTCCACCATCTTCACCTCCTCCACCTCCTTTACTTCCTCCACCATCTTTACCTCTTCCACCTCCTTCACTTTCTCCACCATCTTTACCTCTTCCACCATCTTCACCTCCTTCACTTCCTCCACCATCTCCACCATCTTCATCATCTTCACCTCCTTCACTTCCTCCACCATCTTTACCTCTTCCACCATCTCCACCTCCTTCACTTTCTCCACCATCTTCACCTCCTCCACCATCTTCACCTCCTCCACCTCCTTTACTTCCTCCACCATCTTTACCTCTTCCACCTCCTTCACTTCCTCCACTATCTTTACCTCTTCCACCATCTTCACCTCCTTCACTTCCTCCACCATCTCCACCATCTTCATCATCTTCACCTCCTTCACTTTCTCCACCATCTTCACCTCCTCCACCATCTTCACCTCCTCCACCTCCTTTACTTCCTCCACCATCTTTACCTCTTCCACCTCCTTCACTTTCTCCACCATCTTTACCTCTTCCACCATCTTCACCTCCTTCACTTCCTCCACCATCTCCACCATCTTCATCATCTTCACCTCCTTCACTTCCTCCACCATCTTTACCTCTTCCACCATCTCCACCTCCTTCACTTTCTCCACCATCTTCACCTCCTCCACCATCTTCACCTCCTCCACCTCCTTTACTTCCTCCACCATCTTTACCTCTTCCACCTCCTTCACTTCCTCCACCATCTTTACCTCTTCCACCATCTTCACCTCCTTCACTTCCTCCACCATCTCCACCATCTTCATCATCTTCACCTCCTTCACTTTCTCCACCATCTTCACCTCCTCCACCATCTTCACCTCCTCCACCTCCTTTACTTCCTCCACCATCTTTACCTCTTCCACCTCCTTCACTTCCTCCACCATCTTTACCTCTTCCACCATCTCCACCTCCTCCACCTCCTTCACTTCCTCCACCATCTCCACCATCTTCACCATCTTCACCTCCTTCACTTCCTCCACATCTTCAGCTGCTCCACCTCTTCTCCTTGGTGGAAACTGTTATGGAATGCAGCTGCACTTCCCAAAAACCACAACCATCTCCTTTGTCTTGTTGACAGCCGCTGTTTCTTGTTTCTTCTCCATGTCACAAAGTGCTCCACAGCTGCGGTGAAGACCACCGCTTATTGAGTTCCGCTGTTCCAAGATCCTGTGTTCTGTGTCAGTGCGTGTAACTGATCCGTCGTCTTCAGTCTGTGCGGCTCTGTCCTCCTGTCCGCTGGGGGCGCTGTGCCATAGCTCAGCGTAGAAATGCGCCGAAGAAGAGCGGGACGCGGCGGCTGCTGCTGCTGCTGCTTGGGAGCGCTGAGCAGAAGCTTCCGTGATGTCTGTGACCTCTAAAGTGGTTCTGGGAGTTTCTGTGGTTCTGACTTTGAGCACCGTGGCGGCTGTGCACCTGAAACAGGCCTGGGACCGAGAGGTGAGCCAGTCCAACCGCCCCGTAGCATCGATACTAACAGCTAGCCCGGTCTAAAGCCGTTAGCATCAGTCTGCCGTTACAAACAGGGTAATAAAGAGCTTCCGGTTCACACTTCAACAATAAAAGTCCGTGTCGGTTTCTGTTGAAGTTTGGACTTTGATACGTATGATAATACGGATTTAACGTCTGTGTGCTGACTTTGACCTTGTGACTTTAATGGCTCCATCTGGACTTCCGGTTCAGTGTATGGTGATGCTTCTGGTTTGGTAACAACCTAAAGGAGGCTTTGTGCTGTGGTGTAGTGGTTACTGTCACCTCTCAGTGAGAAGGTTCAAATCCCAGCTGGGCTCTAACTTTATGGAGATTGCATGTTCTACTCATGCATGTGTGGGTTCTCCAGCTTCCTCCCACCGTCTGCAAACATGCTGCATGGTTTAACTGGTGACTATTCTTCAGGTGTGTGCAGGGGCGGCTCCAAGATTTTTTTTCTGGGGTTGCTAAGTGGCAGTAAGGAGATGCTCATTCATTTTTAGATCAAATGACATTTCTAAGAAGGAAAGTAACAGGAGCTTAAATTCTTACGATGTTAAATAATACCATGTAATAAATGTATTGTTTTGTCAGTAGATTGCCATTTTTAACTGTGTGAACTAGGCCTGTCACTAACGATTATTTTAAAAGTCAATTAGTCAACGATTATTGTTTATGTAAGAATTTTCCCCCAAAAGGTGATAGTGCGGGTACCGACCGTGGAGGTTTGTGTCATGTATGCTACCACTAGTGCACAGCACATGCTGCATTCACAGAAATTGAAAATTTCCATGTATAGTTCATGAAATTCAATTTCACTTTATGAAATGTACAAAGCCTAAGATCCAAGGTAAGCTGAACGCTAGAACAAAAAAAGTGAAAGGGTTCCTGATCCCTGCACTAAATCATTGCCTAAACTTCCAATTGAAGTAGTAAGCAGAAATATTTTTATGAACACGGGTTTTACTTAATCATATCTTTAAATCTTCTACCATTGACAGAGGTCTCATTTCTTTGTGTGTGTTGCAGCCTCTAAAAGAACTATTTGGTCCAGTTTCTTACTAAAGAAACACACTAAAGAGAAACACAAAATCTCACTACACCACTGATAAAAAAAATGTTTTTTTTGCAGCCATTATTTATAACATGTAACTTTTCAATAGTCAAGATAATTCCACTAACAAAGTTATATCTTTTAATAGGCTGTATAATAATTTTGATTTATTTTAATCTAACAGCAGCACCTACAAGTTCCTTTCAAAATAAAATTCAGTGTCTGTGCTTCCTGTCAAAGACCTGGTGTCCCGTTACTCTATACCAGTGAGACCATTATTACAGACAGGTCCGCCATGAGAGGACGTGTTGGGAGGAAACCAAACATGCGCTGCCTTTGCCCACTAAAGGAAGCACCAAAGCAGGAAGAAGCAGTTTCAACAGTAAACAATCCACCACCATCTTTTAACATGGCACTTTTTAATGCTCGGTCCTTGTCCAACAAGACTTTTATTATGAATGATTTTATTTTAGATTATGACATTGATGCTCTCTTTTTAACTGAAACATGGCTGAGCACAGACGCATCCACTGTTCTCACAGAGGCCTCCCCACCAAATTTTAGTTTTGTTTTTTCAACCAGGGAGGGAAAAAGGGGTGGTGGTCCTGCATCCATTATATCCAACTCCTTTGCAGTAAAGCAAATTACTTTAGATCAGTACCCCAGCTTTGAACATCATACCTTTGTTTTTAACAGCCCTCCATTTTAATGCATCACAGTATACAGACCACCAAAACCAAACACTGGTTTTATTGAGGAGTTTTCTGAGTTCCTTGCGTCTGTCCACATTTCCTTTAACATGATTTTAATAACTGGTGATTTTAACCTGCATGTAGACAAGGAGTCGGACCATTGCGCTACTCAGTTTATGGAATTACTTGCTTCTCTGGATTTTCAACAACATGTCATGCAGCCAACTCACAACAGGGGGCACACTCTTGACCTGGTAATCCGTCATGGTTTGTCAACAAGTGTGTCCACTGTTGTGGATCTGGCTGTTTCTGATCATTACTGTGTGCTTTTTAACATCTATATGCTTCCTCTAGGGAATGTCATCAGGAGGCACAACATCAGCTTTCATAGCTATGCTGATGATACCCAGCTGTACATACAGTAGCTATGTCTCCTGATGACACAGGGCCAATAGAAGCACTTTTTTAACTGTATTTTAGATGTGAAATCATGGATGGCAAATAATTTTCTGCAGCTCAACCAGGAGAAAACTGACATTTTAATTATTGGTCCTGAAGCTAAGAGAGAGAGACAGTTTTTGAAGTTAAAAGAACTTTCACTAGATTGTTCAGAAACGGTAAGAAACCTTGGCGTTATTTTTGACTCTAAGCTAACTTTCCTCCCACATATTAAACATGTGGTTAAAACGTGTTTTTATCATCTTAGAAACTTGGCTAGAGTCCGCCCACTACTCTCTCTCGCTAACATGGAGATGCTGATGCATGCTTTTATCACAAGTAGAATTGATTATTGTAATGCCCTGCTTGCTGGTCTTCCAAAGACTAACCTTAAGAATCTTCAGCTTCTCCAAAATTCTGCTGCAAGACTTCTTACTAAGACCAGGCGACAGGCCCATATCACTCCAATTTAAAATCCCTGCATTGGCTCCCCATAAGCTTCAGGATTGATTTTAAGATACTTTTAATGGTTTTTAAATGTCTTAACGGTCTTGCGCCTTCTTATCTCTCTGACCTTTTAGTTAAATATGAACCCTCGCGGACCCTGAGATCCTCTGGCACTGGTCTTCTAACCATTCCAGCAGTAAAAACCAAAACGTATGGAGAGGCATCCTTTCAGTATTATGGCCCTCGTTTGTGGAACGGTCTGCCAGAGGATCTAAGAGCTGCAGAGAGCATAGATGTTTTTAAGAAAAGGCTCAAGACCCACCTATTTAACCTGGCTTTTATATAATTTTTACTTTGTATCTTTTACCTATTTATCTATTATCTATTTTATAATGTTTTATCAATTTACAATAAACTATTAATTTATTTTAAATTCCTCATTATAATGTTTTATTGTTGGTTTTTTAGCTTTTATCAATATGTTTAGTTTTTAATTTAATTTTATTTTGTTTCCGGTGCTTCCTCAGTTGGGTTCTCTCTCTCTGGGTCGGCTGCCGTTCAGCTGCGGCGGCTCTGGATGGGGACCAGGTGAGGCGGGTCCCTGCTTGTGTCGCTGCGTTTGGTTGGCTGTGCCGCTACTCACAGAGAGAGAGGTCCCAACTATTAGTGTTTCTGAAAACAAACTGTCATGCTCAGCCTGTTTCTCATTGCCGATCTCCATCAGTTAGGGGGTAGGAGGACTGAAAGGGGTGGGGGGTTGTGTACAGATCTGAGGGAGGGGACTTTATGTTAATTTATGATTATTTTATATTATTTGTTTTTTATTTGCTTATTTAGTATCATTATAATTTTTTTATTTTGTGTAAAGCACTCTGTGTTATGTTTTATATGAAAAGTGCTATTTAAATAAAGATTGATTGATAAAGATCCTCCTAAAGCATTAATTAAAACTGCACTTATTGTTACGCAATTCTCTCACTTAAGAACTTTGCTTCTGAGCTGAAACTACACATACTGCTGTGCTTCAGAAGATAAAAACATGAGCTTTAAACTTAATCCAATAATAAACAGTTCTGACAATAGATGTCGTCATTTTACTCAGTCATCTGACGTGCGCATTCTGGAGGATTGATAAAACACATAAGGCCTCTGAATTTAGTGTCATTTCAGCAGTGGTTAAAAACACATTTATTCTACTATTCTAAGATCACCTGATAAGGAAAATATGATTAAATATGGTGACAAAATGTAACTAAGAAACCCATTATTGATCCAGAATAAGAAACAAATCAGGCTTCTGTGAAGCTCCAAGCAAAAGCTTCTGGTGAAACATTTTAACAGAAGAACAATTTTACAATCTAAACAGCTTTATAAACTGCAGAACCGCGCTCTCCTTTCCTCCTCCACCATCTCTCCCGCTCCGATTCTTCTCTTTCCTTCTTTCATGGAGGTACTTTTGAATCGGGTGTTCAAATCCTGTGATTTTTGCATCTGAAATTAGAAGCACGAGCTGAACGTATAAAGCTCGGGGAGGAAAAAAGAACCTTCCTGTTTTGCTTTGCGTCTAAAAAAAAAACATAGAGAGGACGTCACGTCGATTATACCACATTAGCATAATTTATAGCCGATTAGTCGACTAATCATTGACAGCCGTATACTTTAGCTTGATGCCTTTTCAAAAAGGTTCAATAAGCTTGACGCCCCAGACATGATCTCTGGCGTTTGCAGCGCCTCCACCAGGGTGTTGTCCGAGATCTGGAGCGGCTGGAGAGAAAGAAGGAGAACCTGCGGTTGCTGGAGGAGCAGAGGGTCCTGACCCAACACCTGGAGGAGGAGAGGCAGCGCAGCCAGACGAGGCTCCGCCCACAGGATACGTGAGGCAGGTATGTTCTGTGAAGTGCAGAGAAGTGGAAGGTGAGGGTGATGTGAGCTCACACTGCTGCACCGACAGGACCGCCTTCAGGCAGCGCTGCACCTGAGAGCAGACATGGACAGCAGCAGCGAGCCCCTGGGGGCGGGCGAGGACGAGGCGGCGTGCACATCGGCGTCAGAGGGGCTGGAGGAGGGGGAGGTGGAGGGGGAGACTCTGCTGATCGTGGAGTCAGAGGATCAGGGTTCGGTGGACCTGTCCCACGACCAGAGCGGAGACTCGCTGACCAGCGACCTGGGCGAGGAGGGGGAGGGCAGCTGGGCCTGCGAGGACATGTCGTTCTACTGCGAGCATTGTCACAAGTGGACCCCTGCAGGTGAGCTGATGAGAGCTGTGGGCGTGGCCAAATCCCCAATCCACACGCAGAACTGGAGGTCTAACACACAAACACAGACACACACAGGCACACACACGCACGCACACAGACACAAGCACACACACACAGGCACGCACACACACACAGGCACACACAGACACACGCACACTCACAGGCACGCACACTCACAGGCACACACACAGACACACACAGACACACGGACACACATACACACAGGCATACACAGGCACACACACACACAGGCACACGGACACACACACACACATACACACACGCACACACATACACAGGCACACACGCACACGCACACAGGCACACACACGCACACACACAGACATACGCGCACGCACACACAGACACACGCACACACAGGCACACACACACAGACACACACAGGCACACACATACACACGCACACACAGACACACAGGCACGCACACACACAGACACACACAGGCACACACATACACACACGCACACACATACACAGGCACACACACGCACACACACAGACATACGCGCACGCACACACAGACACACACATACACACACGCACGCGCACACAGGCACACACACGCACACACACAGACATACGCGCACGCACACACAGACACACGCACACACAGGCACACACACACAGACACACACAGGCACACACATACACACGCACACACAGACACACAGGCACGCACACACACAGACACACACAGGCACACACATACACACGCACACACAGACACACAGGCACACACACACACAGACACACACAGGCACACACATACGCACACACACAGACACACACAGGCACACATGCACACACAGGCACACGCACACACACAGACACAAACACACAGGCACACGCACAGACACACATGGACACACACATACACACGGACACACACACAGACACACACACAGACATACGCATACACACAGACATACGCACGCACACACACACACACACACACACACAGACATACGCATACACACAGACATACGCACGCACACACACACACACACACACACACACAGACATACGCATACACATAGTGATACGCACACACACAGACATACGCACACGCACACAGAGACACACACAGATATACGCACACACAGACATACGCACACACACACAGACACACACACAGACATACACATACACACAGGCACGCACACACACAGACACACACACACACAGGCACAGGCACGCACACACACACACAGGAACACGCACACACAGGCACGCACACACACACACAGGCACACATACACACGGACAGACACACAGACACACACAGGCACACATACACACGGACACACACACAGACATACGCACGCACGCACACACACACACAGACATATGCATACACATAGTGATACGCACACACACAGACATACGCACGCGCACACAGACACACACACAGACATACGCACACACACACAGACGCACACACAGACATACGCATACACACAGTGATACGCACACACACACACACACACACACACACACAGGCGCACACACACACAGGCACGCACACACACGGACACACACACACACGGACAGACACACACAGGCACACATACACACGGACACACACACAGACATACGCACGCACGCACACACACACACAGACATATGCATACACATAGTGATACGCACACACACAGACATACGCACGCGCACACAGACACACACACAGACATATGCATACACATAGTGATACGCACACACACAGACATACGCACGCGCACACAGACACACACACAGACATACGCACGGACGCACACACACACACAGACATATGCATACACATAGAGATACGTACACACACAGACATACGCACGCGCACACAGACACACACACAGACATACGCACACACACACAGACGCACACACAGACATACGCATACACACAGTGATACGCACACACAGGCCCACACACACACAGGCACACACATACACACACACAGGCACACACACAGACATACGCATACACACAGTGATACGCACACACACACAAACACACATACACACGCACACACAGACACACACACACAGGCACACACATACACACACACAGGCCCGCACACACACATACACACGCACACACAGGCACACACACACACCATCCCGCTCTGTTTCACCCTCCTGGTTTCCTGGCCCTCCAGTGGTGGTCAGACGTTTCCATTCACCTGTAGGGACTAGAATGTCTGGAGTTTCTAGTTATTTCTACAACTCTGATTTTCTCTGGTAGTGATCTGAACAGATGTCACAAAAACGTTAGTGAGCTTTGGTTCTTTCAGAACTGGGACCAGATCTGCTGGGTCAAACATGTACATCAAGAATGAATTAGTTTTGGTGACTTAGAAAGATGTGTCAATGAGTAATTATGTGCGATTACAGCAGGTGACGTCTCAGAGGCCATTTACAGAGGCTGCAAACACCCACAAACGCTACAGTGGAAAGAGCTCAGCATGGACCTGGAAAAGTGAATCAGCGACTTGAAAAAGTCAGGAAAGTCACTCGGCGCCCTTTGTAAGCAGCTCCAGGTCCCAACAGCAAAACTGCAAACAATTGCTTAAAGAGCATGCCACTGTTTTGTCACCATTACAATCAGGAAGAAAATCAAACTTTCCCCTGCTGCCTAGAGAAAGTTGGTCAGAAAGGTCAAGAGTCAACCAAGAACCACCAAAAAGCAGATCTGCCAAAATGTAGAAGTCGTTGGAACACAGGTGTCAGTCTCCACAGTTAAGCATGTCTTATATCACTGTGGACCCAGAGGCTTCGGGGCAAAAGGAAACTTTCCTCCAAAAGCAGAACCTTAAGGCTCGACTGGAGTTTGCTGCTGATCACCTGGACAAAGATCAGAGGAAGAGCTCTTTGGCCACGACGCACAGCTTCCCTGATTTTGTTTCATCAGTGAATCTGTTCTGCAGCAGGCTGTATCAGTGAAGGATCTTTATCTTGTGGATTGCAGCAGTGGATGTGTCTGACTGTGTCTCTGTTGCAGCTCAGCTCAGAGGAGAACAGCCCAGTTACCTGAAAGGAGACAACTTCTTCAAGTTCACCTGCTGCAGCTGCTCCGAGGACGGCAAGGAGAGCTTTGAGAGGATGCGGCTCACCTGGCAGCAGGTACCCTGTCCGACACAAAGCTGTGGAAGGGGGCCGGCGTGGCTGAATCGGTGTGTGTTCGACAGGTGGTGATGTTGGCCATGTACAACCTGTCCCTGGAGGGAACGGGCCGGCAGGGCTACTTCCGGTGGAAGGAGGACATCTGCGCCTTCATTGGCCGGCACTGGAACTTCCTGCTGGGAACCAGGTGAGCCCCCGCCGACGTGATCCACCTGGTGTGTGGCTGCGCTGACCTGGTCTCTCTGCAGGAAGAAGACCTCCACCTGGTGGAGCACGGTGGCCGGCTGCCTGTCTGTCGGCAGCCCCACCTTTTTCCGGTCCGGAGCACAGGAGTTTGGAGAGCCCGGCTGGTGGAAGTTGGTCCAGAACCGACCCCCCACCTTAAGGCCGGAAGTGGACAAGTCCACCGCCAAGACCAAAGGTAAGGTGCGGTGACGCTGGAGAGGGCAGAGTTCCACATCTCTGCTCAGCCATTTGTGGTCTGCAGTGTCCAAACCCGTCCTGGACCCGATCATCACGGTGGAGGGCTTGAGGAAGCGGGGGGCCAGGAACCCAGTGGAGAACGCCATGCAGCTCAAGGAGAAGCGTTCTCGTACCCAGGAGGCCAAAGACATCCGGCGAGCGCAGAAGGAGGCGGTGGGAGGGTACACCGACCGCAGTGCCTCCTCCACGCCAGTCAAACTGGGCGGGGGCCGTGGAGGGGGGGCAGGGCGGCGGCCTGATCTGATCCTGGAGAAGGGCGAGGTCATCGACTTCTCCTCGCTGAGCTCCTCAGACCAGACTCCTCTCACCAGCCCATCTCCATCCCCCTCACCCGACTTCTCTGCCCCCGGAACGCCGGCCTCCCAGTCGGCCACGCCCAGCCTGCTGTCGGAGGCGGACCTCATCCCAGACGTCATGCCCCCTCAGGCGCTGTTCCACGGTGAGAGGACGCCCCCCCTGCGGCGCTGCTGCATAGATGATGATGTCATGACTTGCCTGCCCCTCCTGCAGATGACGAGGAGATGGACGGCATGATCGACCCGGGGATGGAGTACGCCCCCCCACCCAGCACCACCCTCGTAGGCTGCAAGAAGGTCTGTTCTGTCCACCCTCACATCAAACGAGAAGCTGACAGCGAGGAAGGCGATTGTCCTGAGCGTGAGGAAGACTACGAAGAGCCAGGAGGAAGGAAAGAAGCTCCTTCGCCTTCCTCTGGGGGGGCTGAGCGGAGGAGGGTGCTCTCAAACGTCGACGGCGTGGCCAGTCCTCGGTGCGTCGCCGTCAGCCTGTACGAAGAGCGAATGCTGCTCCGGCGCCTGGACGCCTGCCCTCTGGCTCTGGCCGTCACGCCGCAGGCCCGACGCCTTCACAGGAAGCTGCTGGTGCGCCAGGCCAAGAGGCAGAGAGGGCTCCCCCTGCTGGACGTGGACCGGGCCATCAGCGCCACCCTCACCCTGGTGGGGGGGATCTACGGTGCCCCAGAGGTGGGTCCCAACGTGAGGGGCGGAGCCGAGGAGAAATACCGCACCAGCAGTCGGGAGCTGCAGATCCTGGATCGATTCCAGGTACCAGCGTCTTCGGGGTCATCTGAGGGTCTCGTTTCTGATGGTTCTGGTTTTTAGGAGGTGGAACCGCAGGTCCAGCCCCTTCATGCGGCCAGAACAAACTGTAGATCTCACACTAGCTGCGTTTCCGTTAAACAGATGTGCAAAACTTTATTGACATTCTAGAAGCATTACAGCCACTTCCTTCCAAGGGGCTCATTTAATTCACTGAAAGTGTTTGCATTGCAGTTTTGCCACTAATGTCCATTTCTATCCATACCAAATACCACCTCCTCCAAGCACAAACACTTTTTTTCGATAAATGCGACTTTTTTGGAAACTGTGGTGTTTCCATTAAGCAGATTTATTATGGCAGATCCAGTTTGTGCGATTTCAGTTAAAGGAAACCCGCCTACTGCAGCGAACGCCCTTCAGCGTCTGCAGTCAGACGCTCCACAGCCTCTCTGGTCTGCCGGGGGGGGCGGGTCTTTACATCTGCAACCTTGTTTTCTAAATGGATCGTTTCTGTGGACCGGTTCTGATCTGATTCTGACCCATGACCCTCCAGACCAGAACCTCAGGCAGAAGAGGCGCTCCGTTGCACTCCGTGTCCTTCTGGCACCGCCTGATGGGAGCTGAAGGGGGTTTGGAGCAGAGCATCAAGAGTCCATACACGTCCCGCGTGCTGAAACCTTACATCAGGTACAGCCACCCCCCATGATGGCAGTGGGGGGGTCAGAGTCTAAGGTTCTGTCTTTGGTCTTCAGGAGGGACTATGAGAGCCGCCCTCTGAAGCTCCGGTTGTTGGCTGAAATCAGAGCACACCCCCACAGGACGGACCCAGACTGGGTCCCTGAACCCGACGCCCCCATCGACTACTGCTACGTCCGTCCCAACCACATCCCCTCCGTCAACTCCATGTGTCACCACGGCTTCTGGCCAGGTGGAGTATCTCCTTCCTTTCTTTGTTCCCGCTCCCCACTCTTCTAACCCGGTGGCTCCTCCCCCAGGAGTGGATCTGTCTGAGTGCCTGCAGTACCCAGACTTCAGCGTGGTGGTCCTCTACAAGAAGGTGGTGATCGGCTTCGGGTTCATGGTTCCGGATGTCAAGTACAATGAGGCCTACATCTCCTTCCTGCTGGTGCATCCTGAGTGGAGGAGGGCCGGCATCGGGACCTTCATGATCTACCATCTCATCCAGGTGGGTCCTGACATGACTGCAAATGTGCAGCTCAGTCTTCAGTCAGGTTTGGTTCCGTTGACTTCAGAACTCTGGACACACTGATCAGAGTGTGTGCCGCCCATCTCTGCCCACCACTTGCTGATCAAAACCACGCCCCCTTAGGTTTCATAAAAACATTAAGAAACATTAAAAGCATCAGAAAGTTGATTTAAAAAGTTCATTTAACCCTTTAATAGCAGTGACAGCAACATGCCGCTCTTACCCAACTACTGTGACGCATGCAATGACACATCATTCCAGCTGAACCTGTAAGCTGACATTGTGTCTATGCTAGGGGTGTAACAGATCACACATATCACTCGCCACAGTTCGGCACACACGTGTACCGCTGAACCCCCACCCCCACCCCCTGGTGGGCATCATTGAAATCTATTTTCCGATCAGTCGAGCCTTAAATTCACGTCCCCCGTCTTTATTTTAACGTGCATCAACGCCGCTGCCTGATGCTTGTCCAAAAACCTGAACTCCCCCACACCCCCATCACATGTGGGGGAGTGTCTGTCAAACTCAAAAGATGTGGATGAAGAGATGAAGAGTTCTGCAAAACACATCGGTGAACACGTTCCAACATCCAGGTTGTTGAGGTTATTCCGAGATTTTCCTGGAATGTGGATGTCTCTCTGTCCCGCGGAGACAGACGCTGCTGCGCTCAGTGGTACTGCAGTGCAGATTTTAAAGTTAGAAATGATTCCATCCATCTTGTTTATTTAAAGATGCAGCACTTCAGCTTTCATGAACACCTTGAGTGTTTTTTATGTACAGGAATTAGAGCTGTGAATGTGAACGCGTTAATATATGCTAACGCTGATTCATTACACTACACAAAGCATCCGACTTAGGCTTCTCTGGCGCGCTTCAAATTCTGACAATGCACACTTCATCGGGCTATTCCCGCTTCTTACATGGTCACTTACAAAAGAAATAAATATTGAATTGATTTTTTGTACTCTATTCTTGTTGTTTTTCAGGTTTAGATCACTTTCTCCCAAAAGGCTGACTATTTGATAAATAATGTCACGGTAACACCAGAACGTCTTCCAGAACACCCAGCAGCCAATCAGAATAGAGTACTCTCCTGGACTGTTTCAAGTGCAGAAACACAATGTTAGTTTCTTATGGCTGAATATCAGAATCTTTGTTTTAATACTGCAGACATTAAACAGACCCCCCAGGATCTCACAGCAGATATTTATGGTTGTTGTGATCTAAAATGCCTGATTTTTGAAAAGGTGCAACAAAAGTTGCCATGTTTTTGTTTTTTTAACGACTTAAAAAAGTAAATTATGAAATAAACTTCCCATTGCCATATTCCAACTCTTTTTATTGTGACATGTGCATCAGGAAAATACCACACCATCACCAAACAGCATGGTTGTGCTTTTATTGAACATAATAGAAGTGTGAAACCCTAAATGAACTTCCCCTGCTCACATTAACCCAAATATTTGTGTATTCATTTAAACATACTTTAGAGAAAAATGACATTGAGGTGGGAAGAAACTGTTTTAAAGTTGTAAAACGTATCAAAAAATCTCCTTTTAGCTTTAATCTAGTCATTTTGCCTTTCCTTTTTACTGATCTGAAAAATGATCCGAACCATCAGTTTTGTGATCCGTTACACCCCTAGTCCGTGCTGTTCTACGGTGGGCAGAGTGGCTAACATGTCCGTGTTGTTTCTCAGTGGGGGCGTGGCTAATGTTGGTTCTGTGCTGTTTCAGACGTGCATGGGAAAGGATGTAACGCTGCACGTGTCGGCCAGTAACCCTGCCATGTTGCTCTACCAGAAGTTTGGCTTCAAGGCTGAGGAGTACATCCTGGACTTCTATGACAAGTTCTACCCCGTGGACAGCACAGAGTGCCGCCACGCCTTCTTCCTGCGCCTGCGGCGCTGACGCCTGGCTGCCAGCCTCTCCTCCAGGACTCTTGGTCCCGTTTGGCTCTTCTGGGATAGGGTTGTCAATTGAGTTCTGACTTCGGTGTGATTCTGTTCCCCGTTCCAGTATTTCCGACCTGCAGATTCAGGGGAAGGGGGGACGGGGTGCAGAACTGACTGAACTGACTGACTACATTACCCATGATGACATTTCCGTACACAGAAACAAATCTGAACTGTTGTAATGAGAAAACTTTACATAGATTTGTGCCCAACAGAAGGTGTTGTGAAAAGGGGTGGAACCAAACAACTTTGTCCACTCCTTTACAGGCACATTGTTTTGCTCTACTTCTACTTACTTACTTGTACATTTAACGCTTGTGTTTGTTTTCTTTCATGTTTGAAATAAAAACCGTGAAGCAGGTAGATTCTAGGTTTCGGGGGAGGGGGCCGTTTCTGAACTCTGAACTCGTAAAGACACGCCTCTTTTAACACTCGCTTCCTTTACAAAGGAAAACGGTTGTCACGCCAACACTGAGCGTGCTCAGAGCATCAGACTCCTCCCACTGAATGTCCTGGACACTGGAGGACCTGTAGAAGTGGATTCTGTCAGACTGCAAACCCCCGACCCCGCCCTAAAGGTTAGTATAAATCTGGGCTCAGGCGCGACCGTCCCAGTAAGTCGGGTCCAGTTTGAGCTGCCAGCAGGGACGCCATGTCGCCGCATCCGGAGTTCACTGCTACATCGTACGGCGTCTGTCCCACAGCGTTCCTCTGCCTCACGCTGGCCTTGCATCTGAAAGCAGGAAGGCATCATTAGATGGGAGGAGCAATCGAAGGGTTCTGGTTTATGGAAATCAGGCTTTTATCCAAAGTGGGACAATGAGAACTGCTTTATGTGGATCGTCAGCCGGAACAGAAACCTGGAGACGGGTCTGCCAAACCACAGAGCGACAGACCCAAACCAGGTGAGCCATACCTGAGCAGGACAGCAGCACACTGCAGCCCCGCAGAGCCCAGAGCTGCAGCTTCATGCAGGGCCGTGTTCTTCATCCTGAGGAGGAGGAGGAGTTTGTCACACGCCCAGCACTTGTGACATCACAAATGCGTTCTGTGCGTGAATGTGTGCACATGTCCGTCTGATTGGTTGACAGAGCAGGAGTGAGGGGGCTTTGGGCCCCCGGTGGGTGAGGATTGTGCTTACGGTCCGGACTGTTGGTCCGTGTTGGCTCCTCGCTGCAGCAGAACAGGAAGAACGTCAGGATGACCGTTCATCACGGCGACGGCCAGGGGGTGTCGGCCATCTCTCCCGCAGCAAGAAGGATCTGCCCCCTGCTTAACAAACAATCCTGCTCAGAGGAGAACTTTGTCAGATGACACAGTGGAGGCTGCTGATTGGCTCATACTTGATCGAGGAGACGCCGGACTGTACTGATCCGACCTCCACCTGGTCCCAGCTCCCTCAGCAGCTGACTGTCAGGTACCTGCAACCAGATAGCCAATCAGAGCTAAGCTTTCCAGACAGCTAAGTTTATGAGTGTCTCTGTGGGGGGGGTCTTACTGCACGGCCAGGTTCCATGTGTAGTTTCAGGTTGAGAACATCTGAGCTCTGCTCACTTCCTGTCAGACACAAACACCCGTTGATCAGCAGAAACTCCGACAGACGCCCCCTAATCCCTGAGCATCCATCCACTGAGTCTTTTTTCTGGATTCAGGAGATACAAGAAGCATACAAGAGGCCTGCCCCCCCAGCCACGTTTTTAGGAGAGGGCAGAGAGACAAACCTCAACCAGTCGATGATAGTCCCACGTCAAAACCCTGTTGAAAGGGAATGCGTCCGGAACAAAGACCAACTCCAGCAGAATCCCGCTCAGACTTCCTCCTGGACAGGAACCAAGTCTGTCCAAATCCACAAAGCACAAGTGGACGGGATTCCAAGGAGAAAGCTGGCCTGGTGTTCCATGTCCAGAACCTGCTGTTCCCGTCTCTGAGGTTCAACCATCTACCAGACTCTATAAGCAGTTCTCCAGCATGGACCCCACTAGGAAAGCTGGAGCACAGATTCTGGTTCCCTTTAGGACAGGTCTCTCTACTTTGCCACTCCAAAGACCCCCACCCCAAGACTCCCACCAAGGTCATCAAGGGGAAAATTGGTGGGGGGGTTATTGCCACATGCCAAAACACCAGAGAGATGGCTGGAAAAAGGTTAAAGCCATCTGGGTTTGGTCTGTCCCCCAAAAAACAGAATTCCTTATGTGACCCCACCAGAGACCACAGCCCCCGACAACAGCCTTGAGAAGGTGTCGATTCAGGGAGGCTGTGATATCCTTTTTTGTCACTGAAATTCGGACCCTAACCCTGTGCAAACTCAACCCCCCCGTGCGTGTGTTGCTGCTGTTACTGTCAAAGCTGTCCAGAGATCGTTCTGTGACGCTGCTCAGAGTCTCCGTCTGGCTTGCTGGTCCAGATCCTCCACCAGCTGGTCTTCCATGGTTTCCTTCAAGCTCTTCCTGAACAAACAAACCTCTCTGAGTAAATGTTTCCTCCACAGTCCAGCCGCTTTGCTTCAAACCCACCTGCAGCTGATTTAGTCCAGCTGACGCAAAGCTGACCGTCAGACTGACTTCAAACTGGTCCTCCTGGATCACTGCAGAAATGATCTGAAGAGCAGGAAGACTGAACAGGTAAACCACAAAATCCCATCGTTCTGAGACTACACACGCTCAGGAATCCACCCAGAAAGAGACAAATGAGCTGCGTACACGACCAAAGCGAGGCTCTCCCAGGAGAGCCCTGAAGGGGGCGTTGTTTTGCGCATAACTTCTCAGATGACCACAAACATGATCTAGTTGCTTCCTCCAGAAACCTGTGAACGAAGCCAAAGTCACCAGGAAGCTGCAAAACCTAAGAAAAAAAACGTGACTATGTCCCAGCAGTGCATGCTAGCTCCTCCCGATACCTTACCTTGGCCCGGGCTAATGGCGGTCAGTGGAGGCTGGGGGTCTCTGGAGCCCTGCTGTCTGTTGGCTTGGAGCCGTCTCTGCTGCTCCTTTCTTTGCAGCCCAGTGAATGATGGGTAATAGAGTCCTATAGTCTGTGTATGCTTGTCAGCAGTAGGTGGGGTTACCTTCAGACTTGGGGTGGAGTCAGATGAAGGCGTGTATTTCTGTGAAGCTTTAGCTGCAGTCTAAAAACAGACACTCTTCCAGGTGATCTTGTTAGAGGATAGGGAGGAAACTGTGATGTCAGCAGCTGTGTCCCTGACTGGTGGCAGCGCCCCCCAGAGGCTGGGGGGTGTTACAACAGGAAATGGATCTTTAGGGTGCATCAGGAGGGATGCCACAGATGACACACTGAAAGGGTCATACCAGCACACATCCTGCTGCATGAGCGTGGTAACGCGACATTTTCTACAATGCCTCATTCTACACACAAGCCAAGTAGAGCCGCTGAAAGCAGGGCGCAGTCATCTGCTCGTTGGTGTATGCAGGTAAGAAAATCTGCTGTTGACCTCTGGATTCACCTGCCTTTTGGCACGCAGTGCACCTCTCCTTTCTTCTACAGCTGAACTTTTTGTGTGTTTTACTCATCTGTCTTCTATTCTTTACCTGTTTTGTTTCATGGTATGCTCTGCTGATATGTGACCAGGTCAACCCAGATAACTTTGCTTACATGCAGCTGAAATGTGGGAGGAGCAGAGCTCACCTCAGAGCCGCAGCTGTTGCAGAATCTTGCATCACTGGGATTCTCACACTTACATCTGGAGCAGGAAATCGTCCTACAGATGACTCCAAGAGCCCCGCCCCCCACCTGAAACACAAGCGTGGTCCATAAGAATAGACAGAAATAAAAGGCCACAAAGTCCTGAGGTCAGAACACACCTGGGAAGGTCTGGCTGAGAGGAAGCTCTCACAGGTCAAACATCTGCTGATGTCAGGAGGGTTCCCACTCCCACAGGAGAGGCATAACAGCTGCTGTTGCACAACAGCAAACACTCAGAATCTGCAGAACACACTGAGGTCCACGTGCACGCACAAACCTGAAGTGCACGGCTGAAGTGGATCGGCTGCTCGCAAACCAAACACATGTGTGCGTTCACAGGAAGTGGAGAGTTACAGCAAACACACTGCAACTGAACACAAACTCTGTTAGCGCTCACCTGGACAGCAGCAAGAGCAGGTGAGTGCGGTACCTGTTCAGGTTCAGCAGGGGGCAACGTCTGACCAGGAGGGGCAGGAACTGTGGCTCCACAGTAACCACAGAACCGGGCCAGCGGGTCTGATGGACCAAACCAGAGACACTGAGCACACCTGCATGGACAAGTGGGCAGAGGGGCAGAGCCTGTGAGAACACCTGCAGCCTGAATGATGAGGTCTGAGCAGAAGTGGGAATGTCTTGGGTAATTGTACCGCAGGTCTGTCTCTGCTCTGGACCTGTCCAAGCTCAGCTTGTCCCGCAAAATTGTCACATGACCCACTTTGTTTACTGCAGACTGGGACCCCCGGGGAAACCAGGCGGGGGCCTTTGATCGCTGGAGAGTGTTAAGGAGTTCTGAAGGAGAAGGATGGGATGACATCATCACTGAGACCAAAGAATGTTTTCCTGTTCTTCATTTTCAAAAGAAGATTCCAGAAAACAGTGATGTTTTTCTGTTGACTACAGGTAAGTACAGGTGAGTACAGGTGACTACAGGTGAGTACAGATGACTACAGATGGGTACAGGTGAGACAGATGACTACAGATGACTACAGGTGAGTACAGGTGAGTACAGGTGAGTACAGGTGAGTACAGGTGAGTACAGGTGAGTACAGGTGAGTACAGATGACTACAGGTGAGTACAGGTGAGTACAGGTGAGTACAGGTGAGTACAGGTGAGTACAGGTGACTGCAGGTGAGTGCAGGTGAGTACAGGTGGGTACAGGTGACTACAGGTGACGACAGGTGACGACAGGTGACTACAGGTGACTACAGGTGACGACAGGTGACGACAGGTGACTACAGGTGAGTACAGATGACGACAGGTGAGGACAGGTGAGTACAGGTGAGTACAGGTGAGTACAGGTGAGTACAGGTGAGTACAGGTGAGTACAGGTGAGTACAGGTGACTGCAGGTGAGTGCAGGTGAGTGCAGGTGAGTGCAGGTGAGTACAGGTGAGACAGATGACTACAGGTGAGTACAGGTGAGTACAGGTGAGTACAGGTGAGTACAGGTGAGTACAGGTGACTGCAGGTGAGTGCAGGTGAGTGCAGGTGAGTACAGGTGAGTACAGGTGACTGCAGGTGAGTGCAGGTGAGTACAGGTGAGTACAGATGACTACAGGTGAGTACAGGTGAGTACAGGTGAGTACAGGTGAGTACAGGTGAGTACAGGTGACTGCAGGTGAGTGCAGGTGAGTACAGGTGACTACAGGTGACTACAGGTGACTACAGGTGAGTACAGATGACTACAGATGGGTACAGGTGAGACAGATGACTACAGATGACTACAGGTGACTACAGGTGAGTACAGGTGAGTACAGGTGAGTACAGGTGAGTACAGGTGAGTACAGGTGAGTACAGATGAGTACAGGTGACTACAGGTGAGTACAGGTGAGTACAGGTGAGTACAGGTGAGTACAGGTGAGTACAGGTGACTGCAGGTGAGTGCAGGTGAGTGCAGGTGAGTACAGGTGGGTACAGGTGACTACAGGTGACGACAGGTGACTACAGGTGACTACAGGTGACGACAGGTGACTACAGGTGACGACAGGTGAGTACAGATGACGACAGGTGAGGACAGGTGAGTACAGGTGAGGACAGGTGAGGACAGGTGACGACAGGTGAGTACAGGGTGAGTACAGATGACTACAGGTGAGTGTAGGTGAGTACAGATGACTACAGGTGAGACAGGTGAGTACAGGTGACTACAGGTGACGACAGGTGACGACAGGTGACGACCGGTTGACGACAGGTGACGACATGTGACGACAGGTGAGTACAGGTGAGTACAGATGACTACAGGTGAGTGTAGGTGAGTACAGATGACTACAGGTGAGACAGGTGAGTACAGGTGACTACAGGTGACTACAGGTGACTACAGGTGACTACAGGTAAGACAGGTAACTACAGGTGAGTACAGCTGAGGCAGGTGACTACAGATGACTACAGGTGAGTACAGGTGACTACAGGTGAGTACAGGTGAGTACAGGTGACGACTGGTGACGACAGGTGAGGACAGGTGAGTACAGGTGACTACAGGTGAGGACAGGTGAGGACAGGTGACGACAGGTGACGACAGGTGAGTACAGGTGAGACAGGTGACTACAGGTGAGTACAGGTGCAGGTGACTACACGTCAAGCTTTGTGAACAGACCTGAAGCTCGTGGAGAACCTCCAAAGTTCTCCGAGGAACAGGTTCCAACAGGCAGATTCTGAAACAACAGAGAGGTAAGGTAGTAAAAGCCTAAAGTCTTACCCAGGGCTTATGGGAAATGGAGTCTGCCTTCAGGTGAGCAGTTGACGACCTGATAGAGGTCCTTTGGTTCTCTGTCCTCCGCCTGATCCACCACAAAGTCCTTGGTGACCACAGAGCTCTGTCGGCCGTCGCTGCACACACAGCTGAACTTCATCAGACCAATCATGATGGAGGTCACAGGTGTTAAAACCTCATTGCTTCTTTGTCCTCTCCTCCTGCAGGTGAGGCCTACCTGGTGACAGCTACAGCTTTGACAGAGACCCGGCCAGTAGGAAGTAGGATGGGTTTGCTGTACTTCCTGCTGTTCTTCGCCAACCCACCCCGTCCGTCCAATGGCTTTGATCCATCCAGAGTGAAGAAGATGAACACACCCGTTGTATCTACACACACCAATACCTGCTTGGTGAATGCTGTTACCAAGGCAACGCCCAGACTCAGCTGGGGTTCCTGGACAGGTGTGGGTGTACCTGACTGTATGGACACGGGGGTGCGGGAGTCCATCTGGATTTTGCCACCAGAGGTCTTCACATGGATGATGGGGATGATGAGTGGAGCTGACACCGCCCCTGCTGCCATGGCAACAGCGTTTACTGGAAGCAGAACAGGAACTCTGGGATCTGAGGTCTTTCTGAGTGTCTGTGGGCGAGGCCACCACTCACAAACGGTCTTTACTGTACGCAAAGACGCTTCCTCCTCATACATTTACAACAGCTTTCATGAGCGCACATTTACACCGAACAAGAAGGGAGGGGCTTCCTCTTCTACTTCTTTTGTTTTTTTACTGTTTGCTAGTGCGCCATCTACAGTTGAAAAATGGTTGATGTGAAAAGTCAGAGTGGTGCAGATCCCACAAATCTTTCTCCATGCTTTTAGTTTTCACCAGTCTCCTTATAAATGTCCGTCTCTGTGTCATATTAATCCAGCCTGGCACAAACCTTAGTAATTAGTTTCTCCTCCGTGATTGATTTTTAGACGTTTGGCACCCTATCCACACATCACTACCAAATCCCAGTCCCTGATTGGTCAGAGGGCCACGTTTTTGCAATATGACATCAAGAACCAATTGAACTTTCAGCATGATCAGTAATCGCCCACAGCTGGACTTGTGTAGTGACGCAATTCTGGGTTACGCTAGAGATGTCCAGCTCGGGACTCCTTCTCGATACGACTGATTTTTTTGTTTAACTGGAAGTGTCACTCAGTAGTGATTCGAGTAGCCTGCAAGTCACATGACAAATGGAAACGAGGCCAAGTTATGTCACATCACATGTTGAGTGCATCGATAATCTGTCGATGGTCGAGCTGTTTGGCGTGCAAAACTGTTTTCCTCCCGTTTCAGCTGCCAGAAGCCTTGTGAGGCGCTGAGCTTTGTGAAATATCTGATACCTGACATCACGCTGATGATTTCTCCACGTGTAGGTGTTTGATAGTGTTCATGCTTTATGTTTTCATTTACATCTTTCGGGTCCAGACATGTTCTCAGCTCTGCGTTCTTTTTCTTTGTGATGACCATTGAGTTAACCCAGTCTGTGGGCTCATTAACCTTTTGGATCATCTGTCCAACTCCAACTTTTTTAGTCCGTCTTTCAGTGGAGCAGGAACTCTGTGCTGCACGAGCGACTGGTTGTGCACCATCCTTCAACTGTATTTTATATTTGAAGGGCAGAAACCTGTTGAACACTTCTGAGAAGTTCTAGACTGTTGTGTCCACTGAGTCATTTACTGGGCTCATTGTTGGGATGATACGATACACTCTTTTTACAAGCCCCAGTTCTTCACAGGCTCTGTCACCTAGAAGGGATTCACGCCACTCCTTAACAACAAAGAACAGGTGATGCACTTTTCCTTTTCCTGTGGCACTCAGACTGCATGTGCTCAAACATGTCATTGGCTGCCCATTGTAGTCTTTCGGTCCTGATCCGTTTCTCTGTATCTGTGGCTTATTTTCATTGCCTTGACGTCAGACATGTTGATGAGATTTGCTTTTGGATCTGTGTCCAATCTCATGATAACTACACTCCCATTTATCAGTAGCAGAGCAAACCATTTATCTTAACTACCAGGTAGTTTTCATGCTCATTTTTACAATTTACTGTACTAACAAAGAAAGTGTCACCAAGATCAGGATCAGGTTGACTTTTTTTCGTTTGGAGAAACTCTGTTTGCAAACTGATTCTTGCTCTGGCAGCTGGAACATTGCTTTCCAAACACTGGACATCATCTGGGTTTGTGCTGCGAGCCACAGCGCCTGCAACGGAACTCCTGTCTGGCGTGATACGTCACTGCTGTCGCACCGTCACTCACTTGCTCTGAAACTACAGTCATCTTGTTGGACGTCTCCACATGTTTGAGGGACATCGCATTTGCCTGACAGATCTTTTTGGTGCCCGCCAGCGTCAGCTCTGTCTCTCGTAGTGGCCTTTCTCTGACCTTTTTAATCCTCCACTCCCAAGACAATCTGGTCCCGGATCACTGAGTCCTTTAGCATCAAAGTTGCAGGACTGCGCCTTTAGACGCAAATCCGTCCAGAAACTATCGAATGGATCGTGTTTCCTTTGCGCAGAAGACTGAAACGTGTCCCTCTCATACGTCTCCTTCTTCGGTGAGCAGTGAGCATCAAATTTGCTCAGTATTGCATCCAGTTATTCATCGTCACCAGGATTGTCAAGCATGAATGTGTTAAACACTGCAGCGGGCTGTGGCCCTGCTATCTCTACCTTTCTGGAGTCTAACGTACAGCTGGAACTGCTGACTGAAGGTGTGCAGTTTTCGTTGACATTCCCCGTCAGCTTCAAACTTTCTGGGGGCTTTAGATCCATGTCGTCGTTTTCATTTTACTCCTGGTAACATGTTATGTTTGTGTTTGGAAAAATCAAGCCATGTCCAGTAGCTATAACGTCTTCTTTATTAATCCTAATGTCTTCTTGTTCAACATCTGTGATTTTGGTAAAACTTCACAACCAACTGCTTGTGGTGAGCATAAGCCAGCGGGCACCACGTGCTTTTACAAAGGCATCTGATTGGACAGTTTATAACTTGGATAACTTGCAATAAGAAAAAAATATATTTAAAAAAAAGGATTGGGAAAAAAGTGTTAAGAAAAAAGTATCAGAGCAAGAATGATTCTTCTGACCAAAAAAATGACTGAGTAACAGCTGTTTCTTTTGGCTTTTGGCTTCTTGGAGCCAACAGCTACTTCCTGTTTGGGACGCCAGGGGGCGGGGTTGAGATGTCCGTTGATAGACAGCCCAGTTGTGTAGGAGTTGGTCAGGGCTGCACGAGGCGTCGATTTCGCCATCTCCGCGCGTGACGTTTGTGTGAACGCAGCGTCAAACCCGCAGCGTCAAACCCGCAGCGTCAAACCCGCAGCGTCAAACCCGCAGCGTCAAACCCGCAGCGTCAAACCCGCAGCGTCAAACCCGCAGCGTCAAACCCGCAGCGTCAAACCCGCAGCGTCAAACCCGCAGCTACCGGACGCTTTCCTCACCTGCGATCTGCGGGTCGATCCTGCCACATCGGCTGAGTTTCAACCGCCGTCACCATGGCAACAAGCTCTGCCCGCCAGCGCTGCTCGTTTTATTTAGACCCCGCCCCTGACGCAAGCGGTGGGCGGAGATAACGACAGTTTGCTACGCCCGCCCCTCCACCGGGATACGCCGTAGTTCCACCCAGGATCCCTAAAAAGAGGTTTAGGACTGAGCAGTTAGTGCGCCCCCTCCCGTCTGCCCGTTCCTCTGTACAGCAAGGAAGGCGAAAGCACCTTCTCCTGTCGCCTCTACCTGGAGCTACGCCTTCCCTGCTGTACAGAGGACTCCTCTCCTCCTCTACCCTGCAAGTCATCAGCATTCAGTATAACCGGATGCCTTAGAGAATTTTCAATCCAATCTAAAACTTTCTGCAGTTGGTTTTTGTTTTTTTAAATAAAGTTGTATCATCAGCAAATTAGCTTATTCCAAAATGCTTTTCTAAAATGTTTATGCCTTCTATATTTTATGACTTTTAATCATGATTGCCAACAGCTCAGCAACCAGAATGAACATTAAGGGAGAGCTGTTGCAGCCCTGATGCCTCTATTCACGTTCAATCTGGTACAGGTACCGTGTTTCAAAGCCACACTACCGTTAAAGTACAATATCCATATCAAGTTAATCTGTGTTGGGCCAAATCAGAAGTGTTTTAAAGTACTTAGAATGAATTGGTGCTCAAAGGCCTTTATAAAAATCAAGAAAAAGGATCAATCCATTAAATGATCATTCCTGGTTATACTCAGCTAAATCTAGAACTAACCGTATGTTATTGTGAACACATCTACCTCCTAAAAAACTGTTAGAGGTAAATGTAAATAATCTAAAATCTTTTGTCATCCATTTGCAGGACCTGCAATCCGTTTCTCAGAATGTGTTAGTGCTTAAACCAATGCTGTGCTTAACACAAAGCTTCATGAGAAGCTTTTGCATTGAAGTACCTGCAAAAGAAAAGGCTTACACTTGAATTTCTAGCCCTTTTTCTACTGTTACTGTGTTAGAATAATGTGGCTTACTCTGAAATAGTGCAGTTTGCTGTTTTGCTGATCCTGGAGGCCTGTTGCTGGGAGACCAGGAAGAAGCCATAACTGAGATAAAAAACAGGCTGAGCTGAAAACTGTAGGAAGCTCAAACCCCCCCTTCCTTCAGAGCTGCATTTTTCATTGTAACTAGGGAACACCCAGTTTTAATAAATGGCAGGAGTTTCAGAAACGGTTGGTGGACTCCCTTCCATTTCTCCTTGCAATGATTAAAATGAACTGTCTTTTTTCATAGCATATGAATGTTTATGGTTGCATGCACCTAACCAAACCCTGAGTTTCATCAACAATATTAGACAGACCTTCTTTTAATCTTGCTGCAATACATCCAGAAAGTAATTTGTAAGAATACTTTTGTTATTTGAGCATTGAGCACGTTACGCGGCTAACAGAGAAATGCTAACTGTCACGGCAGCACCCTGCCTGCTGCCAATCAGCTGATTCCCTCCACCTGTGTCTGCTACTATATATCTCTCCCTCTGTCCTTCAGTCTCTGCTGAATCGTTACACTGCTGACTTCCAGAGTAACCTCCAGCAGTGCTCATACTCGGCTTACATGCCTATCTGCTCCGTCAGCTCTGCCTGCCTGCCTGCCTGCCTGCCTGCCTGCCTGCCTGCCTGCCTGCCTGCCTGCCTGCCTGCCTGCCCGCCCCTTCAGCTCAGCCTGCCCGCCTGCCTGCCCCCTCAGCTCAGCTTGCATGCCCCTGCCTGTCTCCTGCTCAAAACTCCTCCAAAGCCTCGTAAGTCCCCGCACCTTCTCCTATCGCCTCTACCTGGAGCTACGCCTTCCTTGCTGTACAGAGGACTCCTCTCGCCCTCTTCCCTGCAAGTCATCACTCCTCACCTCAATCTGCCGTTGCTCTCCAAGGCCTGGGAAAGAACATCTGAGTGAAAGACTTAAATAAACCTGGTTTACTTCTACTCCTGACTTTGTCATATTTTGGGTCCCTGAAACGCATCCTGACACTAACGGCAGAAACTGTTCCTCTCTCATATTATCTTTTGCTTTATTGTTCTTTTTTCCACTGTCACATTTCCGAGGTTTCAATATATTTGATCCAAAAGGTTCATCTGAGAGTAAATGTTTTAAATTCCTACCTGTTTCAGTGTAATATAAGATATTGTAAATAAGACACATATAATATTTAGTACAAAATATTTGGTGTTTTGAGGGATTTTGATCATCATATTGATGAAACATTTAAAGGTTCCTGTCAGTCATCTGCTTTATGGTCAATGTGGTCACATTGTTGGCAGTGATTCCTGAACAAGTTTATCATTATTTCTGCACACAGCGCTTCAATCATTTGGAGCTTTTCTTCATCTCTGTCAGAGCATCAGGTAGAAATATAACATGAAGATCTGCTTTAAGGCTGTTTTTCATCTGGTGTCTGTGACAGGAGGCAGTTTGTCTTCAGTCTAAACAGTAAAATTAACAATAAAGATACAATCTAAACACACATTAGCAGTAGAAGTATCAGCATCATAAAAAAGTCACTATCCACATGTCATTTTATAAATACATACGGCCGTTGCTGAACTTTATTTTTGCAGCACAGACCCAGAGGAAGGTTAGAGTTAGGATTACGGTGATGTTAATACATCAAATGGTTTGAGTGCGATTGTGTCTGCGGCTCACCGCTCCTCCTGGTGATATGTCAACTGCAGAGAAATGTCACACACCTAGGTGCGTAACAATCTAAACATGAGCGAGCAGTACAAAAATGAAACAATGTGAGTAAATGGGTTTGGGTTCGTGGAGTAACAACCCCACTGCAGGGCAGTTCCAGGGCATTTACCACCGTATGATGGTTGGCTGTGGCGTCTCTCCAAGTGGATCAGGAAACGTGCAGCACCTGAGACTGTCTCCCTGTCGGCTGCAGACATGCACTCTGGTTTGATATCAGAGAAGGATCTCCATCTCCATTCACATGCATTCCTGCATTCATGTGAGCAGCTTCCTGCCCGCCTACTTTGGTGCTCTTGCAGACGATGTCATGTCTACATTTCTGGATTTGTTGTCAGAAAAATCCTCAAGCTCTCCTATGAAGTGTGCCTCATCCTTGGATCAGAGCGACCGTCTGCTTCAGCTGGAGAACAATGGTGGGCTGGTGGTCCCTCAGAGTGAAGGTGGTCAGAACAGCAGAACATGTGATGCAGCAGAACTCTACAGACAAAGGTGTCAGTGAAACTGGTTCAGAAGGTGTTTTAGTCAGGAAGCAGATCATCGAGATCAGGATGAACGACCACCATGTTTATGTCTGATTGTTTCTGTGTTCCATAAATGACAACATGGACTACCCTGGAGGTTCAGAGAGCATCACATGCAGGAGGCTGATGGTTTTTGGGCTTTTAGTGGTGATATTTTGTTCTCATCTAAATATTTCATCTTAGTTAGATCTGTAAATATCAGGGTGTCTTTTTTAGCTTGTTTTATCCTTTTTAGGGTATTAGGCTATAATATGTTTCAGTGATCATTAGGTGTCACATTGTCAATCAGTAAACCTGGCTCGAGTCTAGCAGTTGGATACAAATGACAAAACATTCCATAACATGAAATAAGTGGACACCAGAACTAAAAGGAACACAGTTTAATAAATACAAAATAAAACAAGGTGGGTGTTTTAAAAAGTTGTGGGAGAAATTGTTTTTGTTTATTAAAATAAAACAAAAACCATTATTTTAAAAGATTGCTTGTCTGATTTTGTTACAAATTCTTTCAGTTTTTTTCAATGTTATGTCTGATTAGTTTGATCTGTGAATCCAATGTATTCAAACCAATGTATCAATGTATTTTAGCTATTAATGTTTTGAAAAATAACATATTTTTTGTTTAAAATGGATTAATTTTATTAAGAAGACAGAGCACATGTCTGAATTTTGTAAGAAGTTTTTCTTTCTAATGGTTTTTGGCTTCCAGCGCCACAGAAAGAGAGAAAATAACAATTAAAAAAAATTAAAATGAACTGTCAGCCTTAATTTGCGTATTAAATTAATTCTCCTTTTATTAACATGCCAATACATATGTCAGATTAAAGAAAAAACACAAGAAAACTTTTTGCTGTTGTTGTTTTAAATACACCGTCCTCTTTAGTGCACTTTGACCCCTTCAGGATGAGCCTTCTACCAATGAGCAACATCAACGGGAAATGTAGCGGAAGTGACGTATGTTCGCGCATGCGGAGTGAGCTGTGAATAAAGTCACCGTAACCCCCCCAGCAGAAGACGCGGCGGCACCACCGGCAGCGGTTCGGGATGGCGGAGGTTCGAGTGAAAAAAGAGACGAACCTGACGGAACCAGCGGAGGTGGAGACCAGGTTCGGACCTCATTTATCGCCGCGTGCTGGCCAATGACTGGAGCGCGTGCAGTTCTGCCCCAACACGGCTCCCTTCATGTGCGCGTGTCTAACCTATACAAACAGTTCTGGAGGTGTTAGCGCGGATTCTACTGGGCTCTGCAGAATCCTGGTCTGAAGACTTTAGATCTGAATCCCGGTCCGAAGACTTGAGATCTGAATCCCGGTCCGAAGACTTTAGATCTGAATCCTGGTCCGAAGACTTTAGATCTGAATCCTAGTCTGAAGACTTTAGATCTGAATCCTAGTCTGAAGACTTTAGATCTGAATCCTGGTCTGAAGACTTTAGATCTGAATCCTGGTCCGAAGACTTTAGATCTGAATCCTGGTCTGAAGACTTTAGATCTGAATCCTGGTCCGAAGACTTTAGATCTGAATCCTGGTCCGAAGACTTTAGATCTGAATCCTGGTCTGAAGACTTCAGATCTGAATCCTGGTCTGAAGACTTTAGATCTGAATCCTGGTCCGAAGACTTTAGATCTGAATCCTGGTCCGAAGACTTTAGATCTGAATCCTGGTCCGAAGACTTTAGATCTGAATCCTGGTCCGAAGACTTTAGATCTGAATCCCGGTCCGAAGACTTGAGATCTGAATCCTAGTCCGAAGACTTGAGATCTGAATCCTGGTCCGAAGACTTGAGATCTGAATCCTGGTCCGAAGACTTGAGATCTGAATCCTGGTCTGAAGACTTGAGATCTGAATCCTGGTCCGAAGACTTGAGATCTGAATCCTGGTCCGAAGACTTGAGATCTGAATCCTGGTCCGAAGACTTGAGATCTGAATCCTGGTCTGAAGACTTGAGATCTGAATCCTGGTCCGAAGACTTGAGATCTGAATCCTGGTCTGAAAACTTTAGATCTGAATCCTGGTCTGAAGACTTTAGATCTGAATCCTGGTCTGAAGACTTTAGATCTGAATCCTGGTCCGAAGACTTGAGATCTGAATCCTGGTCCGAAGACTTTAGATCTGAATCCTGGTCCGAAGACTTTAGATCTGAATCCTGGTCCGAAGACTTTAGATCTGAATCCTGGTCCGAAGACTTTAGATTTGAATCCTGGTCCGAAGACTTTAGATCTGAATCCTGGTCCGAAGACTTTAGATCTGAATCCTGGTCCGGAGACTTGAGATCTGAATCCTGGTCTGAAGACTTGAGATCTGAATCCTGGTCTGAAGACTTGAGATCTGAATCCTGGTCTGAAGACTTGAGATCTGAATCCTGGTCTGAAGACTTTAGATCTGAATCCCGGTTCGAAGACTTGAGATCTGAATCCTGGTCTGAAGACTTTAGATCTGAATCCCGGTTCGAAGACTTTAGATCTGAATCCTGGTCTGAAGACTTTAGATCTGAATCCTGGTCTGAAGACTTTAGATCTGAATCCCGGTCCGAAGACTTTAGATCTGAATCCTGGTCCGAAGACTTTAGATCTGAATCCTGGTCCGAAGACTTTAGATCTGAATCCTGGTCCGAAGACTTTAGATCTGAATCCCGGTCCGAAGACTTGAGATCTGAATCCTGGTCCGAAGACTTGAGATCTGAATCCTGGTCCGAAGACTTGAGATCTGAATCCTGGTCCGAAGACTTGAGATCTGAATCCTGGTCTGAAGACTTTAGATCTGAATCCTGGTCTGAAGACTTGAGATCTGAATCCTGGTCTGAAGACTTGAGATCTGAATCCTGGTCTGAAGACTTTAGATCTGAATCCCGGTTCGAAGACTTGAGATCTGAATCCTGGTCTGAAGACTTTAGATCTGAATCCCGGTTCGAAGACTTTAGATCTGAATCCTGGTCTGAAGACTTTAGATCTGAATCCTGGTCTGAAGACTTTAGATCTGAATCCCGGTCCGAAGACTTTAGATCTGAATCCCGGTCCGAAGACTTTAGATCTGAATCCTGGTCCGAAGACTTTAGATCTGAATCCTGGTCCGAAGACTTTAGATCTGAATCCCGGTCCGAAGACTTGAGATCTGAATCCTGGTCCGAAGACTTGAGATCTGAATCCTGGTCTGAAGACTTTAGATCTGAATCCTGGTCTGAAGACTTTAGATCTGAATCCTGGTCTGAAGACTTGAGATCTGAATCCTGGTCCGAAGACTTGAGATCTGAATCCTGGTCCGAAGACTTTAGATCTGAATCCTGGTCCGAAGACTTGAGATCTGAATCCTGGTCTGAAAACTTTAGATCTGAATCCTGGTCTGAAGACTTTAGATCTGAATCCTGGTCTGAAGACTTTAGATCTGAATCCTGGTCCGAAGACTTGAGATCTGAATCCTGGTCCGAAGACTTGAGATCTGAATCCTGGTCCGAAGACTTTAGATCTGAATCCTGGTCCGAAGACTTTAGATCTGAATCCTGGTCCGAAGACTTTAGATCTGAATCCTGGTCCGAAGACTTTAGATCTGAATCCTGGTCCGAAGACTTTAGATCTGAATCCTGGTCCGAAGACTTGAGATCTGAATCCTGGTCTGAAGACTTGAGATCTGAATCCTGGTCTGAAGACTTTAGATCTGAATCCCGGTTCGAAGACTTGAGATCTGAATCCTGGTCTGAAGACTTTAGATCTGAATCCTGGTCTGAAGGCTTTAGATCTGAATCCTGGTCTGAAGACTTTAGATCTGAATCCCGGTTCGAAGACTTTAGATCTGAATCCTGGTCTGAAGACTTTAGATCTGAATCCCGGTTCGAAGACTTTAGAGCTGAATCCTGGTCTGAAGACTTTAGATCTGAATCCTGGTCCGAAGACTTGAGATCTGAATCCTGGTCTGAAGACTTTAGATCTAAATCCTGGTCTGAAGACTTTAGATCTAAATCCTGGTCTGAAGACTTTAGATCTGAATCCTGGTCTGAAGACTTTAGATCTAAATCCTGGTCTGAAGACTTTAGATCTGAATCCTGGTCTGAAGACTTTAGATCTGAATCCTGGTCTGAAGACTTTAGATCTGAATCCTGGTCTGAAGACTTGAGATCTGAATCCTGGTCTGAAGACTTTAGATCTGAATCCTGGTCTGAAGACTTTAGATCTGAATCCCGGTCTGAAGACTTTAGATCTGAATCCCGGTCTGAAGACTTTAGATCTGAATCCCGGTCTGAAGACTTTAGATCTGAAACCCGGTCTGAAGACTTTAGATCTGAATCCCGGTCTGAAGACTTGAGATCTGAATCCTAGTCTGAAGACTTGAGATCTGAATCCCGGTTCGAAGACGTTAGATCTGAATCCTGGTCTGAAGGCTTTAGATCTGAATCCTGGTCTGAAGACTTTAGATCTGAATCCTGGTCTGAAGACTTTAGATCTGAATCCTGGTCTGTAGACTTTAGATCTGAATCCAAGTCCGAAGACTTTAGATCTGAATCCTGGTCTGAAGACTTTAGATCTGAATCCCGGTCTGAAGACTTTAGATCTGAATCCCGGTCTGAAGGCCACTGCGCTCGTCAATCTGTTGACGGTCCCTAAGAGGCGCCGCTGGACATCCCTGTCTGTTGAATGTCCAACCTAAAGCTGACTTCATCGCAGTTTGAAGACCTTTGGTCAGAGTCCGGGTCTCGAGTGTCCGGCGCCATATTCAAGAGGCTGCAGCAAAACTTTAGATCAGTGACGTGAAAATAAAGAGGTTCAAAAATACAGGAAAATCATTGTGCCATTACAACCAATCAACAACCTGGCTCTGGTAGTGGGTGGGGCCTAAAGCCAATATGGTTTTTGTTTGTTATTTCCTCCTTGGACTAATGCGAGACAGGAAGTCGTCAAACCGGGTCACAGAGACCGCTGAAAGCGCCGTCATTCAGATGTGGCTTCTGCTGTAAACACAGAAGCTCGCTGTGCCGGGTCAGGAGCCCAGACATGGAGACGGGGTTACCGCTTTTGTAGAACTCTTCCCAACAAATTAACCCAATCTCTCAACATCATCCGGGTCAGCCGTGAGGTGAAACGAGGTCGTAAAGGTCAGCCGGAGCTCCTGCTGATGAAGCAGCATCACCGCAACAGACGGGTTGACTTTCTGAACCTTCAGACTTGTCAGAGATATTCTTCTAAAGTTCAGACGCTTCTTGTTTCTGAAGATCCAAAGTGAAGGACAGGAAAGACCAGAACCTCCGTCTTGAAGAGGTTCATCTGCAGATGTCCTTCTTTGATCCAACTGGAGATGACCACGAGCTGATTTATTATGGGATGTCTAGTCTTTCGAGCGGCTGGACCTTGAAGGTCTCCAGAGGATGTTGTGGTCCTCGTCCAGCAGCTTCACTTCTGAACTTCTGTCTCTTCAGGATCAGAGAGCTGTGTCAGCAGTTCCCTCAGGGAATCACAGACCAGGTGATCCAGAATGACATGCCTCACCTGGAGCCGCAGCAGAGAGCCTTGGCCATCAACAAGCTGCTGTCCTTGGTTAGTCCGGTTCTGACGACCCAATCCATCACCACCGAGGGGTTGTAATGTTGCCTGGTTTTTCTTCCAGGGTCAGCTGGACCTGCTCAGGAACAGTTCTGGCCTTCTGTACAGATTGAAAGACTCTCTGACAGCGAGGTGAGCAGCATTCAATCTACCGGTTCTGGTTCTGTCCGCTGTGAACCTGAATCCTCTGTTTCAGTAAGATGAAGGGCTCGGACAACCAGGAGAAGCTGGTTTATCAGATCATTGAAGATGCAGGAAACAAAGGTGGGCTCCATCTGCTTCCTTCCAGAAGGTAAAGTGGGTCAGAACCTCACAGATGTTCTGTTTGTAGGAATCTGGAGCAGAGACATCCGCTTCAAGAGCAACCTACCTCTAACCGAGATCAACAAGATCCTGAAGAACCTGGAGAGCAAGAAGCTCATCAAAGCCGTCAAATCTGTGGCCGTGAGTTCAGAACCAAGTCGGTCCAGACGTTCCTCTGTCCACTAGCAGCCCTGATCTCTGATCATCTGCTCATGCAGGCATCCAAGAAGAAGGTGTACATGCTGTACAACGTGCAGCCGGACCGCTCTGTCACAGGTGGAGCCTGGTACAGCGACCAGGACTTTGAGTCTGAGTTTGTGGAGGTTCTGAACCAGCAGTGCTTCAAGTTCCTGCAGAGCAAGGTACAGAGAACCACGATGTGCACAGAACTTCCAGAGACTCACAGAGAGAGTGAGGTACATAGATTTAAGGTCACACGAAGTGTCACAAAGGTCAGCAAAGGTCTGCTGTCGTGCTCAGAAACGTGCGTTCAATTGACCACTTCCAAAGAAAAGTCTACATAAACGTGTGGGCTTCCACGGTCAAAACGCTTGCATTCACGTGTTGCTTTGCTACCGTTTTCGGGCTCTGCGTACAAAACCTGCAACCAATGAACATGCATCGAAAGTTAAACCTGTTGAACTCTGTCCAATCAGAGACTCGGATTTGGAAGTGACGTATGGTTGGCGTGCCTTTTCATTTACAGAAGCGCCAACCATTTGAAAGTTGATCACAAAGGAGGTATTAATAATTGCGGTTTGTACCGGCTGGAATTCTATGGCAGCAAGTCTTTCATGAATGGGAACAGATCTGTGAAAGAAAGACTGGAGCAACAGTCGCCAGATTTACAGCGCTTCCACACCAAGCCTCGTCCAACAGCTGCAGGTACACGCGCTCCATCAGGTGGCGACAGTCCAGTGTGAACACCGAATGCAAAAACGCACATCACATGCCGGTGTATACGTAGCACCTGGTTGTTTTCCTGCTTGAAATGAAGGGAACCGCCCATCCCTACCTGTTCAGGTTGTGACCCCCCTGTGTGTGCAGGCGGAGGCGGCGAGGGGCAGCCAGCAGAGCCCGATGGTGCAGAGGAACAGCTCGTTTGCTACGTCTCACGAAGTCTGGAAGTACATCTGCGAGCTGGGCATTAGCAAGGTGACCTCGCTGTGACATCACAGCCCCTCCCACTAGCCGCAGCTGTCCTTATAGGTGTGTGTATGTGTGCAGGTGGACTTGTCCATGGACGACATTGAGACCATCCTGAACACGCTGATCTATGACGGGAAGGTAGAGATGACCGTGATTGCCGCCAAGGAGGGGACGGTGGGCAGTGTAGATGGGCAGATGAAGCTGTACCGCGGCGTGAACGCCGTGCTCCCGCCAGCAGGCCTGGTAAAGGCGCCCTGCGGCCTGTGCCCGGTAAGCCGCTCTCTGATACTGCCTGGTGCTGCTCTGGCTGCGAAGCTCATGACCCGTCTCGCTGCAGGTGTTTGACGACTGTCATGAAGGAGGGGAGATCTCACCGTCCACCTGCATCTACATGACTGAGTGGCTGGACTTCTGACTCCGCCCACTTAACCTTACCCATGTTCCCCTTTGATTACATTTGCTATGTTTTAAGTTAATAAAGTTTTTCTGTTGTCCCAAAAGTGTTCTCCGTGATTTCTGACAGTAGTGATTTTAAAGAAAATCTTTTCTCTCTCAGCTTTTAAACCAAATTGAGATTCCTGATCAATAGCAGCGGATGCCCCGCCCACAAGCTGTGTAACGTTTGAGCGTCCAACGCCTCCTGCCATGCTCGTTACAAACAGGAAAAGAGGAAACGTGTCAAAAAAGTCCTTGAAAACATGAGTTTGATTTATTGGTGTTTTTAATTGGAAGTCAAACTGCTTCCTCTGGTGGTCTCTGGAGGAACTACAATTGGTGAGGGGGCTTGGCTAATGTTCATTCTGACTAAAAGAAAGGGATGAAGAACGTTTGGAATCTTCTCAGACAACGTATAACAGATCTAGATCAAATGTTCACGCAAACATAAGCATATAACATAGGTTTACAAAAGGCCGTGAACAAACCAGAACTTGATATTCAGCAGCTACACAGCAGGACAACACTGGAAACTTTCCTCAAAGCAGGAGAACAAAATAATCATTCTAAGCAGCAGGAGAAAAGAGGAACCTTTCCACACAGCAGGGAACAAGAACCATTCCACACAGCAGGAGAACAAGAACCATTCCACACAGCACGGGCACATTCAGGAGAACATTGTTTCTGCAGTTTAACTTTTATTTCCAGCTCTGCATCAAGCCTCAACATTGTTCCGAAATTTGTCATTTGATTCTCAGTGTGACGTTTCTACAGTATGGAGCCCCAAACTGTTCATAATTAAGTACACAAATGTAATCTTGTGCAATCAGACATTCAACCAATAAATATCTCATAATTATATTACAAGATCAATCAATTGTGAAAAACCTGCACATATATATTAAATTAGAAATAATATTATTACATATATTCAGTTTTAAAACCTGCCCACTATTTCAGAACATTATTTAAAAATATTAATTATTTAATAATGTTGATTATTACTAATGTTATTGCTTTTTACAGAAACTTTTTAAAAATCAACATTTCTCAAAGTAGCTTTTTTTATTTCACATTGCTGTTTTTCAGAATGACTTACATGTTTGTGAAGGACGTTTTTTGTTAGTAAAGTTTGTTTGTTGTTGAAAGTTTATTGATATAGTTTGTTTGTTGCTAAAATTTATTTGTTGATAAGGTTTGTTAATTTAGTTTCTTTGTGAATTAAAGTTTGTTTATTAGTAATGTTTGTTTGCTGATGTGATGAAGTTTGTTTGTTAATATAGTTTTTGTGAATAAAGTTTGTTTGTGAATAAGGTTTTTGTGAATAAAGTTTGTTTGTTAGTAAAGTTTGTTTCTTAACAATGTTCGTTTATAAAGTTTGTTTGTTAATAGTGTTTGTTGATAAAGTTTGTTTGTAAATAAAGTGTGATTGTGAAGAAAGTTTGCTATTAAAGTTTGTTTGTTAGTATAGTTTTTGTGAATAAAGTTTGTTTGTTAATAAAGTTTTTGTGAATAAAGTTTGCTTGTTAATACAGTTTTTGTGAATAAAGTTTGCTTGTTAGTAAAGTTTGTTTCTTAACAATGTTCGTTTATAAAGTTTGTTTGTTAATAGTGTTTGTTGATAAAGTTTGTTTGTAAATAAAGTGTGATTGTGAAGAAAGTTTGCTATTAAAGTTTGTTTGTTAGTATAGTTTTTGTGAATAAAGTTTGTTTGTTAATAAAGTTTTTGTGAATAAAGTTTGCTTGTTAATACAGTTTTTGTGAATAAAGTTTGCTTGTTAGTAAAGTTTGTTTCTTAACAATGTTCGTTTATAAGGTTTGTTTGTTAATAGTGTTTGTTGATAAAGTTTGTTTTTAAATAAAGTGTGATTGTGAAGAAAGTTTGCTATTAAAGTTTGTTTGTTAATAAAGTTTTTGTGAATAAAGTTTGCTTGTTAATAAAGTGTATTTGTCCATAAAGTTTGTTAGGACTCTTGTTTGTCTTTGTGTCTCTGTAAAAATATAATAACTTTGTAAATGACTCAAACACTTTATGGATCAGTATTAATCTCTGATTCACTTTTTGGATGAACGTTTTGGATCCTGATCCGGACTGGAGATCAGATGCGGTCATATCCGTTCACACCGGTCCAACATAGGGAGGAATTCTGATGGGAATCAGTCCTGTGACTCGGTTCTGAGCATCAGCAGCCATTGACATCAGAACATGAGAACGTTCCTGATTCTAGAACTAAAGTTCGCTTCAGAGTCCAGAACCACCCGGTCTGAGCAGACATCTCGATAACGGTTACCGCGCACGGTATGAGGACAGGAGGGTTTGGTTCTGAACCTGTTCGGTCAGACTCTTCTTACGCTGAGGGTCCGGGAGGAGCGCGCGGGAGGAGGGGGCGGGGCAGTGCAGATTCTTCCCATCATCCCCTGCAGCAGCAGCTGCAGCCCCCACTCCCCCGCCGCTCCTGGATCCTGCAGACCCGCTGGAGTTCGGTGCCGGTCCGGATCTAACCAGGTAGGCTGGTAGAACCCCCGCGATTGATGATGGGGCGGGCTGGTAGGGAGCCTGAGGCGGGCGGTACCGGACCCCCCCCATCCTCCACAACTTCGATGCGTGGAGTCAGTCGGAGAGACGGGATCCGGTTCGGCCTCCGCGGAGGCGCGCGCGCCGCGGCTGCAGCCATTTGTGGGGAGGATGGAGGACAAAAGCTCGCGGGACAGGCGTGGCCGCCGGTTCCGGTTCGGGACGACACTTAGAGCGCGCGTGTTTGCTGTTCTTGCAGCCTCTGTCCTGGTTTGAAGAACGTGCTAAAAACAATGTGCGCGTGCACCCAGGGACCGGTTCGGGAAAGGACGGGCCTGTGAGCTCAGGTCCAAAAGGCGTTTTGTTTATTACTAACCACACCGCCACCAACGCACACCCACTTCCTGTCATGTTACGTCATCGTGTAAATGGGCTCACTTCAGGACTGCCTCCCGAACTGGGCCAGCAGCTTAGTGGAAGTAAATGCAGAGATGTAAACAAGTCATGAACTGGCTTTGGTTCTGGTCCAGTTACGTCCAACTTATTCGGATATTTAGGTTTCAGATGCAGACAAAAAGGTCATTATTAAGTGTTTAGTTTGGGTCAGAACTGAAGCAGAATCGCAGCGTCTTTGGGCCTCAATCTAGGACTTAGGCTCAGTTCTGAAAAGGTGAGGGGATTCTAGGCAACCTGGGTTCTGATATCGGTGCAGATGTCAAGGGCCCATCAGCTTCCTCCTGCAGTCACTTATGGGAGAAGATTAAACCTAAAAACAGAAGGATCGGATGATCCCAGACTTCTGGATCAGAACATTAGTGTTCCATCAGCCTGAGATGAAGCTCTTTCAGAGAACACAAGAATAACTGATGAAGAACGGATGAAGAACGGATGAAGAACTGATGAAGAACACAAGAAGAACTGAGGAAGAACTGATAAAGAACACAAGAAGAACTGATGAAGAACACAAGAAGAACTGATGAAGAACACAAGAAGAACACAAGAAGAACAGATGAAGAACACAAGAAGAACACAAGAAGAACAGATGAAGAACACAAGAAGAACTGATGAAGAACACAAGAAGAACAGATGAAGAACACAAGAAGAACTGATGAAGAACACAAGAAGAACCGATGAAGAACACAGGAAGAACAGGTGAAGAACTGATGAAGAACTGATGAAGAACAGATGAAGAACACAAGAATAACTGATGAAGAACTGGTGAAGAATGGATGAAGAACAGATGAAGAACACAAGAAGAACAGATGAAGAACTGATGAAGAACGCAAGAAGAACAGGTGAAGAACTGATGAAGAACTGATGAAGAACAGATGAAGAACACAAGAATAACTGATGAAGAACTGATAAAAAACGGATGAAGAACACAAGAAGAACTGATGAAGAACACAAGAAGAACTGAGGAAGAACTGATAAAGAACACAAGAAGAACTGATGAAGAACACAAGAAGAACTGATGAAGAACACAAGAAGAACTGAGGAAGAACTGAGGAAGAACTGAAGAAGAACAGATGAAGAACACAAGAAGAACTGATGAAGAACACAAGAAGAATAGATGAAGAACTGATGAAGAACTGATGAAGAACAGATGAAGAACACAAGAAGAACTGATGAAGAACTGGTGAAGAATGGATGAAGAACAGATGAAGAACACAAGAAGAACAGATGAAGAACTGATGAAGAACGCAAGAAGAACAGATGAAGAACTGATGAAGAACTGATAAAGAACTGATAAAGAACAGATGAAGAACACAAGAACTGATGAAGAATGGATGAAAAACTGAAGAAGAACACAAGAAGAACAGATGAAGAACTGATGAAGAACACAAGAATAACAGATGAAGAACTGATAAAGAACAGATGAAAAACAGAAGAACTGAAGAAGAACAGAGGAAGAACTGATGAGGATGAACAGATGAAGAACACAAGAATAACTGATGAAGAACTGATAAAGAACTGATGAAGAACAGAAGAACTGATAACGAACAGATGAAGAACACAAGAATAACTGATGAAGAACTGATAAAGAACAGATGAAGAACACAAGAATAACTGATGAAGAACTGATAAAGAACTGATGAAGAACAGAAGAACTGATAACGAACAGATGAAGAACACAAGAATAACTGATGAAGAACTGATAAAGAACAGACGAAGAACACAAGAATAACTGATGAAGAACAGAAGAACTGAAGAAGAACAGACGAAGAACTGATAAAGAACTGATGAAGAACAGAAGAACTGATATTGAACAGATGAAGAACACAAGAATAACTGATGAAGAACAGAAGAACTGAAGAAGAACAGATAAAGAACTGATAAAGAACTGATGAAGAACAAAAGAACTGATGAAGAACAGATGAAGAACACAAGAATAACTGATGAAGAACTGATGAAGAACAGAAGAACTGATGAAGAACAGAAGAACTGATATTGAACAGATGAAGAACACAAGAATAACTGATGAAGAACTGATAAAGAACAGATGAAGAACACAAGAATAACTGATGAAGAACCTCACTATAGCTGACTGGATCCTGGACATCACGGTGGACCCTCAGCACAGGATAACTTCTCCCTGCCCCTCCTCTGAAAGTGAATCGGACCTTGGTTCCGTCAGATCCCCTCATTACGACCCAAACTACTCCATCCTCCTCTTCATCGTCCTGAAGCTTGTACAGAAATAAATGGGTCCCATTACGTCTCCCTGGGGACCTCATAGTTCTGGCCTGAGTGCTTTAATGGATCCATTAGAGTTGGTCAGCTGAGCAAGGTGGCCAGTCACAACACATTACCCATAACCCCCTGCTGCTGCACAAGAAGGCTGAGTCAGACGGAGCAGGGCTTTCTGGAAGCTGCATTTCCGTTGCAGAAGAACTGATTGATGGAGGAAGAGGAGGATGAAGAACCTGGAGCATGCATTGGTCTGATGGGCCAGCTTCGTGTTTCATCATAAAGAGCTGCTCCTTTGTGGTTCTGTACGGTTCGGATCCATTTCTCTGCTTTCTAATTTCTGGTCCCAGTACAATGTTTTTTTTCTCAGTTTGTAAAAGAATTAATAATTGGTTCTGGATCCGTTTGGGTTCCTCTCTGAGTGGTCTTTTGGGTTATTGATCTTCTCTGTGGCGCCGAGCATTAGCAGCTGATCTGGCTGCCGGTTAATAGACTGTTTCCTGTATGGGGTGGGGGGGCTCTGGCTCAATGCGTCATTCATCAAAATCTGATAGCGAGGTCGGAGCTCCGCCTGCTGGTGACAGATGGCAGCTGCAGCTAGCGGATGATGAAGTCAGGATAATCGTGACTCGTCGACTGTCGAGGTTCGTCAACAGGAAACTGAAACATCTGAACGTCATCTGAGTGAACTGTTTTCTGTGGTTTTTATTTTATCCTGCAGGGGGAGCTGCAGGCTCGTAGTCAGACCTTTGAGAAAGCCCCGCCCCCTGGCTGTTTGTTTTCAGTTCTTCAGGAGAAGAGCTGGGGAACTGAAGCCTCAGAACCAAAACTTTCTAAGTCTAAACATGTAGGTTTCACTGCTAGGATGACCTATTCTGTTTGCTTCTGTCCACAGGTGAACAAACCCATATGTTTCTGCTGAGGTCAGGGAGTTGAAAGGTCACCATGACGACGGTGGCCACTGAGCTGGAGCCCATGGACCTGCAGCAGCAGTACAGCGACACAGTCAGCACCCGCTGGGACGACGACTGGGACAACGAGAACAGCTCGGCCCGCCTCTTTGAGCGCTCCCGCATCAAAGCGCTGGCAGGTACAGGCCCCGCCCCCTCAGAGCGGGAAGCAGAGGTCAGGGCTTGTAAAGCAAACTCTGTGGTCAGATCTGTCACTGCAGTGGAACCCCTGCACACGTCTGACCCAAACTGCTGGCGATGTGTAGAAAGGCGTTCCATCCGTTGACTGTAAAAACAATGGACAGAGCAGCCCCTCCCCTCCTGTGTTCCAAACAGGAAGTACTGGTTTCAAGAAGACCAAAATCCCATAGACTTCTATTGAGAAATATACAGTTAGTACTCAGTCATTTTACATGTCAGAATAATCGTTCTTGTTCTGATACATTTCTCTTAACATTTTCTTTATAATCCTCATATAAAAAAGATCTTTTTTTTAATTGCAAGTTATTCAAGTTATAAACTGACCAATCAGAAGCCTCAGTAAAAGCATGTGGTGCCCCACCTCGAACGTTTGATTGACAGGTTCTCCAAAGCTCACTCTCAGTGGGAGGGGGGTGGACTTCGAACAAGCTAACTCCTGATTGGTGACTGTAGTTCCTCTAAAAACGTGACTCAGACCAACTCAGACCAATCACTGTCAACGGGATACAACATGGCGATAGAAGTATCAGGAAGTGACAGAGAAGGCTCTGGCCTGATTTTGCCAGGGCTGGAGGTAAGACATTTCCTATGGGTGACGTAACACCATGTTTTTTCCAGTAATATATTCAGTCCATGGTTCCATCCGGAAACAACGCAGCAATGTCACATGACCTCCGCAGCACAGCAGAAAACCTGTCCAGACAGCCGTGACGGTTGTATTTTTATTTCTTCATTACTGGTTCACTTTTAGAAAGTATTAATGTCAAGAGTCCAAATGTTTTGATAAGAATTTAAAATCTGAAATCTCACTTAAATGTTAAAGACATATATTTTGTATCCATTTTTTACATGCAAAAACATACAATTTACTGAATGTCCTACTTTGTTAAGCACTTGGAAGAATGAAACACTTTCCATGGTCAGTCTTATGACAGAGTTCAGTAATGATGAGCATAAAATGTATTTGCGGTACTTTAGCTCAGGGCCCCAGGCAATCGCCTACCTTTGCCTAATGGTAAGTCCGCCCCTGACCAAATCTTACTGTCCCGCATTAACACAAGAAAAATAAAAACAAAAATAAAATTAGAAGACCTTTTTTATGATTGTCTTGGTGAAAATCAGAAAACTATGACAAAGTTCAGGAGACCCGAGCAAGCTGCCTCCCAACCCCACTGAACACATCACATGTCCAAAGATGAGTCTCTGATTGGTAGATGCCACCGAGCGGCCTCACCAAACTTCAGATAATTGAACTCTGGAGCGCTGCTTAAATCACCGTGCTGCAGTACCTACACGCCGTGCCCGGCGCTCCAATGGCGCCGCAGGACCTCAGATCACGGCTGTACCATTGATTTAACATTGAAACTGGCCACGCCTGACGCACCAATCGTGTTCGGTGTGAATGGAGCTTTAGGCTTTTGTATGTTTGGGTTGCTAAAGGGTTGCTTTGACAAACTTGCAGTTCCTATAGCAACCAAGATACCGCCTGGCGCCACGCCTGGCTTTTAAGTGTATAATCATTTTTATTCCTCACTATAAACACCCTCAACGCGATATTCTGATCCAAACACACATCTCTGAGTTGTGATCAACAGCCCCTTCAGGAAGAGCCAGCGCTGCCAGCACCGCCCCCAGGCTAACACACAGTTTGTCCGCAGAGCTAGCAGTGATTAGCAACGTGATTTCATTTGAAATGCCAAAACCGTAAATCCTTCAATGGTGTCCGCTCTCTAATAAACGCCGGGGCTGCTATTAGAACGTATACAGTATGGACATCCATCTTTGCAGTAGTTCAGATAATGTTGGTTTTCGTGGGCGAAACGCAGACACGCTGCTGAGGCCGGCTTTAAGATGATGTCATGAAATGGGCGGCACCCACAAGTAGTGAAGTAGGAAATGGCTTGAGAAAATCCCTCATATTTCATAAAAATGTTCTGTTTTGTGCCAAAAGTAAAATATCCTCATATTTATGGATATAGTTACTCTGAAAGGCTTAAGAAAAGCATGGAGTAGGCCCTTTGAGCTCTCACCCATTGACTGTATATAGAACTGGACAGAGCAGCTGTGATGTCGTCCATAGAAAATGCCTTACCATCACTCCTAGCCAAATGAGGACAATTCAGTCGCCATCTTTCCATGATACAGACTTTGAAAGTGATTGGTCTGAGTCGGCGTTTCCATGGAAACTACTGTCACCAATCAGGAGTGAGCTTGTTGGTAGCTGGTTATATCTCTATAGATGTCTGTGGAATTTTGGTTTCTTGGAGCCAGCAGGTACTTCCTGTTTGGAACACCAGGGGGGAGGAGTCTAGCTGTCCAGTTCTCTATATACAATCAAAGCTCTCATCACAGATTCGATAACAGGATAAATACACTGGCAGCTGCATCCTGGGAACTGTAGTTGGATGAACGTCGTCCTCAGGGACGTGTGGGGCTCCACCCAGAGCGGCCTCAGGTCCCGGTGTGGACCTGCTTCAGCTCAGAGCCAGGCGTTGCGTTCTGTAGCGGGAGGATGTTTGCTTCCCGCTTCCTGTCCTTGAGTCTGGAATGTCCTGAAACAATGAGGGGAAACTGCTCCGCCCCCACACTCATGACATCACGGTCAGGCTGCACACACATGCACAAAGACATGCGCGCTGGTGCAAACGTCCTGTGCTCTGTCTGCATCTGAAGTCCAAACTGCTGGTTCTGGTTAAACAGCCAAACTCTCAGAGAACCAGAGTCTTAGTTCTGTTCAGCTGTTTCTCTTTCCTGTGAGCAGAAAGGTGAGGTTTGCGGTTCTGGACGACCCTGACCGACTTGTATGGGTCAGAAGTTTGGACCAGCTGCTCCTGGGCTCTGAAGGCTTCTGTACATCTGCTGGGCCTCTGGAACAGAACCCATCTGAAGTTCTGAGATGTTCTCCCCGTCCTCTGATCCGATCGGGAGCTTGTTTTGTGTCGTGCTTCTGTTGCGTCCTGCGTTCTCATGGGGGGAGGGGGAGGCTGTGAGTGGTGAACCAATCATCTGTCAGGAAGCCAGAGCAGTGCATGCGTGCACACTCGTGTGCACGCTCGCAGGTGCTGCCGCCCCCCCCCTGCCTTCGTGAGCGTCACGCCGACCTCTGGACTTGCCCCTCCCCACAGAGCCCAAAGCCTTCACCTTCAGCGGGCTCAAAGGTTCTTCTTCTGTGGTGGAACTACAGCCTAATTCAGGACCGGGTTGAGGCAGGTAAACCCTGCTGGACTTTGACCCATTTCCTGGTTCTTCTGGAGTGGACAGAACCTTCAGGACTGTTCTGGAGCTGGACTGTCTCACAGCTGTGCTGCAGAGTTTCCTGCTGGACAGCAGACGCTGGAGTGAAGGTCTTAGCTGTACTTTACTTGTGGTTCTGATTGATCCGGTTGGGGGCCTGGTATGGTCTGACGCCCCCCTGTAGCCGAGGTGTCTGTGATGGAGGGCGCGCCCCAAATGACCTTCAACCCACTGGACGGCCGATTCAAGCAGCTGCAAGGTGAGTTGGAGCAGAACCTGTGACGGCCCTCCCTGCCTGCTGGGGGCGCACTCACATCGGGTTCTGTCTCAGCCGGATGTCGGACTGTGTGAGTAACAATGGTTCTCAGGGTTTGATGGGCCAGCAGGGCCGGACAGAAGCTTGATAACGTTGGGGGTGGGGCAAAGCAAAGGGAGGATTTTCTTTGGTCCACTCAGCTGTCAATCAAAGCGGCACATGGTGGAAGTCAAGGGGAAATGATTCCTGTCTGACGGCAGCCTCCTGTGGTGTTACGTGACTTCAGGTTCCAGTTGTTTAATGGAAGCTGAGGACTCGCTTCAGTGAGCAGAATTACCCAGAAGCCCCTGGTCAAAGCCCACACAAATAAACTTAAGAGGTTTGCTGGAGGCTGCTGTCTGGATCTCCTTAGCAACCAGACTCCGCCCACATTGTTGAGGCAGCTGTGATGTCATCTCGTTCAGCTAAAGTCATGAGATTTCTATCAGTTGAGTTGGCGCTTTCTGTGTACCCGTGATAATGGCGAGCTGGCCATTGCCATACCCCTCTGCAACCTGCCTCCAGTGGTTTTTGGAGGAACTACAACATCTGTGTTTTGTGTGATGGCGGGTGGGGTTTCAAACCAGCAGGTTGGTTTCCTCTCAGGACCAGTGCTGCCCCCTTCTGCGTGGAACAGGACGCGCTGCTGGAACGCTTTTTGCAGGGATGTGCACAGATTTCAGAGGGGCGGGGGCTCAAGGTTGGAAAAGGGCACCAAAAACAATATAAACAATATAGAAATGAGGTTAAAAATGAAAAGTACTAACAGATAAACTACTCAGCAAAGAGACGAGTGAAAGTGACACAAATGTCCTTTTAAATGTGAACTCGTTTTTGTCAACGTGAGTTCATTCACTTTATCACAGACTTGAAGACATCCAAAGCGATCAAACACAACTATGTGTGTGTCTGCAGATGAGCGGGAGGCGGTGCAGAAGAAGACCTTCACAAAGTGGGTGAACTCCCACCTGTCCAGAGTGTCCTGCAGGATCACAGACCTCTACCTGGACCTGAGAGACGGGCGGATGCTCATCAAGCTGCTGGAGGTTCTGTCCGGAGAGAAGCTGGTAACACAAACACACTGGTGAAGTTTTGAAGGCTGGATTCACTGACAGCTGTTCTATCAGACGCAGGAGAACTTCACCAGAACTTCAGATTAGAACATCCAAAACGAACCTTTGGTTAGCTGCAGGAGAGGGCTGATTGTCTCAAATGCTGGGGTGTGTGTGTGTGTGTGTGTGTGTGTGTGTGTGTGTGTGTGTGTGTTCTGGCAGAACCGCAGGAAACCATCAGGATGATTGTTCTGAGCATGTGCAGTTTGAAGCAGTCCCGTCTGCGCTCTGTGTCTGCAGCCAAAGCCCACCAAAGGCAGGATGCGCATCCACTGCCTGGAGAACGTGGATAAAGCTCTGCAGTTCCTGAAGGAGCAGAGGGTTCACCTGGAGAACATGGGCTCTCATGACATCGTGGACGGGAACCACCGGCTGACGCTGGGTCTCATCTGGACCATCATCCTACGCTTCCAGGTAACATCACAGAACAAACCACCTGAGCTGGTTCTGACACACAGGAGTCTGTAAGGAGAAACTAACACCTGTGCAGGTAGACAGTAGCCACGCCCCTTTCATTTAACAGCCTAACCTAAAATCAGACAGGTGAGAGTCACACAGGTGAGGCTCAGAAACATCTCTGTGTCCAGTCACAGTTTGTGATGTCATGGCCCCAAACTGGAGATGCGTGGACAGAAACACGTCCTTAAATGACGAAGGTCTTCAGTTAAACTGCAGATCTCCCTCTGCGGAAATCCTGTCTGCGGCAGGAAGTGATCAGAGCAGAGGGAGGAAGTGATCAGAGCAGAGGGAGGAAGTGATCAGAGCAGAGGGAGGAAGTGATCAGAGCAGAGGCAGAAAGTGATCAGAGCAGAGGGAGGAAGTGATCAGAGCAGAGGCAGGAAGTGATCAGAGCAGAGGGAGGAAGTGATCAGAGCAGAGGCAGGAAGTGATCAGAGCAGAGGGAGGAAGTGATCAGAGCAGAGGCAGGAAGTGATCAGAGCAGAGGGAGGAAGTGATCAGAGCAGAGGCAGGAAGTGATCAGAGCAGAGGGAGGAAGTGATCAGAGCAGAGACAGGAAGTGATCAGAGCAGAGACAGGAAGTGATCAGAGCAGAGGGAGGAAGTGATCAGAGCAGAGACAGGAAGTGATCAGAGCAGAGGCAGGAAGTGATCAGAGCAGAGGGAGGAAGTGATCAGAGCAGAGGCAGAAAGTGATCAGAGCAGAGGCAGAAAGTGATCAGAGCAGAGGCAGAAAGTGATCAGAGCAGAGGCAGAAAGTGATCAGAGCAGAGACAGGAAGTGATCAGAGCAGAGGGAGGAAGTGATCAGAGCAGAGGGAGGAAGTGATCAGAGCAGAGGCAGGAAGTGGGGCCTGGGGCACTGCTGCTGGGAGGCCCTGAACCCCCAGGTGTAGGTTAGAGTGCAGTTTTCCTGTTTGAGGAGTGAAAAAGTGTCTTGTTTTGCTTGGCGTTGTCTCATCGTTTAGAGCTCATCACTACATTTCCCATGAATCCCAGCCACTTTCTTTGTGTCCCTGAGGGAAGTGGGAGGGGCTTGTTTGGAGCACATTGATAAAAATGTTATGGCGGTTGAAGAGACTTCAACAGGAGCTTGAACGTCTGCAGCAGCAAACAGACTCACAGCTGCTGGACACTAACCCTGAACTGATGATGATGATGAAGAACCCCCGCCATGACTCTGTGCTCTCTGTCTGCAGATCCAGGACATCAGTGTGGAGACGGAGGACAACAAGGAGAAGCGCTCCGCCAAAGACGCGCTCCTGCTGTGGTGTCAGATGAAGACGGCGGGGTGGGGCTCTGCGGCGCCGTGTCTGAGCCGCTGTTGGAGACGCTGAGACTAACCGCTGTTCATCTTCCTCAGGTATCCCAATGTCAACATCCACAACTTCAGCACCAGCTGGAGAGACGGCATGGCCTTCAACGCTCTCATCCACAAACACAGGTGACGGGGGAAGGGGCGGGCCCCACCTGACGGCTGAAACGTTACATAAACGTGTTTGTTGTTTTCAGACCCGATCTGATCGACTTTGACAAACTGAAGAAATCCAACGCTCACTACAACCTGCAGAACGCCTTCAACCTGGCGGAGCAGCACCTGGGCCTGACCAGGCTGCTGGACCCAGAAGGTACTGAGCGGCTGGAGGCCAGACGCTTTGATAGACTCCACCCTTCCGTGTGTGGGAGGTTGGGTGTTCCTTCTCCATCTTCTGCTTGTGACCCCGTGCAGACATCAGCGTGGACCATCCGGACGAGAAGTCCGTCATCACCTATGTGGTGACGTACTACCACTACTTCTCCAAGATGAAGGCTTTGAAGGTGGAGGGAAAACGGATCGGAAAGGTGGGCTGGAGGAGGACTCCTGATCAAAGTGTGACGAAGGTTTTTTGAAATCACTGAATGCGTCTACTGAGGAGGACCCCCCCCACACACACACACCACCTACCGTCTTCTGAATCAGGTTGAACCTACAGCGTCTCAGGCGCAGATGAGTGAGGCTGCTTATGCTCATGCAGGTGTTGGACAACGCCATTGAGACGGAGAAGATGATCGAGAAGTACGAGTCTCTGGCCTCGGCTCTGCTGGAGTGGATCGAGCAGACCATCATCATCCTCAACAACAGGAAGTTCGCCAACTCTCTGCTGGGAGTCCAGCAACAGCTGCAGGCCTTCAACACATACCGCACGGTGGAGAAGCCCCCCAAGTCAGAGCAGTTCCCTCCACCCATGGGTGGGATCTCCTGGAGCTTCCAGTCCAAGCGTCTGATCTGCTCTGATCTGCTCTCACAGGTTCACCGAAAAGGGGAATCTGGAGGTCCTCCTCTTCACTATCCAGAGCAAGATGAGAGCCAACAACCAGAAGGTGTACATGCCGCGAGAGGGGAAGCTCATTTCAGACATCAACAAGGTCAGCGGAGCTCCAAGGCCCCCCGTTAGAACCTGTTAGGGAAGGCGGTGGGAGGGGCTTGTGTTTAAAGAGATAACCATGTAATCTCCTCAGGCATGGGAGCGCCTGGAGAAAGCCGAGCATGAACGGGAACTGGCTTTAAGGATGGAGCTGATTCGTCAGGAGAAGCTGGAGCAGCTGGCCAGACGCTTCGACCGTAAGGCGGCGATGAGGGAGACCTGGCTGAGCGAGAACCAGAGGCTGGTGTCCCAGGTGCAGCATCAGAGAGCGCTGCGGCTGCACATCTCATGCTCTCACTCTCCTGAAGTCCATTCTTCTTCTGCCTGCAGGACAACTTTGGTTTTGATCTTCAGGCAGTTGAAGCAGCCACCAAAAAGCACGAAGCCATCGAGACTGACATCGCGGCATACGAGGAGCGCGTGCAGGCCGTGGTCACTGTGACCAAGGAGCTGGAGCTGGAGCGTTACCATGACATCAAGCGCATCGCAGCTCGGAAGGACAACGTGATCCGGCTGTGGGAGTACCTGCTGGAGCTGCTGAAGGCCCGCAGACAGAGGCTGGAGATGAACTTGGGCCTGCAGAGAGTTTTCCAGGAGATGCTCTACATCATGGACTGGATGGACGAAATGAAGGTGAGCCATAAGCCACAAACATCTGGAAGCATCTTCCACAAAATGGCAGACATCACAGCTGCTATGTCTTTCCAGATGTTGCTTCTGTCCCAGGACTACGGCAAACATCTTTTGGGTGTGGAGGACCTTCTGCAGAAACACGCCCTGGTGGAGGCGGACATCGCTATCCAGGCCGACAGAGTGAAGGCCGTTTCCAGCAACGCCAACAAGTACTCTGTCACAGACGGCGGTGAGTTACTTTGCTTCTTCGTCCTCCCGGAAGAACCCGGAGAGTTCTGATGAGAACCTTCTCCTGTCCAGGCTACAAACCCTGCGACCCACAGGTCATCCAGGACCGGGTGGCCCACTTGGAGTTCTGCTACCAGGAGCTCACACAGCTGGCTGCCGAGCGCCGCGCCCGGCTGGAGGAGTCTCGTCGACTCTGGAAGTTTTTCTGGGAAATGGCCGAAGAGGAGGGCTGGATTCGCGAGAAGGAGCAGATCCTTTCTTCGCTGGAGCCGGGCAGAGATCTGACGGGGGCGGTGCGCCTTCTGAGCCAGCAGCGTGCACTAGAGGACGAGATGAGCGGGCGCGCTGGCCATCTGCAGCACACCATCACGGAGGGTCGGGCCATGGTGCTGGTCCGGCATTTCGGCTCTGAAAGCATCCTGGAGAGGATCGGGGGTCTGCAGGCACAGTGGGCGGCGCTAGAGCAGCACGCCGCTGTGACCCACGGGAGGCTGGACCGAGCTCTGGCCTTGCACCAGTTCCAGGCTGATGCAGATGATGTGGACGCGTGGACGCTAGACGCGCTTCGCATCGTTTCCAGTGGAGAGACGGGCCACGATGAGTTCTCCACCCAGGCTTTGGTCCGGAAACACAAGGACGCCACCGCAGAAGTGGCCAGCTATCGGCCGGTGATCGACTCGCTTCACGAGCAAGCTACTGCGCTGCTAAAGGAGGAGGCGGAGTCAGAGGAAGTTCGTGGCCGACTGGCTGGCATCGAGGAGCGCTACAAGGAGGTGGCAGAGCTGACGAAGCTGAGGAAGGAGGCTCTGCAGGACACTTTGGCGCGCTACAAAATGTTCAGCGAAGCCAACGCCTGCCAGGTGTGGGTTGAGGAGAAGGAGCAGTGGCTGAACGGCATGGAGATCCCAGAAAAACTGGAGGACCTGGAGGTGGTTCAGCACCGGTGGGTTGGTGGGACAGGGACCGCCAGTAAACCTGCGCCGGTAAACCTGCGCCGGTAAACCTCCACCTAAAGAGGGCGCTGTTTTCTCTGCAGATTTGAGAGTCTGGAGCCGGAGATGAACAACCAGGCGTCCCGTGTGGCTGTGGTGAACCAGATCGCTCGGCAGCTAGTTCATCGCGGTTCTCCAAGTGACGACATCAGAGCCCAGCAGGACAAGCTCAACAACAGGTACCATCCAGAAACGGTAGACATGTTTGGGTCTGAAGCGGGCCTGTCCTCAGACTCTGATCCTCGGTTCTGCCTCCAGGTGGGGTCTGTTCCGTGATCTGCTGGACCTGAAGAAAGAGTCTTTGAACTCTGCTCTGGGCGTCCAGAACTACCACCTCGACTGCAACGAGACCAAGTCTTGGATCAAAGAGAAGACCAAAGTGATCGAGTCCACTCAGGAGCTGGGTAATGACCTGACAGGCGTCATGGCTCTGCAGCGCAAACTGAGCAGCATGGAGCGAGACCTGGTGGCCATCGAAGACAAGCTGGGTGACCTTCGTGGGGAGGCCCAAAGGCTGGCGGAGGAGCACCCGGATCAGGCCAGGGCCATCACGGGCCGGCTGGCGGAAATCACAGCTGTGTGGGAGGAGATGAAGGACTCGCTGAAGCACCGGGAGGAGTCTCTGGGGGAAGCCCGCAAATTGCAGCAGTTCCTGCGAGACCTGGACGATTTCCAGTCCTGGTTGTCTCGCACTCAGACCGCCGTGGCCTCTGAAGACATGCCCAACACGCTGGCCGAGGCCGAGAAGCTGATGGCTCAACACGAGGGCATCAAGAACGAGATCCTAAACTATGAGGAGGACTACCAAAAGATGCGGGACATGGGGGACATGGTGACACGTGGCCAGACGGACGCGCAGTACATGTTCCTGCAACAGCGGCTGCAGGCGCTCGACACCGGCTGGAACGAGCTGCACAAGATGTGGGAGAACCGACAGAATCTGCTGTCTCAGTCGCATGCTTACCAGCTGTTCCTGAGGGACACCAAGCAGGCCGAGGCCTTCCTCAACAACCAGGTAAACCAGAAGACCAACTGACACCAAGACCAGTAGGAGTGTAGTTTGATATCTGTACGTTCTCTTACCCGGTTCTGCCTGCAGGAGTACGTTCTGGCCCACACAGAGATGCCCCCCACCCTGGAGGGGGCCGAGGCTGCCATCAAAAAGCAGGAAGACTTCATGACCACCATGGACGCCAATGAAGACAAGATCAACAGTGTGATGGAAGCAGGGCGGCGGCTGGCCAGCGACGGAAACATCAACGCTGAGAGGATCCAGGAGAAGGTGGCCTCCATCGATGACAGGTAGCTCCAACCCGAATGTTTCTGTGGTTCTTCATCCTCCATGGTGGGTGGAGAACATCAGTGTTTCCTGGACACTGCTCTCCTGCGGTCCATGGTAATTCCTGAGTGTGCGTGTGGTGAACTCAGCTGCTAGTGAGGATGACGACCAACAAGAAATGTCCAGAAGAGGCATGAGGTCATCTGCTCTGAGATGAGACCTCCACCTTCATAAAAGACCCCAGTAATGTGTCTTTCCACTGAGGTTTGCTCTGATCCATCTTTAAGGCACAAGAAGAACAGGGAGGCTGCTGTGGAGCTGCTGATGAGACTGAAGGACAACCGAGACCTGCAGAAGTTCCTCCAGAACTGTCAGGAGGTCAGCGCCACTTTGGACACCTCCCAGTCTACCCGAACCTGACAAACATCTCACTTTCTTTGTGCAGTTTTAAAGCCTTTGTTGTATCTGTGCAGTTATCTCTGTGGATCAGTGAGAAGATGCTGACCGCTCAGGACATGACCTACGACGAGGCCAGGAACCTGCACAGCAAGTGGCTGAAGCACCAGGCCTTCATGGCGGAGCTGCAGTCCAACAAGGAGTGGCTGGACAAGATCCAGAAGGTATGGTGGGCCGCTTAGCCCGTAGTGCGGCTGCAGTCAGGACTTACTGCCCCCTAACAGCAGCTAGGGTTAGGTCTACGCCTAGTTACTGATGTTCTCAGGTCTTCTAATATGTTTTCTAAAGTTCTCAGAAGAACCTGTGTTGCTGAGTTTAACTTTGAGAACAGCAGCTGACGTTCTCCTCCTGACATCAGGATGGGAGTCTGCTGGTGTCGGAGAAGCCAGAAACGGAGGTGGTGGTGAGGGAGAAACTCACAGCGCTCCACGCCATGTGGGAGGAGCTGGAGTCCACCACGCAGACCAAAGCTCAGTGTCTGTTCGACGCCAACAAGGCGGAGCTGTTCACTCAGAGCTGTACCGACCTGGACAAGTGGTTGGGGGGCCTGGAGGGTCAGATCCAGTCTGACGACTACGGCAAAGACCTGACCTCCGTCAACATTCTGCTGAAAAAGCAGCAGGTACTGCACCTGACCAACCCGGTGGCTGGGTCTCTGCGGCGTCTGCACCCTTCTCCACCCATGCTCTTGTCCTGCTTTGTGACCTGCTCCTCCTCAGATGCTGGAGAATCAGGTGGAGGTGCGTCAGAGGGAGGTGGTGGAGCTCCAGGGCCAGGTGAAGGCCCTCGGTCAAGAGGCAAAGGACACCGATGAGGTGGACGGGCGGAGGCAGGTGGTGGAGAAGAAGTTCCAGGAGCTGCTGGAGCCACTGAGACACCGCCGCAACCTACTGGTGGCGTCTAGAGAAGTTCACCAGTTCAACCGTGACGTCGAAGACGAGATCGTACGTCCTCGCGCGGTTCCGACAGTACATGAACCCCCAGCATCACAAACCCCTCCCCACTGAAAGCTACCATCAGGCCTGTTACCATGAGGTCCACACAGCTTAATTGACCCCCGCCCAATGGGCTCTGATCTGTGTTGGACTCAGAAAGTTCTGGTGTTAGAGCGCCCCCCTCAGGACAACTTTGTTCTCTTGCAGCTGTGGGCTCAGGAGAGGATGCCCGCGGCCACATCCACCAACCACGGACACAACCTGCAGACGGTGCAGCTGCTCATGAAGAAGAACCAGGTGAGGCCCGGCTGTTCTCCAGAACTGCGCCCCGGTCTTTCATGGTTCTGTGCTGACGTGCAGTACTGGTTCCTGCTCTGGTTTCAGACGCTGCAGAAGGAGCTTCAGGGCCATCAGCCTCGCATCGATGACATCCTGGAGCGCAGCCAGAGCCTGCTCCAGGACCAGACCTCCGGCACCGAGGGGATTCACCAGCGCCTGGCCGAGCTGCAAGACATGTGGCGGCAGCTGAGGGAGGAGGGGCGGCGGCGCCACGCTCGGCTGCAGGAGGCCCACAAAGCCCAGCAGTACTACTTTGATGCAGCCGAAGCCGAAGCCTGGATGAGCGAGCAGGAGCTCTACATGATGTCTGAGGAGAAGGCCAAGGTTGGGAGGGGCTCACGCCTCTCTTTTTGGGGGTGGGGTGTCCAGTCTCTGAAAGCAGCTCTTTTTGTGTGGTCAGGACGAGCAGAGCGCCATCACCATGCTAAAGAAGCACCAGATCATGGAGCAGGCCGTGGAGGACTACGCCGAGACCGTCCACCAGCTGTCCAAGACCAGCAGAGGCCTGGTGGCTGACCAACACCCTGAGAGGTACCGGCCCCGCCCAGCCGCTGGACCGCTCCTCCCACCAGAGACCCCTGAGACCTTCATCAGGCTCATCCTGGAGGTCTCTGGTCAGCTTCTGTCTGAAGACTGACCCTGGATCCAAGCTTCTTTCAGCTTCTATCCATGGTCTGTCTCATAGATGCAAGCAGACCTCACGTTTGCTTTTGTCCATCTTTCCTGGAGAGATTGAGCCTTAATGACAAAAACCAGGGTCAGAAGTGCAGGAGGTTCTTAGCCTCCTCTGAAGCTGCTCTGATCTTCATCTACCTTCTCAGAGATCTCACAGGGAACATTCAGAACCTTGAGGACCACGAAGACCAGATCATCCCCTGAAGCTCCTTCTTCTCTTCTGTCTGAACTTTCATCTCATTTAGAGCCGAAGACTTTGAGATCGTGGATGGAGTTAGAACAGCAGAACCTCTGCATGGGTCGACTTCTGGCACAGATGGAACCAGCTGGCTGTCAGAACCGTTAGGGTTCTTGTGTTCTGCAGCACGTCAGTCTGAATGCTCTGTACTAACAAAGGTACTCTGTGTGTGTGCACGTGCCTCAGCGAGCGGATCAGCATGCGGCAGTCTCAGGTGGACAAGCTGTACGCCGGCCTGAAGGACCTGTCAGAGGAAAGGAGGGGCAAACTGGAGGAAAGGCTCCGCCTCTTCCAGTTAAACCGAGAGGTCGATGACCTGGAGCAGTGGATAGCAGAGCGGGAGGTGGTGGCTGGGTCACACGAGCTGGGTCAGGACTATGAGCATGTCACGGTACGGCACGGCCGACGGACGCGTAAAAGCTGAGGCAGCTTATAGGCGGAGCCTCCGCTGTGACAGGTTGTGTTGTGAAGTAGGTTTCTCGTCCTGCAGATGCTGCAGGAGCGGTTCCGGGAGTTTGCGCGGGACACAGGGAACATTGGTCAGGAGCGCGTGGATGCTGTGAACCGCCTGGCAGATGAGCTGATCAACGCTGGACACGGCGACGCCGCTACGGTGGCGGAGTGGAAGGACGGGCTGAACGAGGCCTGGGCCGACCTGCTGGAGCTCATCGACACCCGCACGCAGATTCTTGCCGCCTCTTTTGAGCTGCACAAGTTCTACCACGACGCAAAAGAGATCCTCGCGCGCATCGCGGACAAGCAGAAGAAACTGCCGGAGGAAATGGGCCGCGACCAGAACACGGTGGAGACGCTGCAGAGAATGCACACCACCTTTGAACGGGATATTCAGGCGCTGGGGGCACAGGTGAGTTGTGCTGGGGAGGGGTGTGTCAGAAACCATGAGATCCAACGTCCGGGTTCGTAGAGGGTCATAGAGAGGAGCTCAAAAGATGCCGTAAAAATGGAACGTACCATTGTGGTGAGCGCGATAGGAAAGTTACACGCACTTGTGGCAGGCAGGTGATGCTGTGCGACAGTGTCCTTACGCCACACTCTAGTCATTAGGAAGGTGTGAGTACTGCCTCCTTAGGGGCCGTAGGATGTCTGCGCAAACCAGGCTGGAGCGCGCACGTATCACGAGAACAGCACTGAAGGGCTCCTTGTGCAGTTCACAGGATTTGGGGGGGTTGATAAAATGAAAAATCTGTACGACATGCCGTCGTCTCTCCTACTTCCTGATTACTAACCCCCACGAGTGGTAGAAGTGTTCACCATGACCTGCTGCTGCAGCATGCACGTAGAGAAACATGAAGGACGTCTCTCTGCAGCTTCACTGACCTCACCTGTGCGCCTCACCTGTGCGCCTCACCTGTGCGCCTCACCTGTGCGCCTCACCTGTGCGCCTCACCTGTGCGCCCCACCTGTGCGCCCCACCTGTGCGCCCCACCTGTGCGCCTCACCTGTGCGCCCCACCTGTGCGCCCCACCTGTGCGCCCCACCTGTGCGCCTCACCTGTGCGCCCCACCTGTGCGCCTCACCTGTGCGCCTCACCTGTGCGCCCCACCTGTGCGCCCCACCTGTGCGCCTCACCTGTGCGCCTCACCTGTGCGCCTCACCTGTGCACCCCGTACAGGTTTGACTGTTTTTCACCGGCAGACAGCCGTTTCCACCGGTAAGGACAGCTGAGACTTTAGTCAGGTTGTCTTGAATGAGACGTCTGTGACTGAAAAAAAAACGTCCAATCAGAACACACCTTGAAGGTGGTTCTGTGTTTTAGCTGATAACACCTAATGAGACGGTGTGGGGGGGGGGCAGGTTTGTGTGTTTTAGGAAACAGTTGCCAGAGAACTCTGTTGCCTACAGGTGAGGCAGCTGCAGGAAGACGCAGTCCGCCTGCAGTCTGCGTACGCCGGAGACAAGGCAGATGACATCCAGCGTAAAGATGGCGAGGTCCTCGCTGCCTGGAGGATCCTTCTGGAGGCCTGCGACTGCCGCAGGTTACGCCTACTTGACACAGGGGACAAGTTCCGCTTCTTCAGCATGGTGCGCGACCTGATGCTCTGGATGGATGATGTGATACGCCTCATCAACGCTCAGGAGAACCCCAGGTAGGCCTGGTGGTGGCTGCAGGTCAGCGCTCGCCCGCAGCGCTCGCCCGCAGCGCTCGCCCGCAGCGCTCGCCCGCAGCGCTCGCCCGCAGCGCTCGCCCGCAGCGCTCGCCCGCAGCGCTCGCCCGCAGCGATGCTGACGTGGGTTTGTGTCCTCAGAGATGTTTCCTCTGTGGAGCTGCTGATGAACAGCCATCAAGGCATCAAAGCAGAGATTGACGCGCGCAACAACAGCTTCACCACCTGCATCGAACTGGGCAAGGCGCTGCTCGCACGCAAGCACTACGCATCAGAGGAGGTGAGCGCAGACTCAGGTGATGTACACAGTAGAGGACAGAGAAATGTAAAAGTGAGGAGGGAAATATTACAGGTGAAGGCAATGAGATCTACTTGCAGGTCTCTAGTTTTAATCCACCTTGTACCTCATTGTTCCTAAAAGGGTTGTTAATAAAGTTTTTTTCTATCTTGCAGATTAAGGAGAAGCTGCTCCAGCTGACGGACAAACGGAAGGAGATGATTGACAAGTGGGAGGATCGGTGGGAGTGGCTTCGCCTCAGTAAGACTTCCATCTGACATTTTATGCTGTTGGCATCGGGGCTGTCAGTCACAGGTTTGATTCCCTGTTTCTCCAGTCTTGGAAGTGCATCAATTCTCCAGAGACGCTGGCGTGGCCGAGTCCTGGCTTCTGGGTCAGGAGCCGTATCTGTCCAGCAGGGAGGTGGGCCAAAGTGTGGACGAGGTGGAAAAGCTCATCAAGCGTCATGAAGCCTTTGAGAAGTCCGCCGCCACCTGGGAGGAACGCTTCTCTGCACTGGAGAGACTGACCACTGTGAGAGAGGGCGGAGCTTAGATACAGAACGCCGTGACTCTAAAATGATCATGATGACGAGACATTTGTGTTCTAGCTGGAACTGCTCGAAGTCAGGAGGCAGCAGGAGGAGATCGAGCGCAGGAGGAGACCTCCTTCTCCAGACATGCTCCACCAAGAGGAGGTCCAGCAGGAGAAGAGGTGGGGGAGGGGCAGACACGCAACACAATGACACACAAACACAATTACACAATGACACACAAACACAATTACACAAAGACGACACAATAACACAAAGACGACACAATGACACACAAACACATGATTACACAGGCAAACACTAGGGCAATATAAACAACATGGGTACACAGGAACACAACCTGGCAACACAAAAGCACAAGGTTTCTCATTAAAAAATGCATCACATCACAGCAACTAAGCACTAGAACAGCATTTTCCGAGCAACAGAAGATGCTACCAGATCAGCACAATTTAGTAACACAACACATAAACGCAAATACACAATGGTCATAATAGCATCAAAATATGGTTACAATAGAACAGGATTAAGCTATAACACTGTTACACTAGAATATGGTAATACAGCACCAACATACTACACAACATTGTCACACTCAGTGTTGGATAAGTTACTTCTAAAAAGTAATCGATTACTTAGATACTGGATCAAAATTGTAATTAAATTACTAATTACCTTTTTGAAAAAGTAATTCACTTCTCGTTACTTTACTTTTTACTCATATACAAATTCTCAAGGGAAGAACAGCTTCACACAAACAATATGCTCTTGACTTTCATTTAACAAAATTTATTTGAAACAGAGATGTTTAATCTCAATTGAACGTCTGTAGTTAAATAAAGATGAATAAATAAAAATAAAATAAAACTAAATGATAAAAAATTATATTTTTAAAGCAATAACCTTTTGCAAGGTTTAAACATGGTTGAAGACATAACCTGCTTCATTTAAATTCAGAAAACAGAGTGACAAACGACATAAATATAAATTATAACATATGTGGTCTTTGCCACTGCTCAGTCACGTGTGGAAAATACTGTTACGTATTATTCATCTCTGTATCCAGCTCTCTATCCAGGTCTTTATTGATCTGTCTATTCATCTCTAAATTCATGTCTTTATTTATCTCTTTATTCATCTCTATATTCATGTCTATATTTATCTTTGTATTCATCTCTATATTCATGTCTCTATTTGTCTGTTTATTCATCTCTAAATTCATGTCTATATTTATCTTTTTATTCACCTCTATATTCATGTCTCTATTTGTCTGTTTATTCATCTCTAAATTTATGTCTATATTTATATCTTTATTCATCTCTATATTCATGTCTATATTTATCTCTTTATTCATGTCTATATTCATGTCTATATTCATGTCTATATTCATGTCTATATTTATGTCTATATTTATCTCTATATTCATGTCTATATTTATGTCTATATTTATCTCTATATTTATGTCTATATTTATATCTTTATTTATGTGCATTGAGCACAAACTCATTGATCAGTTGCGTACAGCTTAGAGAGCAAAATTAAGAAAGAAAGGATGAATTCATGTAGTAAAAATGGGCTCTCATTTTTTGAGTCCAAGTAAGTAGCGGACTCTTTTCTTTCACACCAAAGAGCGGCTTCAGAGGGGTTTCATTTGTAACAAACACATCAGTTTACGGGGCGGATCTCTGCTCTGCCGCTCACCTGCTGCTCTGTGGAGATGACAGGACTCCTTGCAGGGTCTCTTTTTGTCTCTGCTTTGATTCAGTTTGGAAAGCATTGTGACTGCAACAATGAGAACATGTTTGTACTTTGACCGATCCCAGACTCTGCACGCACATGTGTGCACGTATGCGCCAGTTACTACGTTTGTTTTTAAATGAATCTGCGTTTTCATTTCATCTAACCGAGAGAAAATGTCAGAGCCTACAAAACCTGAGTAACAAAGTAACGAGGGTTTCTATGGTCCAGGAACTGTAATTCATTACTGAATTACAACTGTAATGCGCTACGTTACGCCGTTACTGACAAAAGTAATTAAATTACAGTAACTCATTACTTTGCAATCCCTTACCCCCAACACTGATCACACTTAAACACAATGTGGTTATCCAAAAATACATCACAGTGCTGACACAACAACAGTGTTAAGTGTGAACATGCTAACACATTGTGGTTTCTCAGAAACACATCACAATGAACATGAAAATAAAACCATATATCATACAGTATATACCATATATCTTCCAATAGTAGCCTTAGTGTTCCTTCCAAAAGTGTGGCACCTGGCCTGGTGTTTATTAGAGACTGGCGTCTTTTGGAGACTGGCCCCTATTGGAAGATATACAACACACAGGAGCACAACACAGTTACAAAACAACAACACAATATTGTTGGAGAAGAACACTAAAGTTTCATTCTGGAGGAAGCAGGGCTGTTCAGTGCATGGAAGCTACAGGAAAGAGCCATTATTTTGTGTGTTTGTGTGTGTCTTTGTAGTGCTGTAACTCGGAATGGACTCCCCTTAGACGAGGACTCTCTGCAGGTCAGTGCTCTTCCTCATGTAACGCTGTTGTATATTTTCAATTCCAGACATTTTTGCAAAGTAAGACTTTCTTTTGACTTCCCTTCAAAAGAAAAGACCAGTTTTGACTGAAGTTCATGTCACAGAATGTAAGCTAGAACTCTTCAAATAAAGGCAGCAGAACCTTTCTGAACTTCCCTCTGCTTGGGGTCTTTGCAGAATGGGTTGGAAGGTGGGGGCCTTGTGAATGGTCTTGTAGAGCGCAGCTCCAAGGAGCCAAGCCCCACCCCCTCGCCATCGATGTGCAAGAAGAATAAAAACAGCCAGTCGTCCACGCTGCCCCTCAAGAGCCAGGACTCACCTGTGCAGATGGAGGGGCTCCTCCACCGCAAACATGAGTGGGAGGGACACAACAAAAAAGCCTCCAATAGGTATGACCCCTCCAGTGCATGGTGTTAGGCCTGTTCTGTCCCCTCATCTGACCAGACCTGACCCCCGTCTGTGTCATTGACAGGTCATGGCACAACATTTACTGCGTCATCTGCCACCAGGAGATGAGTTTCTTCAAGGACAGCAAGGCGGCGGCCCAGGGGGCAGCGTACCACAACCAACCCCCCATCGTCCTGAAGGACGCCAGCTGCGACATCGCCTCCGACTACAAGAAAAAGAAGCATGTCTTTAAGCTCAGGTGGGGCGGGCACTGAGGAGAGGAGGAGCTTAGCGTGAACCTTTAGGTTATGAAACTGGGGGGCTTTAACTGAAAATGAATGAACCCTCCCATCTGTTTTTCAGAGTCGCAGATGGAAACGAGTATCTGTTCCAAGCCAAAGACGAGGTGAGCAGCTCCTCTGTCCTGTGGCCTCCATTACTACCCTGACAGTCTGTGAAAAAGGAAATCTTCTTTAAAGTTTTTGAAAAGTCAGGATGTTTTCATACTTAGGATGTAAAAAAACACTTTAAAAAACAGTTCACCATGAGATTCGATTTGAAACTGTGACAGAAGTTCGACATCCCGCTATGGGTGATGGGAGTTTGCAGATCCAGTTGTCGTGAGTTCAGTGCAGAACGCAGACTTTATCCAAGTCCTCCCTGAGAGACACGGACACAATGTGACTTTTCTACTTTTAATTGCAGCTCATCTTATAGTTTTCATGAGCAGATGAGGTCAGAGCTCAGCCTGTTTGTAGTTCTTTGCTTAAATGAAAAATGAAACTAATCATGAAAACAATCAGAACGAAGATCACAGTTTTTTCTTTTTTTATTGAATGCAACACGCTTCCATACGTTGCTGCAGTTTCCTCAAACACCAACAAAAACAGCCGTTGATGTTATGGCTGCAATTAAAACAGCAAGGCAGACAAACTCAGATGTGCCGATCCAGTACGTGTCTCGGTCTGATTTAGCAGAACCGACTACACTTGTCTTCTGTGTTTGTTTTGTTTTGTTTGTTTGTTGTGGTTTTGGAAATTCAATGAAAGGTTTGAGAAAAGTTATGGAAAAGCATTGCTAAAAAAGTGTACGAACTCTGTCCTCAGGCGAGGTCATCGAGTCAGGTCCTTAAGGTTTACATGGGTCTGAGAAGCCAATGAGAGCTCAGGTTCAACTTTAGCTAACACTCAATTTTCTTGAAGGCAGAGATGAATCTGAAGCTGACAGAGGCTTTCCACAAGTCATGTGACTCTGACTGTCACCCCTTACAGGATGAAATGAGCTCCTGGATCCAGGTTATCATGAACGCCGCCGCCCCTGAACTCACCGACACACAGAGCAGCTACCCCAGCACCCCGGTCTCTGGGCGCGCTCAGACGCTGCCAGCCAGCATCATGCTAACCACCGAGTCGAGCCCTGGGAAGAAGGAGAAGCGGTTCAGCTTGTTCAGCAAAAAGAAGCAGTGATGCAGAACAGACGGAGCACTGAGGAAGCTGAGGGCGGAGCTCAGACCCAAAGCTCCGCCCTCTCTTAGCATCACCTCATCAGACTTTGCAGTCACCCTCCTCTTCTTCAGTCACCACCTGCTTTTCACCACAGTCACCACAGCTTGCCAAGCTGCTGGCGCCGGCAGGTGGACATCCTCTTTCATGAAATTATTTCTGAGCTCCAAATTCTACTTTAACACAACCAGTTAGCTAACGGGCGGATATGAAGGTGTGACATCACTGCTGATGTCAGCAGCAGAGGAGGGGCTGGAAGTGTCATCAAACCATTTCATCCTCACAGCTTTCATTTCTTTCTTTCTTTTTACACGGAGGGCGTGACTTAGTGATGTATCAGAGCGGTGATCTCACGTCATGCGACTCCAGCTTTTTTCTGCTGTTTTGAGTTTCTGTCATTTTGTATTTTTGTACTTTAGTCTGTTCGGTGAAGCCGACTCTCAAACTGGACCAACGTTTGCTCTTACCGCCTTTTTGGCTGCTCGCTCTGCTTCAGTTGCTCGGCGTCCCTGTAAGGAGGCGTTCACTGTCCACGCGTACATTTGCATGCTCCCGCCTTGCTCTTGTATCCACTGAAGTTCGCGCCGTGCTGCACATCAGAGGTGCGTTTGTTGGAATGCGGAGCAGCTCAAAGTATTTAGCAGAGTATTTAGAGGCTTTTCTCATGTATGAGCTCACCTGTAGAGGCTCCTGTGATGTCATTAAAGCTTTGAAAAGCTCCCACCTGTGTGTCTGCGTCTCTCTGTCCACCTACTGCTTCAGAGCTCCACAGGTCATGGATGTGACAGCTGCACTTTGCTACGGTGGCCCTGAAGCACAAATCACGTAATGCAAAAACATCTTAAGGATAACAACAGTTGTTAAAAAAGCAAAACAAATAATAAAAAACAACATTACATTGGAAAAAATCAATATTAAAAAAGTGAAAATAAAAATGAAACGTTTCAAAACACAAAGTAATTTACAGATAAAAAGGTAAAATTGAAAGAAGAAACTGGACAAGGTGGTTCCTGTGGCCCATCTCTGATTGGTTGATGTTGTTTGTCCATCTTTTCAACTGAAAGCTATTTGAAGCAATGCTGGATATGCTTCATTCTAATCCTAAAACTAATAAGTATGCAGACATTGAAGATGCATTTGAAAAACTAAAAGTTATGATGTCCCAGCAGACCTTCTTTTTCTGTTTTCTTGTTGTATTTCTTAACATTGACTTTGATTTCTGGAAATAACTTTTAGTTTTAGTTTGTTTCATGTAATGTTTTTATTACTTGCTTTGCTTTTTAAGTTGTTGTTATGATCTGTAAAATATTTTTGCGTGTTGTGATTTGTTGGTGTGATTTAGAGCACAAGGGAAGTTTCTTTCTGAAGCCCATTTCATGTACAAAGACAAGCTTTACATAAAATATAAAAAAAACAATCAAAAGAAACATCAAAGGTATGATCATTACAATAAGATTTAAAGAAAGTTAAAAAGAAGTGAATTTAAATCAAACAGAGATAAACAGTGTGGATGTAAATGTTTGAATCAAATGCAGCTGAGAACAGCTGGGTCATTAACCTGGATTTAAATACTCAGTGTTTCAGCTGATCTAAGGTTTTCTGGAAGTCTGTTCCAGATCTGTGGAGCATAGAAGCTGAATGCAGATTCTCCATGTTTAGTTTGGACTCTAGGAACTGACTAAAGCCTGGATCCAGATGAGTGGAGAGTTCTGGCTGGTATATACTGGGTCAGGAGGTCAGTCATGTACTTTGGTGATAAACCATTCAAAGCTTTATAAACCAGTAGCATAACTTTAAAGTCTATTCTCTGGCAGACAGGCAGCTAGTGGAAAGACCTCAGAACTGGACTGATGTGGTTCTACTTTTTTGGTTCCTGTGAGAACACGAGCGGCTGAGTTCTGAATAAGCTGTAGTTTCCTGATTGATTTTTTGGTCGTCCTGTGAAAACACTGTTACTGTAGTCAAGTCGACAAAAGCTGAAAACATGAACTAGTTTTTCCAGGTCCTGCTTACATCAGATCTTTAATCCTTGAAATATTTTTGAGATGATAGTCGGCTGATTCTGTGACAGCCTTACTGTAGGTCTGTGTCCATCGCTACACCCAAGTTTCTGGTCTGGTTCGTGGTGTTTAAATGAACAGATTGAAGATCTGTAGTGACTTCCAACCATTTCTCTTTAGCCCCAAAGACAAGAACCTCAGTTTTGTTAATGTTTAATTGAAGTAAGTTGTGACACATCCAGTCATTAACGTCCTCAATGCATTTACCAAGAGCCTGTACAGGGCCTCGGTCTTCTGGTGTCATTGTAATATATATCTGCGTGTCATCTGCAGAGCTATGGTAACTCCATTGTGGTTTCTGTCTTTTACACAGATCCGAGTGCTGACTCACAAAGAAAACACAACAGGTAAACTGGAGTTAGAATTCTGGGAGAGACCTCACAATTCTATTTTTGTTCTGAAAATGTGTGAAGTGTGTTTTTTAAAAAACTCAAAAGCTGTGTTTTTATACCAAAAATGATCCAGCTGGTTCGTAGCTCAGATCTTTGAAAAACAGAACTTCTACAGCTCGGTTTCAGATAGAATTACTTTCAAAAGCATTTGCTCCTGACCTGAAATCCTGACCTGTATAGGCACTACAGCTCCCAGAATGCACTGCAGGAGCGATAAAACCTGCACATCAATTGGAGGCTTGCAGGAGTAACCCCTAGCAAAACAGGAAGTCTGCAACTGTTCTTTCAAATAAGAAGTCACTCGAAGCGACGCGTTGTTTTCAGTGAGAAGTTCTTGACCCGACTCTGCACCCCTCAGTGTTTTCTAAATGGTTTTGCACTTCTTTGTGTTTCTAAATAAAAATGTTTAGACACATTTAAAAAGACTCAAAATTTTAATGTAACTGGAACAAACTAAAAGCTCTTTAAATATTTGATTCTTCAGCATCTTTAGCGATTTTATGGTTTATCTCATGTTGTGTACCCCTTAAAGTTCTTGTTAGCAACATTTGGACATTTCAATCGTTTATTAAAATCTTCACTGAACACGTTCATCTGTCAGGGGTTTGTTTTTTTTTTTTTTTTTTTTTTTTTTGCGTCAAAGGCAGCTTCTGTCTTTTATTTTGAAGGTCAGGGCCGGAAGTGGCCCTGTCAGTGTCTGGCTTCTCCTCTCGCTCGGTGATCCCGGGCTCCCGTTAATTCCCTCTTTGCTTTGTCGCCTTTACGGTCTTCGGGCTGGTGTGAGGCGGGAAGCGCGCGGCTCTGGCAGTGACGGACGGGGTTCTTTCGAACCTGGGGGGCAGATGGCGCAGTAATCTCCGGGTTCGAGCCTGAGACGGAGCATTCGGCGGAGGAATTTTCTGTGATTTCAGACTGCGCGGCATTGGTCCGACTGCCGTAAGAACGAAACCGAGCCCGAACACCAGTGTTTCCGGCTTGGGCTGGCTTATCCACACATGAGCTTCCGGGAGGACCCGAACCGCCGGGGGCGCCAGTGTTCTAACCGTGGTTCTGCTCCGGTCACCGCGGTTCTTCAAGGAAACTTGAATCAGATCGGTCCGATTATATGACCCAGTGTGAGTTCAGTTCTGACCCAGATGACCCTGTAATCCGGACCCTTTCTGCTGAACTAGCATCAACATTCCAATGGGATTCTGCGGGTTCCAATTCCAACCAGAACTTCAGAGAAACTGCAGTTCTATGGTTTCAAACTAAAACTGTTTTATAAATGAAATGACTTTCAGTTGGCACCAGAACCTTTTCTAAATCTCATTGGTCCAAATGGTCCCTTTGACCCCGAGGATGGTTTTCTATCCAACAGCAGCAGGAGACCCTTGGGTTTGTGGGTCTTTATGACATCACCAGGTCCTCTGACTGTGGAATCATGGGAGGTGAAGCTGGTAGTTTTGATGAAGGGACTTCAGTGATGGAGTGCAGCTCCTGCTGAGCACGCTCAGAACTCTCACACTGGTATTGGTCTTCTGTTTGTGGATCTGAGCCACCATGACAGATAAAACGGCGCCGCGGTGTCAGCTGAGGCTGGAGTGGATCTATGGGTACCGCGGCCATCAGTGTCGGAACAATCTGTTCTACACGGCGGGGAAGGAGCTGGTCTACTTTGTGGCTGGGGTGGGGGTAGTCTTCAACACCCGAGAACACACTCAGAAGTTTTACCTGGGACACAATGATGACATCATCAGGTAAGGGGTGTGGCTTTACATGGCTAAAAATTGTAGCCCCTCAGGAAGGAGTTCAGGCCAGAAGGGGGCAGCACTTGAGCTCCAACTTTTACTTAAATAAACGTTTGTGGTTTTTTTTCTAGAATAAGGTGCTTCAGGCAGTACGAGACCAAAGTGACCCCCTGGTCATCTGACCTTCATGCTCGATGGATCAGAGGAAAGGTTTCTTTTTTTACTGCAGTTTCTACCTTCCATCAGCATTCTGAGCTGCAGGCGGATCTGCTGATCCCTGCAGAACCAGAACCAGCTCGCTGCTGTTCTGTGAGTGACGCCTGCTGCTGAGCTCGGTGCCCTTTGTGTCCTTCATGTCACCGACGTGAACTCATCACTCGGACTGACCTCATAGGAGCAGCTGCCAACAAACGTGATTGGCAGCCTGCAGGGGGCAGTGATGACCCTCTATTTGTGTGCATCAGAACATGGACAAAAATTCCAAACTCCTTCAACTCTTCTTTCCTCCAAAGTGGACTTCCATTTCCACAACACATTGGTCTGTAAAAACAGTCAACAAGAACGAGCAAGGTCAAGGTCCGGGTCCCAGACCAGTCAGAGAACTAAACCAGGGGGTCCCTCAGCTTCAGTGCAGTCTCCATAGAAATCACACCAGTTCTGAATGTGATCATTCTGGTTAGAGGTAACCAGGTAACAGTGGCTGTGGTCTTATAATCAGATGGCACCATGCTCTGTGTGTGTTCTGGTGTTTACCATCTTGTGAAGACCTGACTTGGTTTCCTCACCATTCCAGCAGGGAAACACCTGGTTTTGGAGACAAGCTGTCATAGTGAAGCCAAATATTAAGGGTTATGTGACTCTGTTGCTGATAACTGGACTCAAACCCTCAGACAGGCCACCGGCTGTGAGCATGCTCAGTACTGCCTGCAGTGGAAACTACATAACCGTGTGTGACCCCCCCCAACCATGAGTCTTAGACTGTTTCTGTCCGTCCGTCCATCTTTCAGCCTGGCGATCCATCCGGATAAGATCCAGGTGGCAACAGGTCAGGTGGGAAAGGACCCATACATCTGTGTGTGGGACACTTACGCCATGGTGACAGTGTCCATCCTCAGGGACGTTCACACCCATGGAGTCGCCTGTCTCACCTTTGACTCGGATGGCCAGGTGAGACCAAGGTCCCTGCATTCTCAGCTTCAAAGACGGCCATGAAATCTGAGATTGTCATCATCCAGTGAAGTGATTTCACAGACATCGATGCTGTGTCACACAAAGGGTTAGCAGCTTTCAAACTCCATTAAAACGGCTGGATTTTTCCTTTATGCAACAACTAAAGAGGCAAAAAAATAAAATAATAATAATATGTCAAACCAAAACTCTTCAGCTATGAGCAGACATAACCTATGAAAGTGCTGTTGTCACTGTCATACGAGCATCAATGGTGACGGACTGTTCATCAAATGAAAAGAAGTTGAACATCTGTGGTTGTAGGTTCTTCTGTTGTAAGAGAGTGGCAGATAATGGTACCGGAGTACCTAATGTTAACTTCCCTTTATTACCCAGTTACCCAATTGAAACCAGGGAGCAGAAACAGTGCCAAACTAACAACTAGAGTGTGGTGTAAGGACATTGTACGACACCATCTATTCTCCTAATAAATGCATGGAATTTCCATTAGCCTTACCAATACTTCACAATAAACTCTTGCATGACAATGGTACATTCATTTTCATGACAACCCTTGATGTGGCCTTACGAGCCTCAAGAGAACTGCAAAACACACCTGCGCTCCCCTTAAGATGCAGTTGTTCCTCTCTATGACCCTCCATGGACCAGAACAACCCAAAAACGTGCAGGGCTGGGTCAATCAAGTCGACCCGTACTACCCCTGGATGAGTCAACCCCTGTACAATCAAACCCCTACACGGGTCAACCTCTGTATGGGTCAACCCCTTGTACGAGTCATTCCCTGTATTGGTCAACGCCCGTATGGGTCAACCCCTGTCATCCTGTTCCTGTGACGTAATTTCCGGGTAAGCGTAACCAGTGTTTGGTCAGTGTCTTTGTTACTCCTGTCATTTGAGCGCTCGTTTTGCTAATATTTAGCTTAGTGTTATCTGGTTTCATATTCAAACACTATAAGTGTTTCCTTTAGCATTCTAGTGAAAAACTGCTGTGTTAACCACTGCTGTCTAAGCAGTCTGTGACATAGTTCCTTCCCCTTAGCCAAACACAGCTAGCCTTTGTAGAGTAGGCCATAGCTCTACTGAGAAGCTACACAGACCAGCTGTATCTTGAGACTCCTATAGCTTGCAGGAACAGGACATAGGAAACTTGAGGCATGTTGGTGACACATTAGAGGGAGTTCTTGTGATGTCCCACCCATTTTGTTAATATCGAACTTAGTGTTATCTTGTTTGGTATTCAAACATTATAAGTATCTTCTTTAGCATTCTAGTGAGTAACTACTGTGTTAACCACTGCTGTCTAAGCAGTTTCCGACATAGTTACCTCCCCTTAGCCAAACACCGCTAGCCTTTGCTAAGTGCTAGCATGGCCTCCACCTCGTCTGCTGTCACTCCTCTGTCCTGCTCCATGTTTCATATGTTCAGTGAAGATCCTGCCTCCTTTAGTGAAGATAGTGACAGATGTGTTAAGTGTAGCCTTATTTTAGACTTGGAGGCCAGGTTAGAGTAGTTAGAAGCACGGCTCCACATAGCAGATGCTAAGCCTGTCAGCCAGATTATTACCTGCAGTGCAGCTCGTAATTCCGGAACTAAACTGCAGAGCACTCAAGCCCCCCCCCCCCCCCCCCCCCCCCCCCCCCCCCCCCCCCCGGGCAGCAGCCGGGGAAAACTCAGGATGGATTTGTACTGGTGGGAAAGAAGCAAAGTGCTAAACATAAACAGTTAGAGCTACCGAAGCTCCCGCTAAATAATGCGTTTTCTCCCCTCTGCAACACGCCAGATGAACCATCAACTCTAGTTATCGGCTCCTCTGAAGTTAGACACGTGAAGCTCCCGACGGCCACAGTCAGGTGTTATCTGGGAGCTAGAGGTGGTGACATAGAAGGAAACCTTGAAATATTAGCCCAGAATTAGTCCAGGTTCCGTTGAGTCGTGATTCATGCAGGAGGTAATGACGCTTGACGGAGACAATCAGAAGTCCTTAAATTAAATGTTGAATCTGTGTGTAAACTTGCTAAATTGATGTCGGACACTGTTATTTTCTCTGGTCCCCTCCTGAGTCTAGACAGTGATGAAATGTACATAATTTAACCACTGGTTAGCGAGATAGTGCCCAGAAAACGGCGTTGGCTTTGTTGACAACTGGAGCGCGTTTTGGGGAAAGCCCTGTGTCATGCAGAGAAATGACATCATCATGGCACCATCTGACTGTGGACGGCACTACACTTCTTTCTAAGAACGTTGTGCAACCTGACAACCCAGGGACAGGTCCTGGGCACAGAGCAGCAGTTTAAAACTCTGCTGGTAGCGAGAGAGATTCGTGATTTCAGGTAGATCATCTGTGTTCCTGTCTTTGGCTGTGACCTCGCCTTTGGCTGTTCCACAACTCGACCTGGATGAAGCTCATCTGTTACACTATTTAAACATGTTGTTTATTTAAATATTTGAATGTTAATTTAACTTGTAGCTGTTTATCTAGACACATACTTGTCATTCATCCATGTCCACGAGGATCCCTTCTCCATAAGGGCAACCCTGAGGTATCTTCTCTTTTTTCCCCAAAACAGTTTTTTTTAATGAGTTTTTCCTCATCGAGAAAGAGAGTGTAAGGGCAGAGATGTTTGTTTTTTTGTCAGCTTATTCTGTTTAACAACTAGCTATTGTTGACATTTTTATGATTGACTTTATGTTCTTTGCAAATGCCAGTGTAAGCCCAATGAGATGGCTATGGTTGTGATATTGGGCTAGATAAATTAAATTGAATTGAAATGGAATTGTACGGGTCATTCCCTGTACTGGTCAACACCCGTATGGGTAAACCCAGGTATTGGTCAATGCCTATATGGGTCAGCCCCTGTGCAGGTCACTCCTTATACTGGTTATTCTTCATAAGTGGCCAATCCCTGTTCGGGTCAACGCCCTGTACGGATCCAAATCCTAAACGGGTCAACCCCTGTGGGGGTAACCTACGTATGAGTCAACTCACATTTGAGTTAACTTTTGTACGGCTCATTCCTTGTACTGGTCAACCACCCACACTGGCTGACCTCATATGGTTCAACTTGATGCACATACCGGTCAACATCTGTATGGGTCAACCCTGTGCAGGTAAATCCCCAAATGGGTAAACTCATGTATGGGTCAACCCCTGTATTGGCCGAACCCTGTACAGATCCAAACCCCTCCAGACCACTGTATGGGTACACCCTCGAATGAGTCAACCTGCATATGGGTCAACCCCTTTATGGGCCCATGTGTCTATAAATCTAATGAGTGTTATACATTTTAGACAGAAATCCTTGTTAGTTTCTCTAACTGGACAAAGCACTGATTTTCAACTAGGGGATCTGGAACGGATCTGCTCACCTTCAGACAAAATGAAACCCTGAGAGCTTTGTGCCTGTTCCCACAGCGGTTGGCCTCAATCGGTTTGGATGCTAAGAACACAATCTGTATTTGGGACTGGAAGAGGGGGCGAGTCCTTGCCACAGCAACTGGACATTCAGACAGAGTAGGTCTTTGCTGTAAACTTGCTATTTGCTCAGGGAGAGCGTCCTCACCTGTGTCTTTGCTTCTAGATCTTTGATGTTTGCTGGGATCCACTTCAGTCCAGTCGGCTCATCAGCTGTGGTGTCAAGCATATAAAGGTAAGCCACGCCCACAGAGCAATAAAAAGGGGCGGGGTCAGTGTGAGTCTGCTACTGAGACACGAGTACATGTTTTCATGTAGAAGTTTTGCTGGTGTTTGGACATAGGTGACTTAGTAGCTGTTCATGATCTGACATGAAACATTCCTATCTCATTGCTCCTTAAGACACAGCAGTCTTCTACTTCAGGGTTTCATGAAGCTTCATAAGATGTTAAAGTGGTGCTATTGATCCCTGCAGTTCTGGACTCTGTGCGGGAATGCTTTGACCCCAAAGCGAGGTATTTTCGGAAAAACGGGGGATCTGCAAACCATCCTATGTGTATCTGCAGCCAAAGATGAGCTGACGTACTCTGGAGCACTGAACGGAGATGTTTACGTCTGGAAGGGAGTCACTCTAATTAGGAGCATCCAGGCCGCTCATGGGGTACAAACAAAACTCGACAAACACATGCTAACACTCAGAAGATGATGAAAGTGGAGAAGTGTATTTATCAATCCAAACCCCTCCCTCTTTTTCACTGAAGTAACCCTCATGTGAAGGAGTTCTGGGTAACTTTGGGTCTGACCTTATGGGGGCTGTTCCCGCAGGCAGGAATCTTTAGCATGCACGCGTGTGAGGAGGGATTTGCTACTGGAGGGCGCGACGGCTGCATCCGGCTGTGGGACGTTGATTTCAAACCCATCACCAAGATTGACTTAAGGGAGACTGAGCAGGGCTACAAAGGTATGAAATTGTTTTATTCCCACCTCTTCCTGGCCCTCTCAGAGACAATTAGCTGTGATGCATAGTGCCCTGATGCTACTATGTCAGCAATACATGGAGCCCCCTGCATCAAATTTTTGAAGGTACGACGGCAGCCATATTTAATCTGCAGCTGGTCCCCTTTTAGGTTTGTCGATCCGAAGTGTTTGCTGGAAAGCAGACCGCATTCTGGCTGGGACTCAGGACAGCGAGATCTTTGAGGTGATGGTTCGTGATCGGGATAAACCAGTTCTTCTGATGCAGGCCCACAGTGAGGGTGAGCTGTGGGCGCTAGCTCTGCACCCCAAGCAGCCTGTCGCTGTCACAGGGAGTGACGACCGCTCAGTAAGGTCAGTGGAACCCAAAAGACCCAACAGACCATCTGTTCTTTACCTGTAACTGACCTGTCAGTCTCTCGCTTGTCTCAGGCTTTGGAGTCTCCTTGACCACACCTTGCTGGCGCGCTGTAACATGGAGGAGTCCGTTCGAAGTGTTTGCTTTAACAATGACGGGTCTCAGTTGGCTCTGGGCATGAAGGATGGGTCATTTACGGTGCTGCGAGTCAGGTGATCCTTTCCTCTGTTATCACTGTGGTTTAGATCCTTACCTGTGATGTCAGAGACTGGTTATAAAGCATCTAACGAATGGAAATGCTGAAAAAATCAAAATTGGTTTCACAAAGGTAAACCATTCCTAGTATGAGTTTGTTGCCATGGTAACTGTCTGTGAACTTCACAAGATACACAACACAAGGACACAAGATCCAGAGAGAGGAGCTGTGGTTTGGATGAGGAAGTCTGGAAGGCAGTAATGAGATGTTTTGTAGGTGGGACAGAGGAGTTTAAGGTGGAGGTGGGACTGTATGAAGGATGAGCTTTGAGCTCCTTTGTTTCCAAGGTGACAGACAGACTGAAGGATGTGGTTAGACAGGAACCTCTGTGGACCATGATGTTTGCAGATGACATTGTAATCTGTAGAGGGAGCACAGAGTAGGTGTAGGAACATCTAGACAAGTGGAGTAACGTCTAGAGAGGTTGAGAAACACCTAGAGGAGGAACATCTAATGAGGCGTAGCAATATCTTGGAAGGTGGAGGAACATCTATAGAAGTGGAGTTGTGCTCTAGAGAGGAGAGGATTGAAGGAAGACAGAGTATCTTTGTGTAAATGACAGGAATCAAAGGAAAAACAGTGAGGTTAGAAGAGGCAGAGGAGAAGTGCTAAGGTTCTCTCTGTTAGTGACCAGAATGGATCAGGAATGAATCCATCAGAGAAACAGATCATGGTAGATTTTCTAGGGATAAATGTTGGGAAGCAAACTGAAATGGTTTGGACACGTTGAGAGGAGGATTGGGGATTATATTGCTAAAAGAACGCTGAGGTTGGAACTACCACAAGAGGAGGCTCATAGATGAAAGAGAACATAAGGGAGATTGGTGTGATGGAGGAGGATGGAGAGGAGAAGGTTAGTTTGGATGATCCACAGTAGCGCCCCTAAAAGGGAGCAGCTGAAAGACTTTCTGAAGTGTAACTTTGAGAACTTGCAGTCTGTTTGACGTCTATGTTTTGGATATACAAAGAAAAGCTTTTGACTCTTCCTCTGCAGGGACATGACAGAGGTTGTCCATGTCAAGGACAGGAAGGAAGTGATCCACGAGCTCAAGTTTTCTCCGGACAGTTCCTTCTTGGCGGTAGGATCTAATGATGGATTGGTGGATGTGTACGCTGTCTCCCAGCGTTACAAGAAGGTGGGGGAGTGTCGTTCCAGCTCCTTTATAACCCACCTGGACTGGTCTGTTGACAGTCGCTTTCTGCAGACCAATGATGGCGCTGGAGAGCGACTCTTCTTCAGAATGCCAGGTACTCATCTTCTGTTTTCCTGTGGTTCCTTTACGGCAGACATTCCTAAATGTCCTGTGCAAAGTACATCCAAACAGCTTCCCGCTGAGCCCTCTGGGATTCACCTGATCTGGGTTTTTGTGCTAAAGAATAGACTTGTTCAGATTCTGTAAACTCAGGATCTGCTTCTGTTCTTGTTCCTCTGCAGCAGGAAAACTGGTTCCTAAAGAGGAGGCAAAAGGAATCCACTGGATGACTTGGACAGGGGTTATTGGACCTGAGGTGAATGGAATCTGGCCCAAATATTCTAGTGCCACTAATGTGAACTCTGTGGATGCCAACTACAGCAATGCGGTGCTGGTGACCGGGGATGAACTCGGCCTCATCAAACTCTTCAGGTTCCCCTGCTTGAAGAAAGGTCTGTGTATTCCTCTGTTCCTCAAAGACCTTCTTGGTAACCAAGAATCCAAATATCCCGAGAGTACAAGCCCAAGTTCTTAAGTCTCACTGATTTTTAGCTTAGTACCCTTTAGGGTCCAAGTACTGATGGTTCCTGACTTAGACTCGAACAACTGCTCATTGTTCTTCTTCTGAACCAGGGGCCAAATTTAAGAAGTATATTGGCCACTCTGCCCATGTGACCAATGTTCGCTGGTCCAATGACCTGCAGTGGGTCATTTCCACTGGGGGGGCCGACCACGCAGTCTTCCAGTGGAGATTCCTTCCTGAGGGAGTCATGAACGGCGTTTTAGAACCTCTCCTTCAAGGTAAAATCTTTTTTTTTTTTTTATTAATTTGTTCTGTCCAACATTTGAGCAAACAGATCAGAGCTGAAGGCCTCTTGTGTTGGACAGATTTCACTGTTAAAATAGGGGGTTAATATATTTGTATAGACCCCTTTTTTTAGGCTAAACTTTATTTATATTGATGTTGTTTGTAATCTTTTCTTTGTTGGACCAGATGTAAAATAAGAAGAGAGATGGATGTTAGAGATGGGGGAATCATAATGCAACAAGTTGCTGGAGGTTGACTATCACTGCTGTCAGGTTAAATGTTAGTCTAAAGGGGAGGGGTCGCCCAGGGGCGACCCTGCCCATGAGTAGCCGGGTTAGGCTCCGGCAGCCCCGAGACCCCAAAAGGGATAAAGCGGTTCAGAAAATGAATGAATGAAAAAAATTAACCTGTCTCAATATCTTCACATACAGACATGTCAACATGTACACATGTAAAGTTCTGATTAAGGCCTAATAAGCTATTTGCTGCTTTCTCTGCTGTTAATTTATTGTATTTTGCCCTTAAAGTGATTAAGAGTTTCTGTTTTTAAAGATAATTACTCCTGTTTATTTCTAACAGACTGATTTGTTTATCTAATTCAATATTTTTTTTCTCTTTGTTTTATATTTCTGAAACTTGTAAAGCCTATAATTTCACCTAGAATGTATGCCTTAAATGCTTCCCACCTTCCTACATGCATTTTTCTGCTCAGTATTAATTTCAAAATAGTCTTTGATCTTTTTCTCATATTCAACAAATTCAGGATTATGAAGCCATCGTATTTGTAATCGCTCATTAGAAGGGGATTCAGGAAGTTTGTCCACATGTATAGACATGGAAATGGGTGTGTGGTCACTTATACAGTGATATTTCTGACACAATTTCCTGTGACACTAAATAGTAATTAATGTGGTATCTGGATTTGTGTATACTATACTTCTCTAGTAACAAGAGAAGGATATTTTGTTTGGGTTGAGCTTTCTCCAAATTTGTGTCAAATTTTAATCTGCCATGTATGCATTATTGTTTTTCTACACTTGTTTTTATATGATATTAATTTAGTGGAGCGATCAAGTAAAGGGTTCAAAGTTCAGCAAAGTCAAAAGAAATTAAAAAAGTTAAAAAGAAATCCTCAGAATTTAGGATTGTCCTCATTAGGGCCATAAATACAAACTAGATTCAATGTAAAAGAAAGCATAAAACCATAAGGAACCACAAATCTTCCCTGAGGGTCCTGAAATAGTTTTAATAAGTTGGAAAGGAATGATTTTATAAATGAAAATCAAAACTCCTCCAGCGTAGTTATAACTTGCATCTAAAACTTGCCCCGACCATCTGCGCTGTACATGCTTGATTTCAGAAATTGTAACATAGGTTTCCTGAAGAAATATTATCTAAGAATGTAGATATTTAAGTCTGTTCATAATTTGTTTCACTTTTTTAAGTTTATTAAACCCCCTGACATTCCAGCTTGTTATTCTCAAATTAGACAGCTTTAGGCTTGCCATCGTCTTGAGTTTAAAGAAATATTCATATTGAGTGTGAGAGAAAAATAAACAAAAACAGAAAAATATGTAAAATAAATAATTAAACTTAAAAAAAAAACATCCTAGATCCCAACAACACCAACCCTTACTTAAACTCAATGGATAAGGGCTAGTGCCAATCCACAAAAATGAGGAGTGGTTGAACTGTGCAGACACATTTCTCGGTCCTCTCACTGGTTATCCCTCTGTACTACACATTCACATTAAGAATTCTATTGTCCCATTATAACAACTGTTTAAACATAACATACTTGGTTTTTTTCTCTTCACTCTCTGTTACGTCCTCCTGCTGCTGCCTTCCATCCTCTGTCATTCTGCTCACCTGGCAGGTGAAGCCAATTGTCTTGATCAGCACCTGCCAGGTATTTAAGACAGAGGAGGCCACACCAAAGGAGGCAGAGGGCAGAGGGCAGAGGGCATGGTTTGTGCTGTGCTGTGCTGTGCTGTGCTGTGCCGTGCCGTGCCGTGCCGTGCCGTGCCGTGCCGTGCCGTGCCGTGCCGTGCCGTGCCGTGCCGTGCTGTTCCTTCTTATACTTTTGGGTTTTGTTATTTTATTTTGGGTTTGGGACCTTGGTAGTCTTAGTTTGTGGGCTTTGTTTCTGTTTTCTGTTACAGGTAGTTTTGGTTACGCCACCCTTATCAGGGAGCTGCTGACTCCGACGGTCAGTATGGCTGGGTCAGCTGTCTCCCCAACCTATTGTTTTGTTTGGCCAAGGTTCCAGTTTCCTTTGGTTCGTCATTTTGTTTTAAACCAGTACTCTAATTATTTTCCTTTTGTTTGTCAGGACACAGTTTTTTTTATTTAATAAACTGTGTTCTTTTTAGTTCTCTTGTCCATTTTTCTTTATGTTGTGACCCCTTTTTGTCTACCCCTAGACCTGAGCCATGTTGAGGTCATAACACTCTCAAATGTCAGGTCCATAACAAAAAATGTCCACCAGAGATGGTAGCTACAACTCAAGTACAAAAATTAATGACCAAATAAAAACATGTAAATTAAATAAATGTAAAAAAAAGCACCATCTTTAACATCCACATAGTGTCCACCACAGTGTCTCAGGCTCTTCAGGTGTGGAAAAGAGGATTATATTCCCGTTGTTTAGAATCCTCATCTTACATGGGCGAAGCTGGAATCTCAGAAAGCGTTGGACTCCTCAGCGTTTGGCAGCATGAAATACAAACTCCCGGTCTTGAAGCGAATGGGCACTGCACTGTTTTGCCCTGGTATTGGTCTTCCCAGCATGCGGTGACACGTTCCAGAGCAAAGGACTTCAGGTCCCAACCAGACCGGTAGCATGTGTTGAATAAAATCAGATATGGGCCGCGTACCGTCAGCGCTCTCTGGCAGCCCCACCAGCCTGAGGTTATTTCTTCTACCACGGTTCTCTAGATCCTCAGTTTTTGATTCTAAGTAGGTGATTTGTTTTTTTGCAGCCAGTAGATTGGACTTAACACTATCCAAACTCTCCTCCGTGGACACAATGCTCTTTTCAACTCCGTGAGTTGCGAGGCATCAGCAGAGATGTCTTCTCTGAGGAAATCTAACGTCCCTTGCATCTGAGTAACAGAATTACTCATCTCAGTCATATGTTTCTCAAGTTTGTCCACCTTAACACCAACACTGTCGACAACAAACATTAGCGCGCAGGGACCGTATCTCTTTTAGCACCGCGGCTAGGTCTCCATTAGCATCAGGCTCGTCAATAGCATCAGCAGCTAGCGTGGTGGGTACGGATTCTTGGGTGTCGGCGTGCCCTGACTGTCTGCCGGGGTTTTGGAGCCAGGGTCGGGGCCTCCCTGGCGCCTGGGTGGGGATGGGGGGGGCTCTGTTGGTCGGGGGGTCAGGTCCGGCGCCTGGGCGGGGCAAGCGCGGGGGCTGCGTGGTCTCCCGGGTCTGGGTGGGCGGATGGTGCATTGGGTGGGGGTCTGGCTTGGCTCAGGGAGTGGTCCTTTTGCGTGCCCTGGGGGGGCTTGCGTGGGGCTCTGGCCGTGGGGGGTCTGCCTGCGCTTGATGGGCAGCCATCTGCACCCGGGGGCTGGGATCACTCCTTCTCCGGCCCTGGGACGGGGAGGGGCAACCCTTTTGCGGCCTGCGTTTGCTCCACGAAAAGCCTACCATGGCGGGGTCTGAGGGGAGCGTGCCAGGGGGAGGGGATGTCTGTGGGTAAGAGTATGGGACCCGTTGAGGCTTCCTCGGGCGCGCTGGTGCCTGACTAGGCAGCCATCGGGCGGTGCTTGGGGGCTGGCCCCCTCTGGGCTCATCTCTCTGTGTGGGGTGGGGGGGTCGGCTTACGGGTGTTGGGGCCTCTGCCCTGGGTAGGGGCGGGGGGACGTTTTTTTCACCATCGGGGGTCAGTTTGGTAGCTGTCCCCGACCTCTCGTCCTTCCTCATACGACCACTTATTAGGTTGGAGTGGGGGTGTGCTTGCGGAATACCTCGAGGGGCCGAGTTACTTGGCAGTGGTCCCCCCTCCCATGGTCTCCGCACAGTTTCACCCCCTCCTCTTGGTTTTAAATGCACCTTAGACACGTAGGGCCCTTGGTGGGGGGTGATAGGACATCGTCGGGGACCCCCACTTCTCTTGGTCATCCCTCCTCTAGGTGGGGGGGGGTAGGTGACCCCCGCCGTGCTCTCTTCTGGATCTCCGCAACTGCCTGGAGCTTCGGAGTGGGTCTCCACTCCGAAGTATGAGCCAGGGCCTGGGGGGCCCTGGCTCATACCCGAGGCTGGGGTGGGGGGATGCTCAGAACTCCTGGGTGGTGGTGGGCGGCTTGTCTGGGGTAGTCGGGCTCTCGGGGGTGGGGCCCCACGCTGGGCCGCCTGGCGCGGTGTGAGGGCTGCTCTCCTTGCTGAGCTGGGCCTTGCGCTTTGCGCTTCCATACCTTACTGCGCTCGAGTGTTGGGGGCCCATGTGGTGGTCCTGCGGGCCCTGGTCTGGGTGCTTGGCTGGGCTGGTGGATCTCCTCCGTTGACCCAACAGTATGGGTGCGGGGGCGGGCCCTGGTCGGCGCTGCTGCCTTGGCGGGGGTCTTTTTTTTTTCTTTTCATTCCATCATCCACTTCAGCTTAACATAACATTCACCTGAGCACAGGCGTCAGCTCACATTTGCACCTTCAAATAGTGTGCGTGTCAGAATGTAATGCTTTACATGTGTTGGTTGGTATGCAAAAGTGTGCGTGTAAACTGGATGTGGACAAGTTTGTGAACACTCTTGGAGCCGGCAAGTATGTTTGTAACAGCTGAGTGTGTGGACAGGCCCCACCCATTTTAGACCAACACACACTATTGTAATGGGTATAAGCTTCAGCATTTTGTTGCCTGTAGATTTACAACTCTACCTTCCCTTTCCATTAGTCATCCTCTATAATCTATAATATATCTATAATCCACCCCCCCCTCTTTTTCCCCCCCTTTCTTTTTCCGTCCGGTCCAACAAAAAGAACAAAAACAAAATTAGTATTAGTAAAGTTTCATTTAAATTACAAAAGGGGCTTATACCAACTGTTGTGAACAAGGAGGTGGGTGGAACCCAAGAGCAGACATGTTTTAAAAGATGAGAAGGTGATGTTTATAGATTAGGCGAATAGTGGAGAAGGATGACAAAGCAGGCAGGTAGGCAGGCAAGCTTAGCTGATGGAGCGGGCTGGCTGGCTGGCAGACAGGTGAGCTAACAGAGCGGATGGCTGGCTTGCAGACAGGTGAGCTGACAGAGCGGGCTGGCTGGCAGACAGACACAAGCAGCATAAGGATCTGACAATGGCTGGAGGTTTGATGCTGCTTAAAAAGCCATGGTGATGAAGATCAGGTGGAGATGATTAGGAACAGGTGCCGTCACTTGACGAGGGGGAAGGAATGCCTACAGGGCACAACACCAACATACATTTTGTGTTCCCAATGATTTATAACCCCCGATTGTTAGAGTAAAATCTGTCTAATGCAAGAGGCTCTCAGCTCATATCTGTTTGCTCAGCTGTTGGACAGGACAAAATTTAAAAAAAAAGAGTTGCGAGTCTTGGGTGGAACATCCATTATTGTTGTTTGTTTAGACATCCCCCGAACATAATTAAACAAGTAAATTATGGGATTTTACACATTTTTAGAAGAGTCATGAAGAGCTCCCACACTAAGCAGCCATCTTGGTTAGCGGCTTCCTGCATTGACTTACAGTAGTATTTTTCTTCTTTTTCCAGTTCAGTAAAATTGTTTTGTTATACAAAGAATTACGAATATTATAGATACTAATCTTCCCTCTGTATCGATGGCACTCATGTCACCCAGCACACAAAGAGAAGGTGAAGCTGTGATTGAAACCTTAAGCCAGACTGATAAATCAGCAGATACCTGTTGCCAGAGAGCCTGGACAGGTGTACAGAACCACAGAGAGTGCATGTCATTGTCAGGTAAATTACTATCACAATGATCACAATTATCTGAGTTTCTGAGACCCATCCTGAACATCCTCTGTGCAGTATAGTAAATCATGACGATCACTCAATGGATTCAAGAACATCTAAGTTCTGGTTCTTAGTATTTGTGCCAGATCCCTGATCTTCTCTGCATCTAGTGGTTTTATTTTCTCACAGCAGTGAAGCTTTAGCAGACACAACATATTTTCATCAATTCTTCAGGGATTAATGTAAAAACATTAATTAATTCCTGGGCTAGCCAAGATACATTTGTGATGTTTATGAACTCTCAAAGAACCAAGCTACATTTACCTGAAATCAACATCAGGGGACATCGTCTGCTGGTCAATTGCATTCAGAGACCTGTGCCTGGAAAGGTGGTTACAATTTCTTATTTTCAGAGGGCTATGCTGACTCCAACAGTGGCGAATCCGACTCAGATGTATCAGACATCCCGGAACTGGACTCGGACATCGAACAAGAAGCTCAGATGAATTACGGACGTCAGGTGGGTAGGATATACATACGATTGTACACAAGTAATTCATGGAGGTCACTGAACTTTCTCCTCTTCTAGGTCTACAAAGAGGACCTCCCACAACTTAGGAAGAAGCTGATTGGTTCTTTGAAGCGGCAGAAAGCTCCGGAAGAGGGGCTTCACCTTCAGTTTGTTCATGGGTAAAAATGAGTTCTGTCATAATATGCACAAATATGTATAGTGCCATCTCCGAAGGCTTCTCTTTGGTCAGGCTGGTCCACATGTGTCTTTTCTGTCCTGCAGATACCGCGGCTTTGACTGCCGTAACAACCTGTACTACAGCCAGACGGGGGAGGTGGTCTACCATGTGGCAGCTGTTGGCGTGGTCTACAACCGTATGCAGCACAGCCAGAGATTTTACCTAGGGCACGATGACGACATCCTCAGCCTCACCGTTCACCCACTCAAAGACTACGTGGCCTCTGCCCAGGTACAGCTAGCCATCCGAGCACGGCCAGGTCACAAGTCACAGGTGAGCTTTTAACTGTTTGTGTCTGTGTTCAGGTGGGGCGGGACCCGGGCATCCATGTATGGGAAATCCAGACCTTGAACTGCCTTTCTCTGCTCAGAGGACAACACAGCAGGGGGGTATGTGCCCTGGAGTTCACAGGTGCGTCAGCTGAGTTATTTTCTGCACATGCTCACTTTGACCACGCCTGATTCAGGTATTTGATTAACATTCATCAAACCAGCTAAAGGTCCAGAAACACTATCTGCTGTACTCTGCTGCACTCCGCTATACTCTGTTGTATTTCTCTGTACTACCCCGCTGTACTCCTCTGTATTCTGCTGTACTTCACTTGGTAACACTTCATAATAACTACCCAAACAAATCCTTATTAAACTGTTAGTTATTGAGTTATGAATGACTTGTTGAATAACAGTTAACAGTAAAAGGATTTATAAATGTAGGATTAGGATTAGGGTTGGGGTTAGGATTAAGGTTAGGGTTGGGGTTAGTTGGAAGTGTTCCTCATTTACTAACAGTTAATTAATAAGGAATAGCTACAACTTTACGAAAAACGTCCCAATAACGTATAAAATATTGAGTGATTCTTAACAAGTCATTAGTAAGTAATTTAGTAGCAGCTTCTTCATGATCTATTGCTAATTAATTAGGTGCAGTTAGAAATCATTAATATGCAGGTAACTCGCTAACTGAAAGTTTGTTAGTTAGCTACTGTCGTTCTAGGAGGTACATTTATAAATCCTTCACAAACTGTGAACTGTTATTTAACAAGTCATTTATAACTCAATAACTTACAGTTTAATTATGACCTGTTAAATAGCTGTAACGAGTAATTATTATAGAGTGTTACACTCCACGGTATTACACTGTATTTTGCTGTACTCTGCCATACTCCACTGTACTCCACTGTACTGAGGCCCAGACTACAGACTACTCCGACTACTATCCATTTGGTGACCCTTGTCTGTTTCCAAATTTTCCCGGAAAAGTCCACATGTACCATTTTACTAGATGGTGTCTGAATTTAGCGTCCCTCTGTCGTATAGTCCTGTTTCCGTGACTATCATTACATGCCTCAGTGCAGAATTGCAGAAAAAAGATATGAACTCACTGGGCACATGACCTATGTTCAGGAACGTGCTAAATGTGAGTTCTTAAACACGCATTTCGCCCATGTTGTTCACACTATACGATCAGGGAGAGGCTTCTTCTTCTTCTTAATGCTTTGTCTCTTGTTTGCTAGCTCATGTCCACTGTCGACAGTTGGAAAAAGGTTGGTGCGAAATGCCAAAGTGGTGCAAATCTAGTGAATCTTGCTCCAGGCTTTTTCTTTCACAGCTCTGTTCCAATAAATTGAAGACTTGGCGTCATAGAATTCCAGTCAGGCACAAACTGCAATTATTAATTTCTCCTCCATGATCAGTTTTCCAACAGTTGCCACTTCCATTAATTAAAGGGGATGCCATCCAATTGACAGAATCAAATCTGAGTCTGATTGTTCAAAGTTTGATCTGGTTTAACTTTTAACTCACGTTCAGTGGCTGTAAGCTTTTCTACGTAGAAACTGAAACAGTCTGACTGAAAACTTGCATAGTGATGTTTGAATGCAAGAGTTCTGAACGTGGAATCCCAAAATGCATTGATATGCGGGTTGAAAGTGACTTTTACTTAAAGGTGGTTGCTTAAACGCTTGTTTCTGAGGGCGGTGTGAATGTAGACAAATACATTCAAATGCCGCTAAAAGATGGACAGAGTCATCTTTGCTGTTTTTAGAGCAAACGTTTGGGAAGGCGTTACTGCCAACGTGTGTCCATAGCAACCATTCTCACAGAATTTGTCCCCATTGACAAAACTGTATACTGTATCTTCGTTGTCATGAAGTCCTAAACAACAGGTGGTTTCCTCTTCATCATGTTTGCTTGTCTCTCCTCAACCATTTCATTGTCGGGGCATTTGCCAGTGGATGGAAAAAATTTGATCTCTGTGGGAATTGATGAGTGTCACAGCATCGTCATCTGGGACTGGAAGAAAGGGGAAAGGCTGGCCAAAGCCAGGTGAGTACACCTGGATTCCAAAACGCAACTTTGCCTGTGAGCTGAGCGAGTCTGATCTAAAAGAGCATTGCTGGGTGGTCCTTTGTGGCAACTGAACACTCTACTAATGTTTTTCTGTCCTGCAGGGGTCACAAAGACAAAATTTTTGTGGTGAAGAGCAACCCCTTCAGGATGGATAAGCTGGTGACTGTGGGGATAAAACACATCAAGTTTTGGCAGCATTCAGGTGAGACGTCCTTCTGCTCCCACAGAGCATCGTGATGTGACTGCCACGCCTTCTGTCATCCTGTAGGTGGCGGACTGACTTTTAAAAGAGGAATTTTTGGGAACCTGGGGCGGCAGGAGACCATGTTGTCAACGTGCTATGGTAGGTCTGAAGATCTGGTCTTCTCTGGAGCCACAAACGGAGACGTTTACATCTGGAGAGACACGACTCTCATCAAGACCATCAAGGCTCATGATGGGCCGGTGTTTGCCATGTGCTCCTTGGACAAGGTAAGCTTCATCAAGTTCATGTCTCCCTCACACTGTTTTAGAGGAACCACACTGTTTCAGAGGAACCCCACTGTTTAAAGGGAACCCCACTGTTTAAAGGGAACCACACTGTTTCAGAGGAACCTCACTGTTTCAGAGGAACCCCACTGTTTCAGAAGAACCCCACTGTTTAAAGGGAACCCCACTGTTTCAGAGGAACCTCACTGTTTCAGAGGAACCTCACTGTTTCAGAGGAACCCCACTGTTTCAGAAGAACCCCACTGTTTAAAGGGAACCCCACTGTTTCAGAGGAAGCTCACTGTTTCAGAGGAACCCCACTGTTTCAGAAGAACCCCACTGTTTCAGAGGAACCCCACTGTTTCAGAGGAACCCCACTGTTTCAGAAGAACCCCACTGTTTAAAGGGAACCCCACTGTTTAAAGGGAACCCCACTGTTTCAGAGGAATCCCACTGTTTCAGAGGAACCCCACTGTTTAAAGGGAACCTCACTGTTTCAGAGGAACCTCACTGTTTCAGAGGAACCTCACTGTTTCAGAAGAACCCCACTGTTTCAGAAGAACCCCACTGTTTAAAGGGAACCCCACTGTTTAAAGGGAACCCCACTGTTTCAGAGGAACCCCACTGTTTAAAGGGAACCCCACTGTTTAAAGGGAACCACACTGTTTCAGAGGAACCTCACTGTTTCAGAGGAACCTCACTGTTTCAGAAGAACCACACTGTTTCAGAGGAACCCCACTGTTTCAGAAGAACCCCACTGTTTAAAGGGAACCTCACTGTTTCAGAGGAACCTCACTGTTTAAAAGGAACCACACTGTTTAAAAGGAACCTCACTGTTTCAGAGGAACCCCACTGTTTCAGAAGAACCACACTGTTTCAGAGGAACCCCACTGTTTCAGAGGAACCCCACTGTTTAAAAGGAACCCCACTGTTTCAGAGGAACCTCACTGTTTCAGAGGAACCTCACTGTTTCAGAGGAACCCCACTGTTTAAAAGGAACCACACTGTTTCAGAGGAACCCCACTGTTTAAAAGGAACCGCACTGTTTCAGAGGAACCCCACTGTTTAAAAGGAACCCCACTGTTTCAGAGGAACCCCACTGTTTCAGAGGAACCCCACAGTTTCAGAGGAACCCCACAGTTTAAAAGGAACCCCACAGTTTAAAAGGAACCCCACTGTTTCAGAGGAACCACACTGTTTCAGAGGAACCCCACTGTTTCAGAGGAACCTCACTGTTTCAGAGGAACCCCACTGTTTCAGAGGAACCCCACTGTTTAAAAGGAACCACACTGTTGAAAAGGAACCCCACTGTTTCAGAGGAACCCCACAGTTTCAGAGGAACCCCACAGTTTAAGAGGAGCCCCACAGTTTAAGAGGAACCTCACTGTTTGAGAGGAACCTCACTGTTTAAAAGGAACCCCACTGTTTCAGAGGAACCCCACAGTTTCAGAGGAACCCCACAGTTTAAAAGGAAACACACTGTTTCAGATGATCCTCAATGTTTTGGGGAACCATGGTGTTTTAGGGGAACCACACTGTTTTAAAGGAACAAATCCATTTTTCATTATGAGGTTCCATACTAAACATTGGGATGCAGCCAGGACCGGTACCCTAACCCTAGACCAATCTGCATCTGGTAATTTGTCCAGAAATGGTACAGCTGTCTGGAACCAGTACGGCATCTGGATCATACCAGGCTACGGTTTAGGTACCAGGTTGTGGTTAGGGTGCCAGATTGGTCTGGTACCAGACAGGTACCAGTTTGTGGCCTGGAGAGCAGGGAGCTTTGATTCAATTGGATGAGCCAGCGTGTCAAAAAACGAGTTGGAGACACCTAAAGCGTCAAAAAGTGACGCGAAGGGGTCAATATGTGACGACTTGGGAGTGAGAATGGGTTGGTCAGGAAGTATACTGGGATGGTGGAACCTGCAAAGATCAATGTATCAGCGGCACACATAACACTGACCTGATGAGAAGAACATCAGCACGGGTTCTTTGTTTGCTGGTTGGCTTTTATTGTGAAGTTATCCTCAGAGAGAAAGCTTCTGAAGAGAAACAAAGGTCACTGACATGCCAACAAATGTCAGACATCCGGGTCTGATTTTTGCAGATTACCTCAGGAATCATCCTTTTTGTTGTAGCCTTGAAGGACATTTTCTGGAGGACTTAGTGATAAAGCAACCTTAAAATTTCTGGTTGGTTTCAGAGCCCCTTCATAAACATTTAGGTGCTGGTGGTCATTAGGCCTTGCTAATGTGGACCTTCATTTGTACTCCACACGGAAGAAAGAGAAGTTGCCATGGTTACGGAAGGCCACTGTGGGTCTGATGACCTTTATGTGAAACTATGTCATATACCAGATAAAAGTGGAAATGTGCTTGAAAGTAACAGCTTTTTTGAGAAATCTACGTTTTAATCTGAAGTCTCCAACTCTTCACTGTTTTACTGCAAAAAGGACAACGTTTCCTCGTTACTTGGTAGATCCAATGGTCACAGAAACTTCTGCAACTCTCTGCCCCACCATCAGGGTTTTGTGACAGGGGGGAAGGACGGGATTGTGGAGCTGTGGGACGACATGTTCGAGCGCTGTCTAAAGACCTACGCCATCAAAAGAGCGGCACTGTCCCCATCATCCAAAGGTGCCGCTCCGGACTCACACTTTTTCAGGCATCTGACCCACGTCTGACCCATCTGTGTTTTGATGCAGGTCTCCTCCTGGAGGACAACCCGTCCATAAGGGCAATCACTCTGGGTCATGGCCACATCCTGCTCGGAACCAAGAATGGGGAAATCCTGGAGATTGACAAGAGTGGACCCATGACACTGCTGGTTCAGGTCAGACTCCCCGAACAGGCGGGCAGGCTGTAAGCCACAGACACACCCACAAATACACACTTTTGTACATTCTAACCCATAAGAACCTATTATTCTTTAGCAATAAAATGATGTGGATAGACCACCAACAAGTGGACCAAGAGGACCACAAAACACATTTCTGACATTTTTCTATTCCACTGATGTCTTTTGGGTTAGCTAAATTCTAGCCCAGAATAATTGGACTGGACAGACTCTACAGTTCTACTGATCTAATAGACCTTGGTATTTTCTAAACTGCTCTCGAACATGAAGCCGGCAGTTCATGGAGATTTTTGGTGAACTGATGGACCTGCTGTAACGTCCAGGCTCTTTTCCTCAGGGTCACATGGAGGGCGAGGTTTGGGGTTTGGCGGCCCACCCCCTGCTTCCTGTCTGCGCCACCGTCAGTGATGACAAGACTCTGAGAATCTGGGAGCTGTCATCCAACCACAGGATGGTTGCCGTCCGCAAACTAAAGAAAGGTGAGATGAGACATGTGGCGACGTGCTTCACCTGAGTCGTCTGCCTATAGCTGACTTAAGTCCCTCCCTGTTAGGGGGCCGGTGCTGTGCCTTCTCCCCAGATGGTAAAGCTCTGGCAGTTGGTCTGAACGATGGAAGCTTCTTGGTGGTGAATGCTGATACTCTGGAGGACATGGTGACCTTCCACCATCGCAGAGACGTGATCTCAGATATCCGCTTCTCTCAAGGTATCTGAACTCGTCACTCAGGTATGGTGTTGGCAGTAGGGTAATTCTGCGTCTGACTGGTGGGCGGTGTGGTTTAGATGTAGGGAAATACCTGGCTGTGGCCTCTCACGATTCGTTTGTGGACATTTATAATGTCCTGACCAGCAAGAGAGTCGGGGTCTGCAAAGCAACGGGAAGCTGCATCACTCACATTGACTGGGACTCTAGAGGTGAGTTCACCTGAGCTGCTGAAGGTGGAGCTCTGTTGTGAAGCTTGAATAAACTGAGAGGAAATATGAAACCTTTCAACATTTCCCTGCAGGAAAGCTGCTTCTGGTGAATACTGGAGCTAAAGAGCTGCTCTTCTTTGAGGCACCACGAGGACGGCAGCAAAACATCAGCCTGACTGAGGTCAGGAACCATCTGACAGAGTTGAAGTACGTAATGAATCTTCACCACCCAACAATCAGGGGTTTCTGTTTCTGATCAGTTTGAGAAGTTGGACTGGTCCACTTGGACGTCAGTTCTGGGTCCGACTTGTGAAGGTATTTGGCCAGCGCTGAGCTTCGTCAATGCTGCTTCACTCTCTAAAGATAGAAAACTTCTTGCCACCGGAGACGACTTTGGTTTCCTCAAACTCTTCAGTTTTCCGTCCAAGGTGAGTCTGCGCAGTCGCTACCAGATGTGAACGAGCATTCAAACCCATTTCCTCAGTTGTGGTCCTCCTCCTTCTTGTTGTGGCATCAGGGCCAGTTTGCAAAGTTTAAGAAGTATGTGGGTCACAGCACCAACTTGACCAACGTTCGCTGGTCTAACGACGACTCTGTGCTGCTGTCGGTGGGGGGCGGGGACACAGCACTGATGGTCTGGACCAGAGAGCCTCCAGGTCACAAAGAGAATAAAGTTGTGGACAGCGAAGAGTCAGACGACGACACTGAGGAGGATGGAGGTAGAATGCTTTATCTGTCCTTTATCTGTCCCAGAACACACACGTTTTACTAAAGGGATGAAGTCACAGACTTGTTCTGCTTTTAGGCTATGACAGCGATGTAGCACGGGAGAAGGCAGTGGATTACATCACAAAGATCTACTCATCCAGCATCAGGAACATGTCAGGAACCAAACCCCACCTGCAGCACAAGGAGCTTCCTGTTGAGGACAGGTGAGATCCTTCTTACACCACAGACCCAATCAGGTCTAAAAAGGTCAGTGACAGATAGTCTGTGGTGACCTTCAGGCCTCCAGTGAGCCGAGCCGCTCCTCTGCCGGACAAACTGTTAAGGAACAACGTGACCAATAAGAAGAAGGTGTTGGAGGTGAGTGTAACATGAGCAGCGGCTTGCGCTGATGTCATCTGGCTGTGGTCAGTTCTGGCTCATCCCTGTCGTTATGCAGGAGCTGGTCTTGGACCATGTCTTTGGATACCGAGGCTTTGACTGTCGCAACAACCTGCACTACTTAAATGATGGCACTGACATCATCTTTCACACTGCCGCCACCGTGGTCATCCAAAATCTGTCGTCTGGTCAGCAGAACCTTCAGCTTCTGCAAAAGTGCAGCTGACCGCTTCTCACTTCCTATTTCCTGTCCTGACAGGAACTCAAACTTTCTATGTGGAGCATACTGACGACATCCTCTGTCTGACTGTCAACCAGCACCCCAAATACCAGAACGTGGTTGCCACAGGGCAGATTGGTGAGTGGACAACCTGACAGGTTCAACTCCAGTGGAGTCCAATGCTATGTGGAGATCTTGGTTATGAAAACTGGACGAGTTCCAATAATCACTGAATTTCAATCTCTCCACAAACATTAAGGTGACCCCTGCAAGTTTGTGCAAATTCACAAAGAAGTTTCCTTAAAAACCCTTCCTGGATTAATTTGACTAAACAGGAAAAGTCGTACATTTCAGTCATTTATTTCAGTCGTATATTTCAGACATATGTTTCAGACCTACATTTTAGATGTTCGTTATAGTCGTACATTTCAGTCAGAAATTTCATTTGTATGAAGCAATTATACATTTCCGACGTACATTAAATTGTACGTTTCAGACATACAAATTAGATGTACGTTTCAGACGTAAATTTCAGTTGTACAATTTAGACGTACATTTTTTTGTAAATTTCAGTTGTCCATTTCAGACAAACATTTTTTTGTCCATTTCAAACGTACATTTGTTTGTACATTTCAGAAATAGATTATTTTTTACATTTCAGTTGTCCATTTCAGACAAACATTTTTTTGTCCATTTCAGACAAACATTTGTTTGTACATTTCAGTTGTACATTTCAGAAATACATTATTTTTTATATTTCAGTTCTTCACTTCAGACGTACATTTTTTTGTACATTTCAGACGGACATTTTTTTGTACATTTCAGTTGTACATTTACACATACATTTTAAACATACATTTCAGTCGTACATTTCAAACGTTCATTTTTTTGTACATTTCAGACGTACATTTTTTTGTACATTTCAGACGTACATTTTTTTGTACATTTAAGTCCAACAATTCAGACGTACATTTTGAACGTATATTTCAGACGTATAATTTTTTGTACATTTCAGACGTATAATTAAGACGGACATATTTTGTAAATTTCAGTTGTAAATTGTAGTTGTACATTTCAGACATACATTTCAGTTGCCCATTTTAGTCGTACATTTCAGAAGTATACTTTAGAGAACATTTTTTTGTACATTTTAGTTGTAGATTAAAGACGTACATTTCAGACGTACATTTCAGTTGTACATTTCAGACGTATATTATTTGTACATTTCATTTGCACATTTTAGTCGTACATTTCAGACGTATTATTTAGGCGTACATTTTAGTCGTAAATTTTAGACGTACATTTAAGACGTATAATTTAGATGTACATTTGAGTTGTACATTTCAAACGCACATTTCAGTTGTACATTTCAGTTGTACATTTTAGCTGTACATTTCAAACGTACATTTCAGTTGTACATTTTAGCTGTACATTTCAAACGTACTTTTTGCACGTACATGTCCGACATATAATTTTTTGTACATTTCAGTTGTACATTTCAGCGAACATTTTTTTGTACATTTCAGACGTACATTTCAGACGTACATTTCATATGTGCAGTTCAGTTGCATATTTTTTGTACATTTCAGATGTACATTTTAGTCGTACATATCAGACGTATAATTTAGACAGACATTTTTTTGTACATTTCAGTTGTACATTTTAGTCGTACATATCAGACATATAATTTAGACGGACATTTCTTTGTACATTTCAGTTGTGCATTTTAGTTGTACATTTCAGACATACATTTTTTTGTATATTTCAGACGTACAATTCGGTTATAATTTTTTTTGTACATTTCAGACGTATAATTTAGACGTACATTTTTGTGTTCATTTCAGACGCACATTTTTTGTAAATTTCAGTTGTACATTTCAAACGTACATTTTAGTTGTACATTTCAGTTGCACATTTTAGTCGGACATTTTCGACGTATAATTTTGACGTACATTTTTGTGTTCCTTTCAAACGTACATTTTAGTTGTACATTTTAGTTGTACATTTTAGTTGTACATTTCAAACGTACATTTTGAACGTACATTTCAGACGTACATTTTGAACGTAAATTCCAGACGTATAATTTTTTTAAAATTTCAATTGTACATTTTAGATGTACATCTTTTGTACATTGCAACTTATAACTTAGACAAACATTTTTTGTGGATTTCAGTTGTAAATTTAATATGTTAATATTTTTGTACATTTCAGACGTACATTTCAGACCAACATTTCAGACCAACATTTCAGACATACATTATTTGTACATTTCATTTGCACATTTTAGTCGTACATTTCAGACGTATAATTTAGACGTACATTTTAGTCGTACATTTTAGACGTATAATTTAGATGTACATTTGAGTTGTACATTTCAAACGCACATTTCAGTTGTACATTTCAGTTGTACATTTTAGCTGTACATTTCAAACATACATTTTGCACGTACATTTCCGACGTATAATTTTTTGTACATTTCAGTTGTACATTTCAGACGTACATTTCATATGTGCAGTTCAGTTGCACATTTTTTGTACATTTCAGATGTACATTTTAGTTGTACATATCAGACGTATAATTTAGACAGACATTTTTTTGTACATTTCAGTTGTACATTTTAGTCGTACATATCAGACATATAATTTAGACGGATATTTCTTAGTACATTTCAGTTGTGCATTTTAGTTGTACATTTCAGACATACATTTTTTTTGTATATTTCAGACGTACAATTCGGTTATAATTTTTTTTGTACATTTCAGACGTATAATTTAGACGTACATTTTTGTGTTCATTTGAGACGCACATTTTTTGTAAATTTTAGTTGTACATTTCAAACGTACATTTTAGTTGTACATTTTAGTCGTACATTTTCGACGTATAATTTAGACGTACATTTTTGTGTTCATTTCAAACGTACATTTTAGTTGTACATTTTAGTTGAACATTTTAGTTGTACATTTTAGTTGTACATTTTAGTTGTACATTTCAAACGTACATTTTAGTTGTACATCTTAGTCGTACATTTTCGACGTATAATTTAGACGTACATTTTTGTGTTCATTTCAAACGTACGTTTTAGTTGTACATTTTAGTTGTGCATTTTAGTTGTACATTTTAGTTGTACGTTTCAAACGTACACTTTGAACGTACATTTCAGACGTACATTTTGAACGTAAATTCCAGACGTATAATTTTTTTTTACATTTCAGTTGTATATTTTAGATGTACATCTTTTGTACATTGCAGACATATAATTTAGACAAACATTTTTTTGTAAATTTCAGACGTACATTTTATACGTAAACATTTTTGTACATTTCAGACGTAGATTTCAGACGTAGATTTCAGACGTACATTTCAGATGTACATTTCAGACGTACATTTCAGATATTAAATTTTTTGTAGATTTCAGTTGCACATATTAGTCGTACATTTCCGACGTATAATTTAGACGTACATTTTTTGTACATTTTAGTTGTACATTTCAAACGTACATTTTAGTTGTACATTTCAAACGTACATTTTAGTTGTACATTTCAGACGTACATTTCAGACGTACATTTCAGACGTACATTTCATATGTGCAGTTCAGTTGCATATTTTTTGTACATTTCAGATGTACATTTTAGTCGTACATATCAGACACTATAATTTAGACAGACATTTTTTTGTACATTTCAGTTGTACATTTTAGTCGTACATATCAGACACTATAATTTAGACAGACATTTTTTTGTACATTTCAGTTGTACATTTTAGTCGTACATATCAGACATATAATTTAGACGGACATTTCTTTGTACATTTCAGTTGTGCATTTTAGTTGTACATTTCAGACATACATTTTTTTTGTATATTTTAGACGCACAATTCGGTTATAATTTTTTTTGTACATTTCAGACGTATAATTTAGACAAACATTTTTTTGTACATTTCAGTTGTACATTTTAGTCGTACATATCAGACATATAATTTAGACGGACATTTCTTTGTACATTTCAGTTGTGCATTTTAGTTGTACATTTCAGACATACATTTTTTTTGTATATTTCAGACGTACAATTCGGTTATAATTTTTTTTGTACATTTCAGACGTATAATTTAGACAAACATTTTTTTGTACATTTCAGTTGTACATTTAAGACGTAAATATTTTTGTACATTTCAGACGTACATTTCAGACGTACATTTCAGTTGTACATTTCAGACGTACCTTTTTTGTACATTTCAGTTGCACATTTTAGCTGTACATTTCAGACGTATAATTTAGACGTACATTTTAGTCGTACATTTCAGACGTATAATTTAGATATACATTTTTTTGTACATTTGAGTTGTACATTTCAAACGTACATTTCAGTTGTACATTTCAAAGGTACATTTTGAACGTACATTTTGAACGTACATTTTGAACGTACATTTCAGACGTACATTTTGAAGGTACAATTCAAACGTATAATTTTTTGTACATTTCAGTTGTACATTTCATACGTACATTTCAGATGCACATTTCAGTTGTAAATTTTTTTGTACATTTCAGATGCATAATTTAGAGGAAAATGTTTTGTTCATTTCAGTTGTACAATTGTTTGTATATTTCAGACATACATTTTTTTGTACATTTCAGTTGTACATTTTAGTCGTACATATCAGACATATAATTTAGACGGACATTTCTTTGTACATTTCAGTTGTGCATTTTAGTTGTACATTTCAGACATACATTTTTTTTGTATATTTTAGACGCACAATTCGGTTATATTTTTTTTTGTACATTTCAGACGTATAATTTAGACAAACATTTTTTTGTACATTTCAGTCGTACATATCAGACATATAATTTAGATGGACATTTCTTTGTACATTTCAGTTGTGCATTTTAGTTGTACATTTCAGACATACATTTTTTTTGTATATTTCAGACGTACAATTCGGTTATAATTTTTTTTGTACATTTCAGACGTATAATTTAGACAAACATTTTTTTGTACATTTCAGTTGTACATTTAAGACGTAAATATTTTTGTACATTTCAGACGTACATTTCAGACGTACATTTCAGTTGTACATTTCAGACGTACCTTTTTTGTACATTTCAGTTGCACATTTTAGCTGTACATTTCAGACGTATAATTTAGACGTACATTTTAGTCGTACATTTCAGACGTATAATTTAGATATACATTTTTTTGTACATTTGAGTTGTACATTTCAAACGTACATTTCAGTTGTACATTTCAAAGGTACATTTTGAACGTACATTTTGAACGTACATTTTGAACGTACATTTCAGACGTACATTTTGAAGGTACAATTCAAACGTATAATTTTTTGTACATTTCAGTTGTACATTTCATACATACATTTCAGATGCACATTTCAGTTGTAAATTTTTTTGTACATTTCAGATGCATAATTTAGAGGAAAATGTTTTGTTCATTTCAGTTGTACAATTGTTTGTATATTTCAGACATACATTTTTTTGTACATTTCAGACGTATAATTTAGATAAAAATTGTTTGTGTATTTCAGTTGTACATTTAAGATGTAAATATTTTTGTACATTTCAGACGTACATTTCAGACGTACATTTCAGACGTACATTTCAGACGTACCTTTCAGACGTACATTTCAGACCTACATTTCAGTTGTACATTTCAGACGTATATTTTTTGTAAATTTCAGTTGCACATTTTAGCTGTACATTTCAGACGTACATTTTAGTCTTACATTTCAACCATACATTTTGAACGTACATTACAGACGTACATTTTGAACATACATTTCAGACGTATCATTTTTTTTACATTTCAGTTCTACATTTTAGATTTACATCTTTTGTACATTGCAGGCGTATAATTTAGACAAACATTTTTTGTACATTTCAGTTGTACATTTAAGACGTAAATATTTATGTACATTTCAGACGTACATTTCAGACTTACATTTCAGACGTAAATTTCAGACGTACATTTCAGTTGTACATTTCAGACTTACATTTTTTGTAGATTTCAGTTGCACATTTTAGCTGTACATTTCAAATGTACATTTTAGACGTACATTTCAGTTGAGAGGTAAATTTTTTTGTACATTTCAGTTGTACATTTTAGTAGTACATTTCAAACGTAAATTTCAGTTTTACATTTTAGTCGTACATTTCAAACGTACAATTTTTTGTACATTTCAGACGTAAGTTTCAGTTGTACATTTTAGTAGCACATTTTAGACTTACATTTCAAATGTACATTTTTTTGTACATTTCAGACATACATTTCAGACGTACATTTCAGTTGTACATTTTAGTAGTACATTTCAGTCGTACATTTCAAACGTACATTTTTTTGTACAATTTTAATCGTACATTTCAAACGTATATTTCAGTTGTACATTTTAGTCGTACATTTAAAATGCAAAATTTAGACGTACTTTTTTTTGTACATTTCAGACGTACATTTCAGTTGTACATTTTAGTAGTACATTTCAAACGTACATTTTTTTGTACAATTTAGACGTACGTTTCAGTTGTACATTTCAGTTGTACATTTTAGTAGTACATTTAGTCGTACATTTCAAACGTACATTTTTTTGTACAATTTAGACGTACGTTTCAGTTGTACATTTTAGTCGTACATTTTAGACGTACATTTCAGACGTATAAATTAGAGGTACATGTTTTTGCACATTTCAGTTGTACATTTTAGTCGTACATTTCAAATGTAAAATTTAAACGTACTTTTTTTTGTACATTTCAGACGTACATTTCGGTTGTACATTTTAGTAGTACATTTCAGTACAAAAATTTAAACTTACATTTCAGACGTATAATTTAGACGTACATTTTTTTGTACATTTCAGTTGTAGTTTATTTTGTTGTTTAGAGTCTGTTGATCCTCCCTGACTGCAAAACCCAAAAGGGGACCAGATGCCATCCTTCTTGTAGTCTGTTCAAAAATGTGCATCAGGGGAGATGACATTGCGCTATTGTTGCGGCTCTGATAGCCAGTCGCATGCTTGGCTAAAATAATCTGATTGGTCAGCAGGTCTTACATGCATGCCTGGCTGCTATCAGCCCATCACACTCTTTTTGTTTTGTCTTTCTCCACTGCTTCCTCATTGTTATGTCCACACCCACCACCAGGGGATTCCTCTGAGCTGCCAGGTAAGTGGAGCTCATCCTGCTCTGCAGAACCGCGCTCCGGTCCGACCTGGTAGACCTGGTGACACCTGCATGTGTTACGTCTCCACTTCAAATAAACTGTCCCGTTTGCTCAGTTCCTCAAAGTGGTGGAAGTGGTGGGAGTGGGGGTTGCGGGGGCGGAGGATCAGGCATGTTGTTCTTACAGTGGGCCTGTTCATCTACAGCAATTACAGCTGGTGTATGTAGATTAATGTCTTCTAGGTTCTTTGTTTGTCACATGATTGGATACAAGTTTGTCTGTTCCATCAAACATGAAGTAAATGTTTGGGTCTTGGCTACCAAACTTCAGGTCCTAGACCTCATGGATCCATGTTCATTCTGTAGAACTCTGCTCCCTAAGTCCTGCCTGCCTTGTTCGTAATTGTCTCAGCTGGTCTTCCTGTTCTGAAAAGGCTGCGCCGTTCCACAGCTTGTAGTATGCTGAAGGCAGTGGCAGTCCATGCATTTCAGAGATGAGCAGGCCCTGATAGTACGCCACTGGCTGAAGGACCTTCATCTTCCTTTTGATCTTTCAGTGTTCAGAGTCTAGATCTAATGATTGAGACCAGATCTCCTCGAACCTTCTACCCCATGTTCAATAAAAGCCTTTAAGATATTTCTCAAATCTGTTGGTTTCTCGTCTATTGGTAGAAACTGCTTTCTTTGGTCCTTGGTGTCACAGACAGCCATGAAGATTCACATCCTTCTTTGGTTCAGGGTGTCATAGTTTCCAGGAAGTCTGGGTTCTCATTTCTCTGGTTTTTATTCCACTGGTTCCTGTGGTTCTTAGTTCCTCCCATATAGATGCTGGCATTCTTAGCTTTGTTGTATCTATGGGTTGTCTCTTCTCAAAGGTCTAGCTCCGTCCATCCACGTTTGGGATGCAGTGACCAAGCAGACGCTGTCCATCCTACGCTGTTCACATGCCAAAGGCGTCGGTTATGTGAACTTCAGTGCCACAGGGAAGCTGTTGCTTTCTGTGGGGGTGGAGCCGGAGCACACCATTACAGTGTGGAGATGGCAGGAAGGTGAGTTGCGGGGGTGCCTCATAGAGATTGGGTGATTGACTGTACAGACTCATGACCTTTGACTCCTCTGTCAGGCACAAAGGTGAGCAGCAAAGGCGACCATACTGAGCGAATCTTTGTGGTGGAGTTTAGACCAGACTCTGACACCCAGTTTGTGTCAGTCGGGGTCAAACACATCAAATTCTGGACTTTGGTTGGTGGGTCACTCATGTACAAAAAGGGTGTGATCGGCTCTGTGGAGGACAGTCGAGTTCAGACCATGCTGTCCGTGGCATTTGGCGCTGTAAGAAACCAAACTGTCTTTTCTGCAAAGTCCTCCTTTACTCGTTTGCTCTGACTACACGTTTGTCTCGTCTAGAACAACCTGACGTTCAGCGGCGCCATCAATGGAGACGTTTACGTTTGGAGAGAGCACCTCCTGGTGCGAGTAGTGGCAAAAGCACACAGTGGCCCCATCTTTACCATGTACACCACCCTGAGGGATGGGCTGATCGTCACTGGGGGAAAGGAACGACCGTAAGGGCACAAATCCATCCTGCTCTTTCATTTTACAAAAACCTAAATCATCTGATGGGTGTGTATGTGTGCATGACTGTGTGAGACATCTGCGAGATATCAGCAATAATACTCCAAAAGTGACCAGACAGATACATATAATAGGAAATACCGAGTCTGAAATCGCAAAAAACGAAATCAGAGAGATTGTTTTAAAGTTCAGGTTGGCATGAACCACAACAACTCCTAGAACAAGACCCCATGACTTCAAAAACCATCTGTTGGAAGACTTAGTCCCGCAGAACAAAGAAGAAGCCACTTCCAAGTTTAACTCTGATGAACAGCATGGGTCAAAGGTGACTAGGCTTACTTTTATTTTTGATGTTTTTGCAACAAATTAATATTATCATTCAGTAGTCAAGGTGTTTCTCAATTAGCTCGTTTCAGACTATCACACGTGATTATTTTATATTTTCATTTCCTAGTTTTTGAAAAAAAAAATTTTATATCACTACTCCTGTAATGTGCAACATGGGTCCAGAATGACCTAAATAAATTTTCTGTTATTTCCTGAATGGCTCAGTATTTACCCTATATAACTTTGAAATAGGTGCAGTTTCTGTCCAGGTCATGGAACGGTGGATCAGCTCCACATACTCTTTAGGGCGCTGGAGGGTTCGTGGCAGTTCAGTTCAAAACTTTTTCAGCTCTCGATTACTTTCTTGGAGTGGTTTTTATGCTAAACAACAGAGATTCTGCAATAGAGAGAGCTGAACATGGCACCAAAGGCTGAACTGGCAGAACTTAAAGTTGCATTAGCTGACATCCAAGCCAAACTAACTCCATTGCTGGCTTTGGAGGCTAAGCTAAAACCTGGAACTTGTGCAGGAATTCCGACAAGAAAAAGTACGAAATGAACAACGGGATAATCGGCTTGACCTCCTGGACAGAAGACAAAATTACGTGGATCAACAACTAAGAATGAATAATATCATTCTTTCGGGATTTCAACTCAAACCAAGAGCTAAGCCTGGCACAGCTAACGTTAGCACGCTTCCCAGGAGAAAGGAGATAAACCCGCGATCCTCATCAGGTTTGTGAATCAAAAGCATAAAATTGCTCTGATGAAGCAAAGAAGACTGCTAAAAGGGTCCACGGTTTACTTTAATGATCATCTAACAAAATTTAACACTTCATTGGCTAAACATGCCAGGCTCCTGAAGTGGAAAAAGCAGATCCAGAGCACATGGGTGCTGAATTCAAGGATCTATGTAAAACCACTTGGTCCACCAGACCTGACCAAGGCAGTTGTCATCACTAACATAAAAGACTTTGAGAATTGTTTGGTCACGGACGTCTGAGCCTTTATTTAATGCAAAACAAGAATCAAAAATGATTTCAAGAAACTATGGCGCCTGGGATTTACCACTGACTCCTAGATCAACTTTGACCTGATTTTCAGCAGCGATTTCTGCCCTGCAGACAACTGGAGATCAACTTACTTGCTGTGATACCAGAAGGACAATGGACCTGACAAACAAGTCTGCAGTCATAACGAGGAGGACTTTATGAACTCTGTTCAAACCTGAAGGACGGCTGTTAATCAGGCAGCAGAATGCAGGAATACCGTCTTGGTCAAAGGCTTTAATCAAATCACTTGATATAGTTCCTTAAAGTGTGATAAATGACAAGATCTTCCACCAAAACAACCTGCACTTATTGATTCTTTATATCTGATTAAAGTAAATGATCTTTCAGACGTAAATGATTTATTGTTGCCTCTTTCTATACTTGATCTGAAGAAACGACTTTTCTGATGAAAATAATCAGCATTTATTTGATATTAAACTGATTTGTCTTTATTATTATTATTAATATTATTATTTTAGATTTATTCACATCACTGATTCTTTTGATGAAACTATTCTGCAAAAAAATGACCAAAAAAAATGTATCTCTATACTGACTTGTTCACATCACTGATTATTATTATTATTATTATTTTTGCATAAGCTCCAATCAGGTCTAAAATAATGATGTACTTACATGTGAAGCAGTCTGACTTATTGTTACTCAAGGATGTTTAATGACCTGTATTACTGTCAGTACAGTATAAATACCTGATTATTAGTTACGAACCGGTTGATATCTAATGTAAAGTAAATGATGTGGTCGAGTCGGGGTGGGATTATGTAAGTTCGCTTCCTCCCACTCCCTTTAAGCAGTCAATTTTCTGATGTCTAGTTATCCTATGTTTGACATGATTACTGATGCAAATCTTTGTTGTTGTTGATTGTGTTACACATGTCGTATATATTTTTATTGTCTGCTTGAAATAAACTATTTCAAATCAAATCCAAATGTGCGACACGGCAGCCTCTTACACAAACAGATGACGCTCCTGCGTGCCGCTGTCTTTCCCTTCACCTGCTAACTAGGAGACACGTGCCCTAGTTTGCTGACCCCTGGTCTAAACATTACCCAGGATTTTCTGAAAATCAGTTGTCTCAAGGATTTTCTGAAGGAGAAGATGTTTGATTGGAAAACAGACGGTTCTCCGTTGTTCTGTTGAGCAGCAGATCTTACTGCATGTTGGTGTTAAACAGGACTAAAGAGGGAGGAGCTGTGAAGCTCTGGGATCAGGAGATGAAACGCTGCAGAGCCTTCCAGCTGGAGACGGGCCAGCCCGTGGAGAACGTCCGCTCTGTGTGCAGAGGAAAAGTAAGAGCTGTCCTCTACCTGACGCTCAAAAGTGACCCATTCGTCCTTCTTTTGGTGGTGAACTATAACCTTTACCACCTTTTTCACCCAGGGTAAAATCCTCGTGGGAACCAAAGATGGGGAGATCATTGAGGTTGGAGAGAAGAACGCTGCCTCCAACACCATGATCAATGGACACACTCATGGCGGGATCTGGGGTTTGGCTTCTCACCCTTTCAAAGATGTCTTCATCTCTGCTGGCGATGATGGAACCATCCGGATATGGGACCTGGTTGACAAGGTACATGACTGATGTTACTTTGGTGTACAAGTTTCAAGTGTTCTAACATGCTGCAGTGACTCTGCTTCTGCACCAGAAACTTCTAAATAAGGTCAGTTTAGGTCATCCTGCCAAGTGCACGTCCTACAGTCCCAACGGAGAGATTGTTTCCATTGGCATGGAGACCGGAGAGTTCATTGTCCTGTTGGTCAACTCGCTGACCATTTGGGGGAAGAAGAGGGACCGCAATGTCTCTATCCAGGACATTCGGTAGGTCTTTCAACCTTCAAAAAGATCTAGTCTTTAGTCCCAAGGCTGATTTGTGTTCCACAAAACCTTCACGTTCATGCTCTGTAACGACAGAGGTTTCATACTGTCCAAAACTGCAGAGCAAGGATCATTCTGCTGCTTACGTTAGCGCAAAGTAAAGTCCCAACAAACTAAAACTAAGCACAAGACTTTTGTTGGGACAAGAGCCAACAACAGTTAGTGAGGGAAAACAGAGTATGATCGACAGGTGGATTGGCACCGCATCTGCTGTCATACTGTTAATGTTCCGGTCAGTCTGTAAGGACGGTGCTCAGCCTCTCAGTTTACTGATCAATCTTTGTAACGCTCACCTGGTCATGAGTTATGACCGAAAGTTTGATGAGTTTTCTATGCCTCCCTGCGGAGGGGTTCTGGGTCTGTCCCACTGAGCAGAGACCCTGGGTAATAGTAAACACTAAATGGTCTATACTAGTACAACGTTTTACTACCTTCTCAGAAGGCCCAAAGTGCTGTACAGTCACATTCACACACTGACGACGGCGGCACCGCTTTTGAACACTGGTGCCAACCTATAACCACCAACAGCAGTGTGGTGGTCCAAATCTGTGATCTTCTGATCAGAGGTCAACCGCTCTACCTCTGCCACAGCCACCAGGAGAAGGCTTGGGACATGGTACATCTTGTGACTGAACACCTGAAGATTTCCTCAGAAGACATGTAGGAAGTGACTTTGGGGGAAAATTTCGGTTTGCCCACTTAGACTGTTGCCCCTTCGACCCAGTCCCAGAGGAGCAGAAAAAATGGATGAATGGACTTAAGTTGTCGAAGTGTTCTTTGACCATCAGAACAGCAGCTTCTCTAACCAGTAGATCCTCAAATTGTAGGGTATATTTTGTATTTTATATCGCTTTCCCATCACCATTGTCGCAACAATGCTGGATGATAAAGTTGGAAGCTTTGTTGAGAATGTTTGCAGCATTCAGGAGAACATAGGACAATGAGGTCAGGTCAGCTGTTGTCCATGCGTGCTAAAGGATCATTTCTTACAAAGTATGAATTAGCCTTTGAACTCTTGCGCAATGCTTTTCATGAAACTTCTGGCTCAGGTTCAGTCCAGACAACCGGTTCCTGGCTGTGGGTTCAGTTGAAAGTGCAGTTGACTTCTACGACCTGTCTCTCGGGCCTTCTCTCAATCGGATCGGTTACTGTAAGGACATCTCCGGTACTGTGATCCAGATCGACTTCTCTGCTGACAGCAAGCACATCCAGGTGAGATGTTTCAGACTTCTCTTGGCAACCTTTTGATCCAGTCTTGACAGCATGAGGTGTGCTGTGGTGCTTCTGCTGATCCATTCATGCTCTTTAGGTGTCCACCAGCACCTACACTCGTCAGGTGCACGAGGTCCCATCTGGAAAGGTTGTCACAGAGCAGAATGACATTAACAGGATCACCTGGGCAAGCTGGACTAGGTGAGGTTTAATTCTTTATATCAGCTAACCCAATCTAGACTCACCCACCAGTCAGGCAGTATTATCAGTTGTAAAGATTTGTCTCCATTAGGTGACGCACTATTAAGAACATTAAAAAAAATGAAAGCTGAGTTTAAAACGGTTTAGTTAGGAGGACACACTCATCTTTGAGGAGGTCCGCAGGTTGATGGAGAACTTCTGTCCTCTGCATGAAGCTCCTCTTCTCAGCAGGAACAGGTTGTCGGTTATGAACAAACTCGATTAAGGTTTCTTGTAGACCTGGAACCACTGACTGTATACAGCACTGGACAGAGCAGCTGTGATGACACCCATAGAAAATAGGTGTGATTGAGATGACCCAGGCAGATGCAGCGCAGCACAGATTGCCTGGTGTGCAGTGCATGTTGGGTAGTCTTTGCTCTGTCGTCACACGTCAATCATCATACACATATCATGAGAAAGGGGCGGGTGCAAGGCGCCTAATGAGGCGAGTGCAGCTGGAAATCTGGTACTGTGCTGACTCTGAGCTGCCAATCTGACTACAAAACAGTGCATTGTGGGAAATTGTGTCCTAAAGAGCTAAAGAGGACAGTTCTGTGTTTGCAGAGAACCTGATCCTGGAATGTGGTCAGAGCTATTCAGAGATCTTGCTGAACCCCCTGAAGCTCTCTGTGGGGCGGGGTTTAAGGTTGCCGAGCTGCAGGTCTTTACTTTGGTGTTTTTCCTCAGCACCCTTGGCGACGAGGTTCTCGGCGTTTGGCCCCGCAACGCCGACAAGGCCGATGTAAACTGTGTGTGTGTTTCCCACGCCGGCACGAACCTGGTGAGCGGAGACGACTTTGGCCTCATCAAGCTCTTCGAGTTCCCGTGTCCCGAGAAGTTTGTGAGTGACTGTCACCAGAACGAACACAAACACCTGTCAGCTTCTCAGGAAGTGACCTGTTCTGACACGCCCACTTACAGGCCAAACACAAAAGGTACTTTGGTCACTCTGCCCACGTCACCAACGTGCGCTTCTCCTTTGATGACAAGTTCTTAATCAGCGCCGGCGGCAGCGACTGCAGGTAACCATTCTTACACACACTCACTAATGAAAATGCCAACAGAAAACACACACAGATGCAACACCACACACAAACAATAAACTCACACACACACAAACAATAAACTCACACACACACAAACAATAAACTCACACACACAAACAATAAACTCACACACACACAAACAATAAACTCACACACACACAAACAATAAACTCACACACACAAACAATAAACTCACACACACACAAACAATAAACTCACACACACACAAACAATAAACTCACACACACACAAACAATAAACTCACACACACACACAATAAACTCACACACACACAAACAATAAACTCACACACACAAAAAATAAACACTCACACACACACAAACAATAAACTCACACACACACAAACAATAAACTCACACACACACAAACAATAAACTCACACACACACAAACAATAAACTCACACACACACAAACAATAAACTCACACACACACAAAAAATAAACACTCACACACACACAAAAAATAAACTCACACACACACAAAAAATAAACTCACACACACACAAAAAATAAACTCACACACACACAAAAAATAAACTCACACACACACAAACAATAAACTCACACACACACAAAAATAAACTCACACACACACAAACAATAAACTCACACACACACAAACAATAAACTCACACACACACAAAATAAACTCATACACACACAAAAAATAAACACACACACAAAAAATAAACTCACACACACAAAAAATAAACTCACACACACAAAAAATAAACTCACACGCACACAAACAATAAACTCACACACACAGAATAAACTCACACACACACAAAAAATAAAGACACACAAAAACCACTTACTTCCACATGTTGCTCCAACATGGATCAGGAAGTTGATGCTTTTCTTCCGTGTGCTGCTGTGTATGTTCTCTGCAGCCTCTTCATCTGGAAGTGTCATTGAGCTTCCTGCAGCCTCCTCTTTGTCCTCGCCAGCGTCTGACAGGCTCCGCCCACAGTCCTCCAATGAGATGGCTGCTGCTGTGTTTGGTGTTCAGCTCTGTGTGAGTGTTAGTTGTGTTTGTGTTGTGGTGTTTGTGTTGTGTGGGTTTGTGCCTTCAGCACAAATCGGACACGTTTGAAAAAACTTTATTTAAATGGTGGTGCTACAAACATTCAGGGCTCCAACAGGAGGATCTTTCTGTGATGCAGACAAACTGTGTTAATCTGAAGCTGTGATTCAATAGAAATTTGTCTGAAATGGAATAAAGTTCATTTCTACCTCAAACGTAAATGTCTCCGACTTCATGAGTCTCTGCAAAGAAGCCGAAGGACCCGGTTCTTGTTCTGTTCTGATCCAGTTGACCGCTGTCTTTATGTGTCTCCGTGTGCTGCATCAGGCGAACATCCTAACGTTCAGCAGCACTCGGGGCAGGGGGGCCCTTCACAGCTCTGACGTTCTGAAACAAGGAAACGCCAGAATGTGGCGTTTGCAATGGCGAGCTCTGTCACCTCCAGCTACAACAAGAGTCCATGTTGTCATGCGGTGTTTGTTTCTGCAGGTCCAACTGCGATAATTCTGCTGAATAAAGGTAACGTCATAATCCAAACATGCACTGTCACGTGCACATAGGCAGTGCACAGACCCCGTAACAGTCGCTGTGAGGCGGTTACTGGCCTCTTCTATTCTCATCACCTTTTTACAGAACATCAGTGGTCACAATAAAAGCACTTCTGACAGATAAAACACGAACACTTGTGGCGCCCGCTGGCCCCACCTCAAATGTTTGATTGACAGCTTCTCCTGAGTCGCTTTCAGGAAAAGGGGTGTGGACTTTTAACAAATTCACTCCCAATTGGCTACAGTAGTTAGCATGGAAATGTTGTCAGACCAACTCGGACTGTCATCTGGCTCCAACATGGCGGCGCCCGTATCATGGGAAAATGGCGACTGAACTGACTTCATTTGGCTGGAGCTGGAGGTAAGACATTTTCTATGAATGACATCAAAGCCGCTCTGTCCAGTTTAATATACAGTCAGTGGGCAGGATGATAGACACGTCTCCAGTCCATCACAGAGTCAGACATGTCTCAAGTCCACAGCAACGAAATGCAGTTTGCATGCAGAGTGCTTTAACAAATATAATAAATCTACAATGTACACCGTAGAATAAATAGTGCTTATAGTTATTAACAGATATCTACAGTGTGAAAAAATTCCAACCGATAAAGTGCAGGCAGTGTAAGCGGGGATTCTGTCCGTGTGTTACTGCTGTGTGAGAATGCAGTCCATTATTGATGTTGTTTGTGTATTCTGTCCAGGGTTGTTGTGTGGTTCATGTGTCCGGAGGCAGAAGCTGTTAGGAAGAAGCTGTTCCAGAACCTGCTGTAACACCTCCCAGATGGTAAAGAGTCTGTGTGGTGGGTGACTGAAGTCTCTGATGACTTTTGCTGCCCTTTTTAGACATTGCTTCCTGTAGATGCCTTTCATGGCAGGAAGTGGTGCTCCGGTCAGAGGCAGAGCAGCTCCCGGATCAAACTGTAATCCAGTTGGCTGAGAAGCTCTCGATGGTGATCAGTAAACGTTCATCAGGGTGTTTGTGGACAGGTGGTTCAGAGTCCTCAGGAAGAGGAGGCGTTGAGGTGCCTTCTTTACCAGCTTGGAGCATCCTGTTGCCCAGGTGAGCTCCTCAGAGATGTGCGCTCCCAGGAGCTTGAAGCTGTCCACACGCTCCACTGCCGTGCCGTGATGTGTGTGTGAATCAGCGTTCCTCCTGAAGTCCACGATGACCTCCTTGGTTTTCTCTGTTTTGAGCAGCAGGTTGTTGCTGGTTGTCTGCCAGACGACCCACCTCCTCCTGTTGGCGGCCTCATGGCGGTCTTTGATGATGGGGTGAGGGCTATTGGGCAGCAGTCATCAAGACCTGTTTTGGTTGCTTTGGTTGCAGTTGTCACATTCCCTCTCTCAAACCCAGCATGCTGTAGTGGTGATACGCTGAATCTCCCGTTTTCCTCGTGTTGAGATTTTCTCAAATGTTCTCTGTAATCATTATTTTATTTCTCATCAACTGGACTTTTGTTTTTTTTTTGGGCTTCCTGTTAGTGCTGGCCGGATCGATCCAAAAACATCAGTATTATCAATTTCAAGCTGGTGTCGGATCGATACCAACCTGAAAATGCAATGTTTTCACTCTTGTTTGAAACTATTCTGTATCTGCAAAAAAGACCCAGCTGAGGTGTTGCCTCACCGCTCTCGCCAATTCTGTGAGATCTCAGCAGCAGCAGAGAGAGCGTGCAGGCGGCGTGCGTTGTTCCCCCCTCCCCCTCTGCATAAAGACATTTCAATTTTGATCTGTTTCTCGAATGGTTGTAATTAAAAATAAAAGCTTTATGGTTCATTTTATTTGCATCTCACTGAACATAGGTAGATAAAAAAGGTTAAATTCTGTTGTGTCAAACAAAACATTTCAGTTATTAATAATGTTAAAATTTGAGTGGTCCCAAGACAGCTATGCTGTTAAAAGAAAATGGTTCCCAAAGTCAAGAGGTAGAGTTCCTTTATGTTTCAAATTCCTTGGAATAGAAATTTGAAACCATCTCTTGGTGGAGCCACGTACCTGCACTACAACATAAAAGCAAAAGATTGCATGAATCGTCGCTCATCATTGACATGCATTAATTAACTGGACTAAACGAGTTGTTGACGTACCCATAGCAGTGTTGGGGGTAATAGACTACTAAGTAACAAATTACTGTAATTAGATACTTTTGTCAGCAACCACCGTTTAAAACAAAACGAAGTAACCGGTGCACACTCCTAATGTGCACCAGAGTACGCATGTAGATTTGCATGGAGTAACTAGTGCGTGTGCACGCAGAGTTGGGGATCGGTCAAAGTACAGACATGTCCTCATTGCTGCAGTCAAGGGGCTTTCCAAACTGGCTCAAAGATGAGACGAAAAGATACGCTGTCCTGAAAGGAGACCTGACTTCTCTGCAGAGCAGCAAGCATTCGGCAGAGCAGAGATTCACCCCATGAACTGATGTGTCTGTTACAAATGAATCCACTACAGCTGCCGTTTGGTGTGAAAGACGAGAGTCCGCTGCTTCACATGGAGGCATTTAATAGTTATTTGTGTTTTCAAAAGACTTGCTTAGTTTCAGATTTGATAGACATGAATATAGAGAAAAATAGAAAGACGAATAAAGACATGAATATAGAGATAGATAAAGAATGGATATAGAGATGTATATGACGTAGCAATATTTTCCACATCTGATTTTGAGCAGTAGCATAGACCAAATGTTTATTTTTATGTCATTTTTTCCACTATTGTCTGAATTCAAATGAAGCAGGTTATGTCTTGAACCTTGTTCCTATCTTACCCAAGGTCATGGCTTTAAAAATATCGTTTTTTATTATTTCGTTTTATTTTATTTTTCATTATTTACCCAGATCAGTCCTATGGAGATTAAAAAATATTTTTTTCAAAGGAGCTCTGTTAAATGAAAGACAAGAGGATCTTTGTGTGAAACTGTTCTTCCCTTGAGAATTTATATATGAGTGGAAAAAAGTAAAGTGATGAGTAGTGAATTACTTTTTTAGTAAAGTAATTCAATTATAATTTTGATCCAGTAACTAAGTAAAGTAATCAATTACTTTTTAGAAGTAACTTATCCAACACTCTGCCCCTTAACACTCAAGCCAGAGCCTTCTGTGTTACTTCCTGATAGTCTGTCGCCTTGTTGCAACCCGTCGACAGTGATTAAGCCAATTACTCTATTTTGTTGTAAATTCATCTGCGTTTTGTTTCATTTAACCGAGACAAAATGTCAGAGCCCACAAAACCTAAGTAATAGAATAACAACAGTTTCTATTGTCCAGTGAGCTGAACGTGAGCTCAGGAGAATCTGTCAATCAAATGATGGCGGTGGGGCCAGCGGGCACCACGTGCTTTCACTGAGGCATCGCATTGGTCAGTTTATCATTTGAATAACTTGTGATAAAGAAAAAATATCTTTAAAAAATTGGGATTAGAAAGAAGCTGTTAAGAAAAATGTATGAGAGCAAGAATGGTTGTACTGAGTAACGGCTCACTGGAAGTCTGTGGGATTTCAGCTTCTTTTTTTAAATTGACATTCAAACTACAATAAACACATTTGATTATATAAATATAAATATATCATCAAGTACCACACAAAAAAGAAACCGTATAAACATGTTTGACAATTCTTTTATATTATAAAGTCAAGCTAACACAAAGAAAAAATGAAATAACAAAAAAAGAGAAGTAACATTGAAATGACATTAAAATGTAAGATTTAAGACACGGGGTCTGCTGATATTTTCAATTTTCTATGGAAGCCAAATGCCTTTGTAAATCTGTTTCCATAAATATTTTTATCAAAGGAACTTTTGTTTATTTATTTTGTACATTTTATCTGGAAGGAGTAAATAATAGAACATATATACTATACACTTATGCTAATAAAAACTCTTTTTTAACATTAGTTATTCATTTTATGCATAATTCTATATAGTTGTTTGTAATAAATTAAATAAAGCAACAAAGAAACCTAAAGAGCTGTTTGGAAGCCAAAAGAGCCGGCTCTTTTTAGTGAGCCGATCCCAAAGAGCCGGTTCTCTAACAAGAACCAGAATTCCCATCACTACAACCAATGAGAACGAGGACAAAAAGTAAAAGCTGAGTCATTTTATAGTTTTAAAACTATATGTTTACAATGTAACTCATGCAAACCACTCATTAGTCACTCAAAGAGCTACCGTCAAAGGTTTTCTCGCCTTCATCACGGAAGATGCAGATCATGATGGAGAATCAGGTTCATCTTTTGAAGAACTGATTGTATTCCACAGAATGGAAATTCATCTGTTGACATCCAGGTACAGAACAGTTATCAAACCAACTTCTAATAAACCTGTTTGTGCATTTCCTACCCCCCCGATTGAAATCCTATTGTGAGTTAAATTCCAATCTTCAACTGGATTGTCCATGAATGTAAAGCATGTGGAACTGATCTAATAACCATCTGGACTTGTTTTTGAAGCCCAGCGATGTCGTTTCCTCAGTGAAGCGTTCTCCTTTATCATCATGAACCGATTATCAGTGAGAATGTCTGGAACAGGCCAATCATGGAAATAGAAAGTTGTGTTTTTGTGAATGGAAGAGTTGTTCCATCAAATACAATGTGAGGAGAGACGTTTAAAGAAGAGAGTCCAGCATAATAGAACTTGTCCATTTGACAGAAAGCTTCCCAACAGGAAACGGACATTTCAGCAAGAAATGTAGCCCCGCCCATTTGACCACAGATCTGGAAGGGGAAAATGTTCCAGAGACTGTTTGGATCCCTCCACTGCGGCAGGGGGCGCGCGCCACACACCGGCCGCGCTCAGCTGACTGTCATGGCGTCTTCCTAACGAGTGTCACGGCTGCGGCGGCGCGCGCTGATCGAGCAGGTGAAGCCAGGTGAGACCGCTCCCGTGACCCGAGCCCCACGCTCGGACAGCACGCCCGCGCTCGCGGCAGATGGTCAGGTTTGTAGGAGCGCGCGCGGTTGATGATCAGAGGTGTTTACAGTTGAACCAACATCCTTTGTGACCGTGACGTCATCACGTGATCGTTTGTACTGTTGGCGGGCATGAAAAACATCCGATTAGACTTCCTGGACTGCAGTGACGTCACAGACACCGCCAGCTTGATCTTAGAAAAGATGATCTCAGGCTTTCGCAAAGCCTCTGACTGTGGAACGTCCGGGTTCTGCAGAGTTCTAGAACGTGGAAGCTCCCACAGGTCGTGTTATCGCGAGGCATCGGATGCCCCCCCCACGCGGACACGCGACCCACAGATCCCCTGAGTGGAGGAAAACAGATCAGGAACGTCAGCTGATGTGTGAGATGCTGCTTGGAGTGGAAATGGCGCAGCTTCCCTTATCCATTTATAATGGAATAGGAGCTCCTTTTCCATCTAGAAGGAAGACGTCTCAGGAAGAACATTCTGATGCACAGAAAAACTGGAAAAAGGCGCTTTCATCACCTCCTCCTGGTCTCCGTCTGAATGTTAACGTGTTTCTGAAAGACTGCTGCTGCTGCCGCCTTCTGTCATGTTCAAGTTAAGAACCAGGTTATCTCGGCATCACCGTAAATAAAGTCCAGAGTCATTCCAGATGGATGGAGTCCATTAAAAGCAACAGCTTCTTAGATGTTCCTTAGATGTTCCTGCCTGATGGCAGGAGGAACAGATCAGTTCTGCAGAACAAGAAGCAACAACACTTTGAACAGAAACTGGTTCAAACGTGTTCTATCCATCGTCTCTAAGGAACATCATGTTTGTTTTTCCAAAGAAAGCTGATCAAAGATTTCTCCTGGTCTGTGGTTATGGCGTTCTCTCAAACCCTCAGACAGACGCTGCTCGCCTGGTCCCTCATTTCCAAACTTCTCACCACATTCATGCTCTGTGTGGAAGAACAGCCACATCACACACAAGGACGATGTCTTTTCTTGGAAAACGGCTTCAACAAAAACATTCTTCTCATTAACTGTTCAGTTCTAGAACCGTAGGAACACAGCAGAACAGGCTGCAGAGTTCTTCGCTGTTTTCAATGCCGTTCCTTCTGTTCTTCACAGGACTCGTTCTGCTGCTTCAGTGACCCGTGCAGGTACAGTCCGCTTCACTCTCAACCAATCACGTATCCGAGGGCTTTTCCAACAAGTAACTCTCTTCCTCCCATGTTGTCTCATCCTGGAATTCTAGGATCCAAACTGCGGACAAACATGTTGAGCGACAGTCAGAGAAACGTCAGTTAAAATACACCGTTTCTCCCCGTTGAATATTTGATTTCCCAAAGATTCCGATGGACGTGGACTCCAGCTGGTCCTTTTCCAATCGCACTGAAACTTTCTCACGTTTGTTCGCCATCATTCTGGTCGGATGTTTTAAACTGTCTACAAACACCAGAGAGACAACAGGACCTCTACTTTATGTGATGTTCATTACAATATTCTCCAAACTTTTCGGGCATCATTAGGAAGCAATCATGAAAAAAAATGTTGCGATTAGAAGTTGTAGATTTTGAATGGCGTGCCTGTGGCGAGTTCGGAAAAGTGGCGTTCTCCTGTTACTCAAACATTTTTCAATGTAAAATTGTGAAAATGTAATACAGTGATCCCAAGCTGAAGCTGAAACAAATATTATAGCACAGGACATGAACATATTAGGAATGTGGGCGTGGTTAACAAATAACCCCGTTACTAAGGAAATCAACTTTACTTTTGACAAGTCTTCTGAAACTGACGTCGATCTGTTCGGTATCCCCAGGTGACCAAATGATCAAATGGTTCAATGGAGATAAAACCGTGTTTTTACATCAACGTGTCACAAACACCTCAGACCAGCCTTACAGAAAGACGGGGGTCAGGGGTGAGATGGGGTCAAAGTAGGCATTCGAGGGCAGCAGTGGTGTGGTGGTGTGTAGAGGCGGACAGCCAAGGTGGGGATTGCGCATCAAGGCGGGCGGCGAGGGCGGGTGGTGCCTGTGGGCCACACAACGCCGCTCTGGGCTTAAATTCCGTTTAATTTTTTTCCATTTCTTTAATTTCTTCATTTGACCCCCCAGGTTTGTCTGTCACCATGTGATTCTGTGTAAGAAATGTTGATTGTGTTCATGAAGTGAATACTAATGTACTGACTGTATAAGAGAACTGGACTGAGCGGACCGCTCCCCTGGTCTTCCAAACAGAACGTACCCTCAACATTGCAGCGACTGCTACAGAGAAACAAACTGCTGTTACTCACGGAACCATTCTTGATACATTTTCATAACATCTTGACAATCCTGTTTTTTCAGAATATTTTTTTCTGTAGTTCAAGTAATTCAAGTTCTGAACTGACCAATCAGACGCCTCAGTAAACGTAGGCCTCCTCCCCTCAAAGTTTTGAAGCATTTGATTGACAGGTGAGCGCACTTCAGTGGAAGGGGCGTGGCCTTTTAATAAGCTCACTTCTGATGAGTGAGAGTGGTTTCCATAGAAACGATGGCTCAGACTGACTCGGACCAATCACTGATGACGTCTGGCTCCAACGTGGTGGCGTCCATATCGTGAAAACATGGCAACTGAATTGGCTTCATTTGGTTGGAGCCGGTAAGCCGTTTCTAGTGATGACATCACACTCAGTGCAGTTCTCTGATCCAATCAGGGGGAGGAAGGCGGGTCAACGGCTCCGGGGTCCGTGGATCAGACTCTAATGTGGACCAACAGAAACGGAAGATTTGATCTAAAATCTGATTTCATGATGAATCTTCTGCAGTTATGATCTTCAGCTCCACCTCCGTGGAACAAACCCCGCCCTCTCGCTGCGTTCAGGCGTCCGTCAGCAGGTTCTTTATGGTGTTCCTCTGTTCCTGCAGGTTCTAGTGAACCTGTCCTCATGCAGGAATGAATGTGATGTCATCAGTGATGCGGGCCGCACAGAGGCTCAGGTGCACTGACCTGCCCCTGCTTAGCAACTTCCTGTCTCCGCCTTTCCTCCGCTGTCCAGTCTGGAGCGCCGCCTCGCAGCTCACCTACCTGCCACAAAGAGAGTTTGCTGTGAAACAGGTGAGATGTTTCAATGGCTCTGAACGCAGCATGCTGAGTTCACTGAACCTGCTCCCTGCTGCTCCGAGTGCAGGCTAGCGGTCCGAAAAAGGAGCAGAAGAAGCCCAAGGCGGACAAACAGGAAGTGGAGATCCGGCAGGGCATGACCGCGGCAGCGCTGGCGGCGGCCATGAACAAAGACTTTGGTGAGGCTCCGTTTTTGGCTCGGTGAGGTCACGGTGGCTTTGGCTTGTGAAAACATGTTCTGTGTGAAGATCACGTGCTGGAGGCGCTGCTCAACACCCCTGTGGACCTGGACTCACTGGAACCAGACACTGTTCTGGAGGAGAAGTGGATCAAGGAGGTGGTGACACGGTCAGGGATGAAGTTCAGGTGGGCCAAGCTGAGTGAGAGCCGGGAGAAACCCAACAAAGACGCCAGAAGCAGGTATGAACATGCTCAGTGAGAGCACAGCTTCAGGTCGACCAATCAGAGAGCAGCTCAAAAAGGATTGACAGCACTTTCAGATCCCCCTTCGCATGTAACCCTGCAGGCCGCCCACAGACCCGCCCCGTTTGGTGCCCCGCCCCCCTGTGGTCACCATTATGGGTCATGTGGACCATGGTAAAACCACGCTGCTGGACAGCCTGAGGAAGAGCCAGATTGTTTCCACGGAGGCCGGCGGCATCACCCAGCACATCGGCGCATTTCTGGGTAAAGATTGTCAAAATAAAAGCTGAACAGGAAGAGAAACTGTCCGGTCATGATCCATGTTGATTATTCCTGTGCTGTAACCTCAGCCTGGTTTCTTTCACAAACAGATTATTGCCTCTTTAACGGCACAGATGTCGTCGGCGACACCCAAAGAACACACGCTCTTTGACCTGCCGAAGCTCTTTGATGGTTCACGCGATCAATGTCAATCTGCTGGTTCTGGCACAAAGAAAGACGAGTTATCCCTGTGCCAGAATCACCTGGAATTACCTTAGTTTCAGAAATGGTTGAAGAATTACGGTAATCGAAAGTCCCACTGGAGCTGCAGCTCAGGTGTGAACAGGTTGAAACCTGAGTCGTTTTCTATAGTTTCTGCAGAAATGCACCTCTGGATGTGGGCAGGACTTAACAAGTTAACCTATGTCGATATCCCAACATGCCTTTCTCTCCTGTTAGCTTAGAGCACCACATAACCCCAAGCTAACATTAGCAAAGCAGAAAAAACGGAAAAATATCAGAGCTTTCCAGCTGTCCAGTTCTGATCCAGATTCCAGGTCAGACGTAAAAAACAAAGACGTTCACGGACCTGTTTGTCTTTAAGTGGATGCACCGGAATGGGGCAGAGCATGGAAACTTTGACCCCGCCCATCTCAGTTGCTCCATAACAAACCTGAGCTCTTTCAAACCGCCAGTTTCCATCTGCTCCTGATCCATCACAATTTGAATAATACGCAGTTTTATTTTCTACATGTCCTCCATAGTGAGGGAAAGGCTCCAAGAACACGTTCGAAACTCCATTTTCATTGGAGTGGGTCTTTACACGTTTGCCGGTCCGGATGATAATGATGTTCTTGATTCCTTCCGGTTTCAGTTCAGCTCCCAACAGGTGAGAAGATCACCTTCCTAGACACACCCGGTCATGCTGCCTTCTCCTCCATGAGAGCCCGGGGGGCCCATGCCACTGACATCGTCATTCTGGTGGTGGCGGCAGATGACGGTGTCATGACCCAGACCATCGAGTCCATCCAGCATGCAAAGAGGGCTAAAGGTTCCTTATCTGGCAGTTTCCGCTTCAGGAGAAAGTATCTGTTGGTTCTGACCCGATTCTACCATGTTGTGCGGCAGTGCCCATCATCGTGGCGGTGAACAAGTGCGACCGTCCTCAGGCGGACCCTGCGCGAGTGAAGCGGGAGCTGCTGGCTCACGGCGTGGTCTGCGAGGAGTTTGGAGGAGACGTTCAGGCCGTCCACATTTCTGCTCTAAAGGTGACGAGAAGCCACGCCTACGTCGCTCTGATTGGCTCTGCATGCTGACGATGTCATTATCGGCAGGGGGAGAATCTCTTGGCTCTGACCGAGGCCACGGTGGCGCTGGCAGAGGTTCTGGAGCTGCAGGCGGAGCCTGGCGGTGCAGCTGAGGGGCTGGTCATTGAAAGCCGGACAGACAGAGGCAGGGGGTAGGTCTTCCTCACACTGGAAGGTCCGGTTCTGTTGGACTCACTTTGAATGGCGCCGTCCTCCCAGCCCTGTAACCACAGCCATTATCCAGCGGGGGACGCTGAGGCGGGGCTGCGTCCTGGTGGCCGGGAAGTGCTGGGCCAAGGTGCGTTTCCTGTTTGACGAGAACAACTGCGCTGTGATGGAGGCGGGGCCAGGCACCGCGGTGGAGGTGGTGGGCTGGAAGGAGCTGCCATCAGCCGGAGAGCTGATCCTGGAGGTGGAGTCTGAGGTGAGTCCAGGCTGGATCTCTGATCCGGCTCAGACAGCGAGGACTTCTGTTTTGGTGGTCATTTGTGCCGCCACATTAAGAGCCTCTTCCTGTCATGCAGCAGCGTGCGAGGGAGGTGGTGGAGTGGAGGAGCCACGAGGAGGAGCAGCGAAAGCTCCAGGAGGACCGAAGTGCGATCCAGCTGAAGCAGCAGCGCCACCTGGAGGAGTACCAGCGTCAGCGCGAGGCTCTTGCTCACCTGAGCTGGAGGCAGAGGAAGGCGGCGCTGTACCGGGCAAACAAGACCCACTTCTCCATGAGGCCCAGCGAGCACGCTGAGAGCCACGAGCCCCGCCTCCCCCTCGTTGTTAAAGGTATGTGGGGCCCGCCTCAAAGCCCCTCCCCCACCAGACCCCAGGTGACCCTCTCTGGCCCGCAGGGGACGTGGACGGCTCGGTGGAGGCCGTTCTGAACATCTTGGATGGTTACGACGCCCAGCACCAGTGCCAGCTGGAGGTGGTCCACTACGGCATCGGAGACGTTTCTGAAAACGACGTTAACATGGCGGAGGCGTTCGGAGGTGCCGGCGAGCCCGACCACGTTTTCTGCTGATCAAGCACCCGCGCAAACTTAAGCTCCGCCTCCTCCTCAGGTTCCATTTATGGGTTCAACGTGACGGCCAGCCGCTCTGTGCAGAACCTGGCGGCGAAGAGGGGCGTGGCTTTGCATTTGCACAACATCATCTACAAACTGATGGAGCAACTGAGGGAGGAGCTTAGCAGCAAGCTGCCGCCATGCGTCTCTGAGACCATCATCGGTGAGTTTAGTTTCTAGAACCAGGAAGTGATAAGCTGAAAACCTCCGGTCCAAAGCCTCTGAAGCAGATCTGTCCCAGCACAGGTGTAGAATTCAACCCTCAACCATCTTTTGAGATCGTACCTCTTTAGGTCACTGTGAGCTTAGAAATGCGCCCCCAGACCCCCTTCTGGGCCTGTAGGCGGAGTTCCTTAGCAGCTGTTGGACTCCCGGAGGTTCTGGTCGGGGTAGACCCGGATGATGAATGCAATTTCACGTCCTGCTGTTCAAACACCTCGCCGTCGAAGCGGTCCTGCAGCAGCCGGGGGGCGCCGTCTGGTCTTTGTGGGGGCGCAGCTGTTTTACCTGAGAGGGGGGCACGTGCAGATGGTCAGACCAGCCAGGAGTTTGGAAGCGGTCAGTCTGACTGTTCAGAGGCTGATAGAAGAGTCACATGGCTCACGCTGACCTTTCCGCCTGTAGGGGGCGCTGATTGTGTTCAAACAGAAACACGCCGTCCTCATTGACAGACCTGTACTTTTGGGCGCCTCCCCCATGCAGGTGAGGCCTCTGTGCTCGCCACCTTTGACGTCTCTGTGGGGAAGAAGAAGGTTCTGGTCGCCGGCTGCAGAGTTCAGAAGGGCAGTCTGGACCGCCACCTGAAGTTCAGGCTGATCCGAGGGCGAGACACCGTGTGGGAAGGTGAGTGGAACCAGAACCACCTTTAAATGAGGACAATGGAACCGGACCTGGTTTAGAAACCTTGACTCTACAGATTCCCAACGTAAATCAAAGACACTTGAGTCAAACACAGTGGTTCTGATCCAGAACTTGCCTCTAGACCCAACAACCATGACAAACGGCGAATCTCAATTCTACCCCTCCAATTGTTGGGGCAGACGGCTGTCTGAAATCATTATTTGAAGGGGAAACCCTAGTGGCAGCGGGCTCTACAGTGGGGCAAAAAAGTATTCAGTCAGCCACCAATTGTGCAAGTTCTCCCAATTAAAAAGATGGGAGGGGTCTGTCATTTTCCTCATCGGTTTACCTCAACTGTGAGAGACAAAATGAGGGGAAAAACCCAGAAAATCCCATTGATTTTTAAAGAATTTCGTTGTAAATGATGTTGAAAATAAGAATTTGGTCAAAAACAAAATTTAAACTCAATACTTTGTTGGCAACGACAGCAGTCAAGGGACACCGGATGAAAAATAGCCTCTGGTTGAAGCTGATGCTTTGAATGTCAGTCCCTGAGAACTGAAGAAAATGGAAGTTTTCGTGGTGTTCAGCGGTTCCAGCATGCCGTGCTGCTCAGTTGTTTTGGTGTTCTGCAGGTTCTCTGTCGGCGCTGAAGCAGCACAAAGACGATGTTCAGACCGTGAAGACCGGGATGGAGTGCGGCCTGTCAGCTCACGCCGACGTAGACTTCAGGCCTGGTGATGTCGTTATGTGCTACGAGGAGAAGGAGACGCCTCAGGTCACCTCCTGGGACCCGGGTTTCTGATTTCCCATCATGCAGTGTGGTGAAGGAGGCGGAGCCAAACCCAGCTCCAGTGTTAGAACACGATTAAGACGTTTGTGTTTGAGACCTTTATTAAAGAACAGACTGATCACTGAAAGCTTCACTTCTGGACCTCCTTACTTCCTGGCCTTGGCGGGTTTTGCGAGCAAAGCTGGGTTGATTTGACCCGGGGTCAAACTTCTGACAGAGAAGAGACGCGCAGCGCGCTCTTGCAACGTCCCGCCACATTTTAGCCCCCGCCGCTGGAGCTCCGCCTTTAGCACATCTGGACCCAGAAGCTCCAGTTGCTGTACGGACGACACCAGGGTCAGGTTCACCTGTGGAGACAGCCGGTACTGTTAGTGGGGAGCATTTCTGCTTACAGTCCAGGTCCATTCTGACCCAGTATACACCTGCTGGGAGTGATCACAGGACTCCTGAGGTTCAGGAGGTCTGAGCTCCTTTGAGGACACGATATCCGTTTCTGCTGAAGGCCCGGCGAGCTCTGCTGCAGGTTCTGTTGGAACGCCGTCTGTTGACGGTTCTGCTGAAGGCCCGGCGAGCTCTGCTGCAGGTTCTGTTGGAACGCCGTCTGTTGACGGTTCTGCTGAAGGCCCGGCGAGCTCTGCTGCAGGTTCTGTTGGAACGCCGTCTGTTGACGGTCCAGGGACCTGATCAGCTGAGAAGGAGCTGGAAGGAAGGAGTCAGATCCAGGATGAGCAGCAGGGTCACAGACGTTCTAATTCTTGAGACCTAGAGAACCCGAGAACTTGGAAGTTGCTTTTGACACGGATGTAGGGAGGGACCTCTGCAGAGAAGTCATCTGCAAATGTTCCTTAGAAATTTTTGACATCATGGAAGATGTTCTAATCGGTTTCCATGGTAACCAGCTGCTGGTGTACTGGTCCCAGCACAGATCTCTGAACTTCATTCATTTATGGAAATGTCTTCAGAAGAAACTGTACCTGCAGGGTGTAGGCTCCGCCTCTGTCACCATGGTGACATGCCCGTAGCCACCCATCTGTGAAGACAGAGACTCTTCCTCATCTTCAGAGCTCTGGAGCTCTTCCAGACCCGTCCTTCAACCACAGCGACATAAGTCATCAATTTCACAGGATCACTTCACTGTTTTATGTCAAACATTGCAATAAAAGGAGAAATGAGGTTCTGTCAGAAACAGATCTCTGACCTCTGGCCGACCTCTGGCCGACCTCTGGCCGATCATGTTCATGTTGACATGTTTGTTTGTGAAGACTCTTGGAGCCAGCAGGTACGTTTGTAACATCTGAGTGTGTTGACAGGCCCCGCCCCTTTTTGGCTCATGGCCCAAAACCCATAGAAGGAGATGATGGAACCGTGAGCCCAAAGAACTTTTCCATCAGAACCTCATTTACAGACAAAAGAGTCCAGATCATCTAGCATCACATCTATGATTCTGTATGCAGTCAGAAGAAAATGGATCGGAACCAAAAACTGACCAGAAGCTGGCTGCTGCTCCGCCCCCCGCCGCCTTCTTCTTCTTCTGCGGTGGCGCCTCGCTCTGGACCGTGCTGCTGGCTCTCTTGACCGGGGTGATGTCAGCGGCTGCCGCCTGAGCACTGGAGGACGCCTGTAGACCTGAGAAGAGTCATTGGCTCTGAACTGGGTCAGCGGCTCGGCTCTGAACTGGGTCAGCGCTTTGGCTCTGAACCGGGTCAGCGGCACTGACCTTTGAGCACAGAGTCCTCCAGCCTCTCGCTCAGGTGATGGCACTGCTGCTGGTACTCCGGGTCGCAGAACTGGTGTTTGGGCGGGGCCAGCTTCCTCTGCAGGCGCTCCAGGCGCCGCTGCTCCTTCTCCGCCTCGCGCTCCGCCTGCTTCTTCAGCCATTCTGCCATCCTGCACTCAGCACAAAGAGGACAGTTGATGAGAAATGGCTTGGCTTCTGCACCACGCTGCGAGGGGGAGGGGCTTACTCCTTCTCATGGTTGACATCTCGAAGGCGACGTCCACTCAGGTCCCTGCAGGCCTCGCGGTTCGTGGTCTTCTCAATCTGAGCGCCCAGAGCTCGCAGCATGGAGCCAAAACCTGAAAGGCACGACAGCACCTCCAGGATGGTTGCCTTCACCTGAGCCACCCTCAACCCTCTGTGTACTGACCTCCCTTCCCCCCGCAGAGACGGGGCTCCAGGCGATACACACATCCATCCAGTAAGGGGTCCTGGGGGGCAGCCAGCAGACCATTTGAAGTGATGTAAAAGTTCTGAAAAACAAATACAGATTGTTTTGAATTTGTAATGTTATGGTTCTGCTGCACATGGACCCATAGAAACCTGGTGGAGCTGGGGGTGGGGATGTCCCCCATCAGAACCCCTCCCACCACCAGTTACCATGATAGCCAGCTCCAGTTCTATCAGGGTTAAGGTTCAGATCGAGTCTCAACGGTTCGGTCCACTTTAAATCCAGTCAAACCAGAGTTCTGCTGACCCGGATGATGGTCTACTAAACCCAAACACTAACAAACCTGATGAGTCCAGCCTGGACCACACAGAGGTTCTGATCCATATCGGTTAGCAGAAGACTAACAGGAAGTCTTTGTAATCGTTTTGAAACAAACTCCTTCATCAAATGTAAACATTTATGATCAGACATGTTTCTAATCCAGAAGCTATAATCCAGATTAACATCCAGGATTCTTTCAAACTTTCCAGAGTCCACTTTATTTGGTCTGGATTGAGCCCTGAACCTTGCGTTTGGTCTGTATTCAGACTGTCTTCAACCGAACATTTCTGTTTTGAACCAAAGCTTATAAACAAAACCATGTGACTAAAGACCTCTTCACCCATTGGCCAGGAATTATGAGGGCGGGGCAAAGCGATAAAAGAAAAATGGACGTCCTGCACTATCCTGTAGGTATTTTTCACTGATTCAAACTTTATATTTTACTGACAAATTCTAAACAGTGGGAAAACAGTAAGAACCAGTGTGTATCAGATTAAAAGTTGTGTAAATGAGCCTGCATTCATCCAACCACATTTCAACGAGTTGTCGTGTCTCATAGCTGCTCCGTTACGGCTCTGGTGGCTGTTTTGGTCCAGTTGTTCCGCCCCAATCACAGCCTATTCAGATGGAGAAATCTCAGAGTGAACGAAAAAAAGGAGACCACCTCGAAAGATGGGTTCAAGAGCGGTTCCTGGTCCTGCACCGGGGTCCCCTTGGGTGCATCAAGACTGAAAAACTGTTGTGGGTTATTGGAGGAAACAAACTGGTTCACTTTAATTTAACCAAATATGTCCAAACAAACAAAAACTGAAATTGAACTAAATATTCTGACTGTAAAGGAGCAGAAAGTTCTTCTACATCATACAGAGCACATGAAATAACAGACTGTCCTTTACATACAGGATTAGACAGGTTCTACACACATTCATGAGCACCTTTGCAGATGGAAGCAACCTTGGTGAAGAGGTAGCAGGTAAACTAGCTCTCTTCTGCTGGTTCCTGCTAGCTCACTCCAAGAGCCATTTTGACCCGGAAAAGACAACACTGGGAGCCGCAAATACTTTTGACATCTAAAATGAAGATTTATATGGCTCTAAATGAACTTTTTTGGTTACTGCTAGCAGGGGTAGCCAGTAACATCCGAAGTCTACCAGCCTAATATTTCCCAGGAAAATCACTTGTATCTTTCATAGTAAAACAGTTTTCCCCTTTATTCATTCTCTAACAAAAACAAAACACTCACTATAATTGAATTGTAGCAACAAGTGCATGTGTGCTTGTGAACAAATGCTAGAACTTACCAGCGCACCTGAATGCAGCAATAGGCGCTTTTAAAGAAAGCATGGAAATTCCATGCAGTTCCTGAATGCACCACCTGCTGCTGCGAATGTGAGAATCAAATCTGCGCAATTAAATCACAATGAAATGTTTAAACAAACTCTGGGATGGATGTTTGTGGTGGCCAAGTTGGGAGGAAAGGCAGACGCCTAAAAGTCATGGTTGTGAGTTTGAGTCCGGTGTCAGAGATGATGAACAATGTCACCGTAAAAGTTTTACCTGCATTTGACAGGTGGGCAGGTGTTAATTTAGAGCCCTGATTATAAATTTAGTTTATTTTAGTATTTCGTGGTCACAATAATTTTACAACTACAGTTAAACAAACACAAATAACATACTTTGTTCAGAGATTGTGCAGTTTCTGTGTCACTGCTGCTGACGTTAAAGGCTGTCAAATGCTGATCACTCAAACAGCACAAGATCTGAGGAAAGAAGTTCAAAACTTTGACTTAATAAGACATGATCCACGTTTTTGAGACAAAGAACATATACTTCAATTGAACACTTGTAATGTATTTTCTCAAGCCACACAGAGCCGCAACATAAGCATAAAAGAGCCGCTTGTGGCTCCAGAGCCGGTTGCCGGCCCCTGATCTAGCTGCTGCATTTTGAACAAGCTGAAGACTTTTTAAAGAACTTTTAGGACACGCTGCTAGCAAAGAGTTACAGTAATCCAGCCTAGACGTAACAAATGCATGGATGAGTTTTTCAGCATCGCTTCTAGATAATATGTTTCTGATCCTAGAAATATTGCGTAGATGAAAAAAATGCAGTTTTACAAGCCTGTGATATGTGAGCCTTAAATGATAAATTCTGGTCAAATAAAACTCCCAGGTTTCAAACTGTGGGATTGGAGGCTATATTTACACCATCCAGGGAGACCATCTGAACAGGTAGAGCATCTCTAAGGTATTTTGGGCCGAGTATAATGACCTCAGTTTTTTCTGGGTTTAGGAGGAGGTCATTAACTGCCATCCAAATCTTGATGTCACTAATGCAGACATTAGGTTTCTCTAAGCGGTCATTCTGGTCGGGTTTAATGGATAAATACAACTGTGTATCATCTGCATAACAGTGAAAATGAATCCAGTGTTTCCTGATTATATTCCCTAGAGGCAGCATGTAAAGCATAAACAGGATGGGTCCTAGAACTGAGCCCTGTGGGACTCCGTAGCTAACTGACTATAATGGGAGGAATGTCCATTTACATGAACAAACTGGTACCTATCAGATAAATAGGATTTAAACCATTGAAGGGCAGATCCTCTGATCCCTATGTCATGCTCTAGTCTCTGGAGTAAGAAGCTGTGGTCTAAAGTGTCAAAGGCTGTGTTGCAGCCTAAACTCCTCCACCTGTGGAAGCAGCACTCCACCCACCCAGAGAGACAAACCCCCTTTCTCCAGTCAAGAACCATGACCTCAGACTTAGCGGTGCTGACCCTCATCCCAGCTGCTTCACACTCGGCTGCAAACCGTTCCAGTGCTGGAGGTCCTGGCTTGATGAAGCCAACAGGACAACATCATCTGCAAAGAGCAGAGAGGAAATCCTGTGGTTCTCAAACCAGACCCCCTGTGGACCCTGACTGCACCTAGAAATTCTGTCCATAAAGACTATGAACAGAACCGGTGATAAAGGGCAGCCCTGCCGGAGTCCAACATGCACCGGGAACAGGTCTGACTTACTGCCGGCTATGCGGACCAAACTCCTGCTCTGGTCATGCAGAGACCGAACAGCCCTGAGTAAGAATCCTGGACCCCAGACTCCCAAGGTACCCTCACCACGAGGGACATAACTGAAAGTCTTCTCCAGATCCACAAAACACATATGGACAGGATGAGCAAACTCCCACAAACCCTGCAGCACTCTAGAGAGGGTGTAGAGCTGGTCCTCAGTTCCACAAACAGGAAACCGCACTGCTGTTCTTGGATCTGAGGTTCCACTATCGGCTGAGGAGGCGGATTCTCCAGTACAAACCCTCCGGTCCCCCTTCTTGAAGGGGAACCACCATCCCTGTCAGCCAGTCCAGTGGTACAGTTCCTGACTGCCACGCGATGCTGCAGAGACGTGATAACCAAGACACGCCCACAGCATCCAGATTTCAGGCCCTCAAGGCGGATCTCTCTAAAATCTTTTTCATATTGATGTCATGTTGTTCTATGTTAGCTTGACTTGATAATATTGCTAAATGTTTTATATTTTTGTACTTGAAGATATATGTATAGTTGTGTATATAATGTGTTCATTGTATTTTGAATAGTTTGAAATAAAACAACCTTTCGGCCCATCAGGGGTCGCCACAGCAGACCTGCTTTGGTTCAAGCGGGAGGTTTGGCTGGTTTACGCCGGATGCTCGTCCTGACACAACCCGGGCCCAGACAGCGAGCGGCGCGGGGGTTCTGTCGAAGCGAACCCGGGTTCCCTGCGCGCCGGTCCAGCAGACACTGAGCCGACGACCGACCGCAAACGTTTGTTATGCAATGGTTCCAAAACGACCAACGACGACGCTCTGGCTGCTGACGGACTTGCTGACGACTCACCGGAAACTCGACGGTGTTTCCTGTAACTGGAACTCACCTGCTGCGGGACGAACCGGTCCAGAACATGTTTGACCACAGAGCCGCGCGGAAACACGCAGACAGAACCTCTAGACGTCGGAAATACAACGAACACCTCCATCGTGCCTTCAACGGACTAACGCATGCGCAGCTTCTTCTTCACCGCTGGGCAGGACGCGGTGGCGCACAGCTCCACCTACCGGATGGGAGTGGAATCGCTCGATGGGTCTTTTTTTGTTCACTGCCAACATTCAAAAATCACAATATTAAAAAGTCTAACAATCCCTTCTTATTATGTAGTTAATCCAACATAAAATCACGAAATAACAAATATATATGTATATATAAATAACATAATAATGAGACATTTAAGGTAGGAGTCTGCTTATTAGAAATAAATGTAAAAGCTTTGACTTGTCTGATTGTTTTTAATAATTTCTGATTGTATATTTTCTAAAATTCCATAGAGGCTGCATATATTTTAAAACCTATTTCTTTGCATTCTTTTGTAAGTCTTTTGTAATCTCTTTTGTGTAGGTAATAGTTTGCTAATGTTATTAGATTTATACTATTTGTTTTATGATGTGTTGTCACATACAAACAGTATTCTATGTGTAGATAAAGGGACATTTTTCTCACAGATACGTCTGCAGGTCATTCCAAAACAGGGAGACTGTGGAATAATCCACAAATAATTGTCAGGGAAAAATTGACAAATAAAATCCTTTACTGGGTACTATCTTTGTATAATTTAGAATATAAACTCTTTGGTTTTATTGTTAATAATGTATTTTTAGGGCAATAAAAGGATTGTATTCCACAGAATGGAAATTCATCTGTTGACATCCAGGTACAGAACAGTTATCAAACCAACTTCTAATAAACCTGTTTGTGCATTTCCTACCCCCCCGATTGAAATCCTATTGTGAGTTAAATTCCAATCTTCAACTGGATTGTCCATGAATGTAAAGCATGTGGAACTGATCTAATAACCATCTGGACTTGTTTTTGAAGCCCAGCGATGTCGTTTCCTCAGTGAAGCGTTCTCCTTTATCATCATGAACCGATTATCAGTGAGAATGTCTGGAACAGGCCAATCATGGAAATAGAAAGTTGTGTTTTTGTGAATGGAAGAGTTGTTCCATCAAATACAATGTGAGGAGAGACGTTTAAAGAAGAGAGTCCAGCATAATAGAACTTGTCCATTTGACAGAAAGCTTCCCAACAGGAAACGGACATTTCAGCAAGAAATGTAGCCCCGCCCATTTGACCACAGATCTGGAAGGGGAAAATGTTCCAGAGACTGTTTGGATTCTTAAGAAATCTTTCAAATTTAGTTTAAATGTAATGTTTTTAGAATCTGATTAAAGTCAGTACAGGTCAGAACACCTAATCCTTCATCAGCTTCGGAGTTACAGAGGACAGTTTTTCTGACTTTAATTTTCATAAAAAACTGAAAAAGATTTTATCCAAGTGGGCACATTGGGCTTTGGTGACACCGATAGTGACGAGAAAACATAAGAAGCTCCAGACATCCTTTCTGCTTTGCTTAATAAGAGTCTAGCATGTCTCGATAAATCCCTGGTTAACCAGCTGGTTGATAGACTCTGTGACAGAACTAACATTATCATCCATATCTTTATGTTCTAGATATGTAACTGATGTTTTCACAGGAATACCACAAACAGCATTAGCAGCACTTTTTAAAATTTGACCAACAGGTCAGTGCAGTGGTCCAGTCCAGTTTTTATCACTTCAGGCTAATCAGTAAAGTCAAGACATATGTTGCCTTTCGTGCTCTGATCCTTTCCAGACTGGATCACTGCAACTCTTTGTACGGTGGTTTAGACCGGTCTCCAGCCGTCTCCAGCTGGTCTAAAACTCAGCTGCTCGCCTGTTAACTGGACCAGACGTTGAGAGCAAGTCCCTCCTGTGTTACGCTGGCTTCACTGGCTACCGGTGGACCCCGTACTGCAGCTTCAGGACCCCGTACTGCAGCTTCAGACCCCGTACTGCAGCTTCAGGACCCCGTACTGCATCTTCAGGACTCCGTACTGCAGCCTCAGACTCCGTACTGCAGCTTCAGGACCCCGTACTGCATCTTCAGGACCCCGTACTGCATCTTCAGGACCCCGTACTGCAGCTACAGGACCCCGTACTGCATCTTCAGGACCCCGTACTGCAGCCTCAGACTCCGTACTGCAGCTACAGGACCCCGTACTGCATCTTCAGGACCCCGTACTGCATCTTCAGGACCCCGTACTGCAGCTACAGGACCCCGTACTGCATCTTCAGGACCCCGTACTGCAGCCTCAGACTCCGTACTGCAGCTACAGGACCCCTTACTGCATCTTCAGGACCCCGTACTGCATCTTCAGGACCCCGTACTGCATCTTCAGGACCCCGTACTGCATCTTCAGGACCCCGACCCCGTACTGCAGCCTCAGACTCCGTACTGCAGCTACAGGACCCCGTACTGCATCTTCAGGACCCCGTACTGCATCTTCAGGACCCCGTACTGCAGCTACAGGACCCCGTACTGCATCTTCAGGACCCCGTACTGCATCTTCAGGACCCCGTACTGCATCTTCAGGACCCCGTACTGCATCTTCAGGACCCCGTACTGCAGCCTCAGACTCCGTACTGCAGCTACAGGACCCCGTACTGCATCTTCAGGACCCCGTACTGCATCTTCAGGACCCCGTACTGCAGCTACAGGACCCCGTACTGCATCTTCAGGACCCCGTACTGCATCTTCAGGACCCCGTACTGCAGCCTCAGACTCCGTACTGCAGCTTCAGGACCCCGTACTGCAGCTTCAGGACCCCGTACTGCAGCCTCAGACTCCGTACTGCAGCCTCAGACTCCGTACTGCATCTTCAGGACCCCGTACTGCATCTTCAGGACCCCGTACTGCAGCTTCAGGACCCCGTACTGCAGCTTCAGACCCCGTACTGCAGCTTCAGGACCCCGTACTGCATCTTCAGGACCCCGTACTGCATCTTCAGGACTCCGTACTGCAGCTTCAGGACCCCGTACTGCAGCTTCAGGACTCCGTACTGCAGCTTCAGACCCCGTACTGCAGCTTCAGGACCCCGTACTGCAGCTTCAGGACCCCGTACTGCAGCCTCAGACCCCGTACTGCAGCTTCAGACTCCGTACTGCATCTTCAGACTCCGTACTGCATCTTCAGGACCCCGTACTGCATCTTCAGGACTCCGTACTGCAGCCTCAGACTCCGTACTGCAGCTTCAGGACCCCGTACTGCAGCTTCAGGACCCCGTACTGCAGCTTCAGGACCCCGTACTGCAGCTTCAGGACCCCGTACTGCAGCTTCAGGACCCCGTACTGCAGCCTCAGACCCCGTACTGCATCTTCAGGACCCCCTACTGCATCTTCAGGACCCCCTACTGCATCTTCAGGACCCCGTAGTGCAGCTTCAGGACCCAGTACTGCATCTTCAGGACCCCGTACTGCAGCTTCAGGACCCCGTACTGCAGCTTCAGGACCCCGTACTGCAGCCTCAGACCCCGTACTGCAGCTTCAGACTCCGTACTGCATCTTCAGGACTCCGTACTGCAGCCTCAGACTCCGTACTGCAGCTTCAGGACCCCGTACTGCATCTTCAGGACCCCGTACTGCAGCTTCAGACTCCGTACTGCAGCTTCAGGACCCCGTACTGCATCTTCAGGACCCCGTACTGCATCTTCAGGACTCCGTACTGCATCTTCAGGACTCCGTACTGCAGCTTCAGGACCCCGTACTGCAGCTTCAGGACCCCGTACTGCAGCTTCAGGACCCCGTACTGCAGCTTCAGGACCCCGTACTGCAGCTTCAGGACCCCGTACTGCAGCTTCAGGACCCCGTACTGCATCTTCAGGACTCCGTACTGCAGCTTCAGACCCCGTACTGCAGCTTCAGGACCCCGTACTGCAGCTTCAGGACCCCGTACTGCAGCTTCAGGACCCCGTACTGCAGCTTCAGGACCCCGTACTGCAGCCTCAGACCCCGTACTGCATCTTCAGGACCCCGTACTGCAGCCTCAGACTCCATACTGCAGCTTCAGGACCCCGTACTGCATCTTCAGGACCCCGTACTGCATCTTCAGGACCCCGTACTGCAGCTACAGGACCCCGTACTGCATCTTCAGGACCCCGTACTGCAGCCTCAGACTCCGTACTGCAGCTACAGGACCCCGTACTGCATCTTCAGGACCCCGTACTGCATCTTCAGGACCCCGTACTGCAGCTACAGGACCCCGTACTGCATCTTCAGGACCCCGTACTGCAGCTACAGGACCCCGTACTGCATCTTCAGGACCCCGTACTGCATCTTCAGGACCCCGTACTGCAGCTACAGGACCCCGTACTGCATCTTCAGGACCCCGTACTGCATCTTCAGGACCCCGTACTGCATCTTCAGGACCCCGTACTGCATCTTCAGGACCCCGTACTGCAGCCTCAGACTCCGTACTGCAGCTACAGGACCCCGTACTGCATCTTCAGGACCCCGTACTGCATCTTCAGGACCCCGTACTGCAGCTACAGGACCCCGTACTGCATCTTCAGGACCCCGTACTGCATCTTCAGGACCCCGTACTGCAGCCTCAGACTCCGTACTGCAGCTTCAGGACCCCGTACTGCAGCTTCAGGACCCCGTACTGCAGCCTCAGACTCCGTACTGCAGCCTCAGACTCCGTACTGCATCTTCAGGACCCCGTACTGCATCTTCAGGACCCCGTACTGCAGCTTCAGGACCCCGTACTGCAGCTTCAGGACCCCGTACTGCAGCTTCAGGACCCCGTACTGCAGCTTCAGACCCCGTACTGCAGCTTCAGGACCCCGTACTGCATCTTCAGGACTCCGTACTGCAGCTTCAGGACCCCGTACTGCAGCTTCAGGACTCCGTACTGCAGCTTCAGACCCCGTACTGCAGCTTCAGGACCCCGTACTGCAGCTTCAGGACCCCGTACTGCAGCCTCAGACCCCGTACTGCAGCTTCAGACTCCGTACTGCATCTTCAGACTCCGTACTGCATCTTCAGGACCCCGTACTGCATCTTCAGGACTCCGTACTGCAGCCTCAGACTCCGTACTGCAGCTTCAGGACCCCGTACTGCAGCTTCAGGACCCCGTACTGCAGCTTCAGGACCCCGTACTGCATCTTCAGGACCCCGTACTGCAGCTTCAGGACCCCGTACTGCAGCTTCAGGACCCCGTACTGCAGCTTCAGGACCCCGTACTGCAGCCTCAGACCCCGTACTGCATCTTCAGGACCCCCTACTGCATCTTCAGGACCCCGTACTGCAGCTTCAGGACTCCGTACTGCAGCTTCAGGACCCCGTACTGCAGCCTCAGACCCCGTACTGCAGCTTCAGACTCCGTACTGCATCTTCAGGACCCCGTACTGCATCTTCAGGACTCCGTACTGCAGCTTCAGACCCCGTACTGCAGCTTCAGGACCCCGTACTGCAGCTTCAGGACCCCGTACTGCAGCTTCAGGACCCCGTACTGCAGCTTCAGGACCCCGTACTGCATCTTCAGGACTCCGTACTGCAGCTTCAGACCCCGTACTGCAGCTTCAGGACCCCGTACTGCAGCTTCAGGACCCCGTACTGCAGCTTCAGGACCCCGTACTGCAGCCTCAGACCCCGTACTGCATCTTCAGGACCCCGTACTGCAGCTTCAGGACCCCGTACTGCAGCCTCAGACCCCGTACTGCATCTTCAGGACCCCCGTACCCGCCGGTTCCCTGTGTGGGCGCGCGCAGGGTTTTGGGACAGACACTAGATGGCGGTGTTCTCCTTACGCACCGGATGAAGGGGTCCGTCATTTCCGGTTTACCGGGACAAGATGGCGATGCTCGGCACGGTCGTGACCAGGCTGCGTTGCGGGGTCCGAACCCGGCCTTCTTTCTCCTTCCAGGCGTCTCTCTGCTCCAGCGGCCCCCCCGCGGACCCCCCCCGGTCCGGGTTCGCCGCCGCCTTCGAGCTGCAGACGGAGCTGCGGCGGGAGGCGCAGGGCTCTGCGGCCGGGCCGGAGCGCGCCTACCCCGGGACGGAGCGGAGCTTCGCCGCGCTGCTGCGCCGCTCCCCGCTGGTCCAGATGGGGCCCCCCCGCGACAAGGTGGTGGTGGGGAGGGTCTCCCACGTGGTCCAGAACGACCTGTACGTGGACTTTGGGGGGAAGTTTCTGTGCGTGTGCCGGCGGCCTGCGGAGGGAGGGGAGCAGCTGCAGCGGGGCTCCAGGGTCAGACTGCGCATGCTCGACCCGGAGCTCACCGCGCGCTTCCTGGGAGCCAGAACCGACACCACGCTGCTGGAGGCGCAGGCGGTGCTGCTGGGCCCTCTGAACGACCGGGAGTAGATCCGAGAGCAGAACCGGGATTCAGACATCCGGATCGCGACAGTACAGAACCTGCCATTGACGGCGTGGACAGTGAGCATGCGCAGGAAAACACAGGATCGGACTTGTTTTTCATTTGATCTTTATTTAGGTCAGAGGCAGAGAGAGCGCGCGCGGGGGGGGGGGCTGTTTTGATCCTGACTCATTCGACACGTTCCCTCAGTTCTTGTCACGTGACACGCGGATCACCTGACTCAGTTCCTGCATTCCATGATCTGTTTATGTTCTTTATTCATCAGAATTCTGCAGGAAAAACAATAAATTATTTTTGACCAAACTTTTGACTCAGATTGTGTGTGTGGGGGGGTCATCCAATGACGTCTCCAGTAAAGTGCTGAGATCTGAAGAACCCCTAAAGAGAAAGGAGGGACGCTCGTTTTTCTGGTTGCAACACAACAGATGAAGTGGAAAGTGCATGTTTGGCTCCCCCTGCTGGACTGGAGAACATCTGTAGAAGGTGGAGCATAGGCCGGCTTTTTCCCGCTCGTTCTTTAAGGTCTAAACCAATTTTTCTGTCAGATCACAGACATCAATAAAGTTTGTTTAAAAAAAGCTGTGGGACAAATGGGTGCAGCCCCTCCTGCAGGAGGTGCAGTGATTCTGATGGGGGTGTTAAGTAGCAGTTTGCAAGAACAGAAAGAGATCAGGAGACAGAACTAGAACTTTCCGGGGTTCTACTTTTTCTTTGCTTGTTTCAAAGCTTGGAGCTGCTCGTGGACTAGCTCACCTGCACAGGTGAGTCTGAAGCTGATTGATGGCAGTGACATGCAGTATGGGGGCTGTTACAGATTGTCATGCTGAAAGCGCAGCTGGCTGGGTTGCTCCTCCTGATGGGGGTGATCTGGTGTTTCAGCCACACATGGTCACAAAGAGCCACTGAGAAGGAAAAGAGCTTCAGTTAGTGATGAAATCATGTCAGAGCCACCAGGTCCAGTTCTATGAGCCCGAAAACCACCACCTGTCTTCCTAGCAGTCGTACCTGATGACATCTACGTCATGTGACTGCAGATGTCCAGGTGGAGCTCTGGAACCAGAACTCTACTGTGGGACATGTGACCTGCTTCAGGCCTGATGTCCACGCCAAACTCTGGTCTTCTCCTTTCTCTCCATTCACATCTTCTTGGTCCAGACTCACCGTACTCATATGGTAGACTGGAGAGAAGATCTTTGGTTTTTCTAACCAGACCATCGTGACATTTATTCTCTTTGGCTTTTCATGGAGAATGTCTCCCTTCAACAACCGCCAGTGGTCTTTTGAGGAACTGCAACATTACATTACATTGTACTAAGCAGAATAACATAAATGAGCTTTTCGGTCTATTCTAATGTTCATTCCTCACTAGAAACAAACCCAAAGCAGTATTTTGATCCGTTCATACATCTCTGAGTATTCCTCAAAAACCTGCACTCTGAGCACCAGCTCCTCCCAATCCACGAAAATGAGCGGGTTCTCACATTGTGATGTCATAAAGTGAGAACAGCCCCATCAGGAAGAGTCAGCGCTGCCAGCACCGCCCCCAGACAAACACACACACACAGTTTCTCAGCAGAGCTCGCAGTGATCGGCAAAACACTTTCACTTTAGGTGCACAATAATATGCACATCCATCTTTGCAAAAAGTTCAGTTGTTGTTTTCATGGGAGAAAGTTCCTCATTGGTGATGCTGTTTCAGGTCCCACAGCCGGGACTTGAACCTGGGACAGATGTTACTAACATGGATTAAGGAATAAACTATTCCTACAGTCTCTTAAAGACAATATGTTGGGAAGAAATGAGGCAATATCTATGTTAAAAGATGGAATGTTTGTAGTTTCACACCTGAGTTGTTTACATTTTTAACATTAAATATGTTTTAAATTTAACTATTGATAAGTCAACAAAGTCCAGAAATAAAATATAGTAGATACTATAAAATTATAAAGAAATAATATTTAAAAGTCTACTAAATACAGTATCACAAACACCAAACTATATAGAACTCAAAAATCAAGTCAAGTGTGGTGATATCAGCACTCCTATTATTCATTATGAAGTCTTATGTCCATAATGTCCACTTGAGTGAGCTGAGTGAGCGCCCAGCCACCCCACTCAGAGATAGGGTGAGAAGCTCGGTCACCCGGGAGGAGCTCGGAGTAGAGCCGCTTCTCCTCCACATCGAGAGGAGCCAGTTGAGGTGGCTTGGGCATCTGGTTCGGATGCCCCCTGGACGCCTCCCTAGGGAGGTGTTCCAGGCATGTCCCACTGGGAAGAGGCCCCGGGGAAGACCCAGGACACGCTGGAGAGACTACGTCTCTCGGCTGGCCTGGGAACGACTCGGGGTCCCCCCAGAGGAGCTGGAGGAAGTGGCCGGGGAGCGGGAAGTCTGGGCATCTCTGCTTAGACTGCTGCCCCCGCGACCCGGTCCCGGATAAGCGGAAGAAGATGGATGGATGGATGGATGGATGTCCACTTGATGTGAAAAAACGACATCCAAACTAACCAGGGTTAGATAAGATGGAGAGTTAACTTGTGCACTCCCGATCTTCTCTCAGCCCTCTTTCATCTTAAATTTATAATTGAATAAGACAAGATTGTCTTCTTTCTTTTTAGTTTAAATTTTACATTTATTTTTAAAACTGGAACTGGATTTCAGCCGTGTTCGCTCCGGCCTCATAATGCTGAGAATACGAGCGCACCAAAAATGTAGCAATGGCTGACTTGACCACGCAAATTTGAATGAGGGCTGGCTTGACCATGGTCACCCCCCCACCCCATCCCACCTAGCTTAGACAACGGCAGCAGCAGGTATGGAGGGGCGCCATACCGGGCAAAGTCATTGATGATGTCAACATCTTGAGTTATTTTATTTGTTTTTCATTTTTTATTGTTTTTATTTTTTTACATGAAATGAGAGTTTGGGCAAACAGTTTGAAAAAAATAAAATAATATTTAAAAAAACAAATAATAATAAAAATGATTGAGATTTGGCACCCCATCCAGCAGATGGCGCCCCAGGTGGACCCCTGGGTCGTTTATGCCCAGGGCCGGCCCTGCTACCAAACCAAACCTCTAGAACCACTGAGCTGGTGTGAGTCCCCACTTCTCCTTAGGATCAACTCGTGTCACAACAACCTGCGTTCAACATTCCCATCCATCCATCATCACCCAAACATTTCCACACACTGCTGACCATCAACAAAACCTTTCTATATGTTAACACTTAAATGGTTACTTCTTAAGATGTAAAAATTGAATACTTGAATAAAAAGTAATTATTTTGTAACCAGCTGCATACAGCTCTTCTTGGCTGTGAGAACAGGCTGTAACCTGCTGGTTTTATCGTCTGTTTTCATGACTGGTTAGCAGGTTTGTGATCTGTGACTTCATCTACCTCCAGCATGTTCAGCTCTACGGTTCCTGTCCCATCTCGGTCCAGTCCCCGGAAGGTCTCTGAAAGACACAGACATCAGATCATTTCAGCATCACCTCCAGAACCACCTTGTGTATATTCAGAGACGCGTGCACGTACTAAACATGGCCACCAGTTTGACGAGGCAGCAGGTGAAGTTGTCAAAGTCAATGGTCTCATTGTCAGCATATCGAGCGACCAGCATTTGGTACAACTTGTTATTTAGCTTAAATCCTGTAAACAGAACCAGGACCAGTCAGAACCATCAAACAGAGAGGGCTTGATAGAAAAGAAGACAAGACAACAAAACCTACCACCGTTTTCTAGCGCCAGGCGCATTTCATAGGAGTTCATGCAGCCAGACTTATCCAGGTCAAACTCCCTGAAAATTCCCTGTAACCAAAAAGGAACTAAAATGAAGGATCCAGAAGGTTCTAAGTTGTACAACAGCACAAGATGACTCAGCAGGCCAGAATGCTCAGAATCTTTTCTGAACCTGAAAACAACTCAGGTCTGGTCCAATGTCACCTTCAACCACACTTTGACTCTCTCTGGACCAAGACTTGACCTACCAGCCACTTTCTGATGTTATTCCAGAGGATTTGAAACTCCAGCAAGCCGAGACGAGCGCTCCCATCTTTCTGAGGTCCAGTTAAGCTTAGAACTTGCTCAGTGAAAAAGGAAATTACAGTTCTGCACTTGTCAGGAATATGAGACAGGATACATCCATGAGGCTGACCATAGCTCTGCAGGACTCCAAGCTAAAGCCATCAGTCTGGAGGTCTTTGTCTGCAACACATGACCAGCATAACTGAAGAGACGGATGAGGAGCCATAAGGACATGACTCCAGTTAAACAACTGAACATACACAATCACACACGATGGATGGGTGGATGGATGGGTGGATGGATGGATGGATGTATGGATGGGTGGGTGGATGGATGGATGGATGGATGGGTGGATGGATGGATAGACGGATGGGTGGGTAGATGGATGGATGGATGGATGCTCAGAGTCCACGTCAGACTCACGTCTGGACACCACGTTGTTGAGGATGGTCTTGAGTTCTGGTACAGAGATCTCCATGTCCTGGGAACAGAGAAGTTCTTTAGATGTTGCTCTGGTTTTTCAGACAGAAGTCTCGAGGTGACAGTGAACTCACGTCCCCGGAAAGCTGAGCGAACATGGACCTGAAGGAGTCGTCGATCATACTCTTGGAGATTTCCTCCTGCAGAACAATATTATTGATTGTATACAAAGTTCTGTTCAGGTGATCAGGAACCCGCAGATGTCAGCTGATGCTGTGGAGCTGAACTCTGAGGAGCCCAGGGAGGTCTCAGATGCTCACAAAACCATAAACATGGCTTAAGGACTGAAGCAGTTTCTAACCTGGTCATCTATGAATGCCACCACGCTGTCGTCCATGTCCCTGCAGAGAGCTGTGCATCACTGAACTGCACTTTTTTCTGAAAATCCTGAGCAGTACCAAAACAAGGCTCCCTGCCCCACACTCACTCGGCCTTTGACTGTTTCTCTGTGAACACTCGCAGAATAAAGTCTGCCTCTTTGGAAGGTTCAAAGGTGGATGGCACAATCACGTAATCGCCAGGTGGGAGGTGGAGCCTGGCACTCACTTCTCGCATGTTTATGAAGGTCTCGGAACGAGCGCAAGAGGCATGACGCAGAAAGAAGTCCTTTTTCATGTGGACCCCAGGAGCACCTCGAAACTGTAAGATGACCAGCGTTAAGGATGTTTAAGTCAAATGAAAATAAACGGATTAAATGAAGGCCACACCTCCTCAGGTATCTGTCAACACACAGACAGATCAGGAGATGAACTGGCAGGTTCTCCTATCAGAACAATGACAAAAAAAGAGAAAGGAAGCCATGCAGCCAACCTCATAGATGGCGAACCCAATGGTGTGCATGTCCTGGCCGTGGCGGCGGTAGCGGCGGCGGTCTTTTTGCATCAGAGCCACTAGTAAGCTGCAGGCGGCGGCGTCATCTTCAGGATCGTCGTCCTCCTCCAGCAGCGTGATCCTAAACTGAGGGTTGATCCAAAACGTGTCTGCAGAGAGGCATCATGGGTCATGTAGTCTCTCTGCCATGGATGCAACCAGTGAACCTGCCAATCTGCCCCACTCGTGTGGCCTCTCTTCTGATCAGAACAGATCTAAGCCTGGTACATACTGGGGTGGTTCCTGCAGCCGCCGGCGGTGCTTCCTCGCCTCCAGCTGCTCTCAAACATGACGGTGCTCCAGAAGTGGGTGGAGTCCTGACTCAGAGCGTCTGGAGTGAGGTTGCAGATCTCCAACCGTGAGAACTGGAGCAGAAACTCCTGGAAAGACATCCTGACACACAAATAGGTATTGGCAGACCCTGCACATTCCAGACTTCTCAGGGGTTTGGTCCAGTACCAACCTACCAGAACTCTCCATCTTCCATCTTATTCAGCATCTCATCTTTCTCTTCAGAGTCGACATGGTTCCACTCCAAGGAGCTGAAACATCAAGAGTTACTCACTGTTCACACTCATCCTACTGCTGCTCAAGGTGGGGTACCGACCTGTCGCTCCAGGCTCCACTCCACTCCACCTCACCCCAAGGGTTTCTGATTCTGATCAGGCGCTCCTGCCTGCCGCGGAACTCCACCTGCACAATACACGCAGGAACACCTCAATTCTGAAGAAATAGCAGAACGACGCTCTGATCAGAAACCGCTTCAACCTTTGACCCAGCAGCACTGAGGAGACCTCTGCTTCTCAGAGTCACAGCGCCACTTCAGGGGTTGGTCCCAGAGTTCATGTCCTGCTCTTTCTTGAAACATTCATGAGACTTGGTCTTCAAGGTCAAATATGGTCAGGCAGAAGAAGTGCACTGAAACTGAGGAAGAGCTGAAACACAGAACCATGTCCCAGCTGTTCCTCTCTGAGTTTATTTCCTCCCCACTCACCTGTCTGAGGTTGGTCACAGAGTATGCGTGGCCTTTTACCAGCTTCTTGAAGGTGACGGCCTCCATGTCAAAAGCATTGGTTATCTGAGGACAGAGCAGAACATTTCACTGGTGTCCATCAGCCAGCTGTGACGATTGGTTGCCGTGTTCTCCTCCTGAAAATCCAGCTGTGGCTCACATCGATGGAGCAGCCCAGGAGCGACCCTCTTTCCAGAGCCTTTTTCATGATGCGGTAAAGATCTCTTGGAGCTTTCTTGAGCTCGTACATCTCCATCACGCCGCCCGTGAAGTCCTCAAAACCTTCAGCAGTGCTTCCACCTACCAAGGCCTCATAGGATCCATTCATCCTTAAAGCAGCAGAGCAAAGACAGACTAGTTCTGAGGACTAGAAGGGATCAGGAGCTTCAGGCTTCAACACTTGCTGGAAAATGGATTTGGTGGAGCAGTGTTGGTGTTCCTACTTGGCATAAGCCTTTTCCAGCAGTGCGCTCCAAAACTCACTGCCTTCAGCTGACTGCACGAACAGCAACTTTCCATTTTTGACAGGCAGACGATCATCGACGACCACGTCCACCCATTCACCAAACCTCCAGAACTACATAAACAGGAACCACCTTCAACAGACGACCCTCAGCCTGGAAGGGTCTGAACTGTGGGCTCTCTGCAAGCACGGCGCCCTCACCTGGAAATGGAAGATGCCGGCATATTGATGGCTAAAGCTCTGTCCGTGAGGAACCACCCGATGCAGCAGACGATCATTCAGAGTCAGAGAGCCGATGGCAGCAAGCAGCCAGCAGTCACCTGGAAACACAGAGAACACCTGCCGGGTCACCTGTTAGCATGAGCCGCCATTGATTTAAGGTTCTGAACCGTCACTCAGGCTAGCATGCTAAAGCTAACACAGGCTCATTATTTATTAACCTATTAGAGATTAGAGACATCTATTCAGTCATAGATGTAAATGTACCAGATTATAGCAACAATGCTAATTTACATCTGTAATCTCTTGGGAGGTACACAGAGAAATCAGGAAAGCAGGACAATGCATCTCACACACACAGTCACATTCTCTTACATTATTTTCTCCTTAGGATTGAAACATACACCCAACTTTAATCCATGAATAAATGTAAAAGCTATTAATCAGAAAAAACAGAAAAACAAGTGAGACGGCTGAGTACTGATGCAGTTTTCAGGCACCAAAAATGCTTCAATATAATGAAAACAGAAACAAATCCTTCTCATTTCATCAAATGGTTCTTTACTGAACACAAAGGTCCCAAAGCTTTTTAACATCACCAATGGATTTGATGTCAGACAATATTTTCACACCCGAACCTTTAAGGAAAACAGATAAACACAAAGAAACCGCATTGACATCAGACACATCAAACTGTTCATTTCCTAATATCACACCGGCCGTGAATCAATTCTGTTTAAAACTTTATTAGCAGCGTCACCATAACAGTAGAGAATCTGCCATTAAACAAAGCGGTTTTAGTGTCTTACTTTCTCCCGCTGCAAGTACTCCAAAGAAAGTAACTTAAAGTAATATCTCTGTCATGTACTGGATTACAATTACGAGACAGTAAAGTGTGAGGTATGACATTGCTTTTAAAGACATTAACTACTAACCTGTAATCTGTTACAGTTTACAAAGAACTTGAACGTTTTTCTACTTCACACTTCAGCCACTTCCACTGGGGGGAGTCAAAGCAAACACTCCACCTCCATCTGAACCTATCTTCCATGTCTCCATGTCCTCGTCACTCACAACAACCACCCTCAGGAACAACTCATAAAACGGTCTTTTTTAAAATGATGAAGGTATTTGTTTTAATTTGAAAAGATTGTACAGGAAACAGGAAGAGGAAGTGGGATAGTTACTGTATTTATATAATTATTTTTGTTATTATTTTTATTTATATAATTCTTCAACAACAATTTTGCTGATATTGGCATAAATTGTGGAAACATAATGAATTTCTTATCTGCCTTTCATGTATTTAGTGCTCATTGTGATTTTATGCCGTTAGTTTTCATTTTTGTTTCCTATTTTTCCCATAAGTTTTAATATTCTATTTCCATGGTGAAGCTTTGTGATACCATGATAGCATAAAGTGACATAGAAATAAAGCTTATTTATAAACTGAAGCTTAAACTGTAACTTCTCAGGGAAAAAGTGAATTAAAGTGAAAGCAACACTGAACTAAGCCAAAAACTACAGATGTGTCTTCAACATGACTTCAACCCAGTTGAGTGACTGAGCATCAGCCTCCTCTGCTGTTCAGTCCTGCTGGGCTTCCAGGAAACGTTGTGCTGACTCCATTAACACAAAGATGCATTAAAGCTCTGCTGAGAACCATCAACAGCTGATGGGGTCTCCATCCTGTCCACACGTCAGATCAATCAGGGGATCAATAACAGTCAAGTGCTTTACTAATGCTCTGAACTGATGGAAGGATCCTGATGTTTAGAAGGACATGGTCTAACAGAATATTCTTCACCAGCACAACAAATGTTTTCACCAAGGGGGGGAACTTCAGCACTTTTTATGGAGCACCATCACTGAACGGTCCACCAGCGCGTGGGAGGAGCAGAGGAGCAGCTCCTAACCTCAGGTCACAATTCCTGATGTCAAGAAACCTCTGCAGGGTCTGGTTTAGCAGAGAACACTTCCAGACACCCCCTCATAAAAAAAGTCAGTACATGACTTGTAACATCGAAAGCTGTATTCACACTGAACACATTTGGTCCGCTTAAAGTGAATCAGAGTTCATTTCCCCCAATAATCCATTACAAATGTTCAGTCTGAATTCACGCAACTGGACTCTGGTCCAGGACCAAGAACTGCTCTCTGACCCATCTTTCAAGGTGGTCTTGGTTCGTTTCCAATCAGTCTAAGCCCTGGTTCACACTGAGATTCCACAGTCTGAATACAAAACGCTCTGGGAGTGGAATAACTGGACCCAAACGGCCACCATAGCTGATGGTCATGTGATGTAAACAAAGTAGGAATGAAACAACGGGAAACGAAATATAAAGTAATAGTTGTCATGTTATCAAAGAAGAAAAACGGTCCAACTGCTGACTTGTTAAACGTTTGTTTTAACACAGCTAAAAACGGCTCTGACATGCTTTTCTGTGTCTTGTTACACGACATGCGCCACCTAAGAAGAAAACGCCACCTTGTAATTCCTGAACTATCTTGTCAAGGATGATTGCAAAGTGCAGGGCTTACATAATTTCCATCTCTTGTTGCTTTACCCCACCCTCGTAATTACTGGCCGATTGTTGAAGAGATCTTTAGTCACAGGGATGTGTTTACAAGCTTTGTTCTGAAGCAGGAAAATCAGAAGTCTGAATACAGACCAACGATTTTTCCAGTCGAAACACACTCTCATAATCTTATTCTCCTAAGGAGAGTAAAACTCCTCTTGGTCCTCTTTGAACCCTCTTGGTTCTCTTCAATTCAATTCCGTAGCCCAAAATCACAACCACAGCCGTCTCAATGGGCTTCCCACAAGTATTTACGCAAAGAACAAAAAGTCTGTCATAAAAATATAAATAATAGCTGATTGCTAAACTAAACAAAGCAGACTAAGCTAAACGGGCATCCCTTCCCTTAGACCCTTCTTCTCAGTAAGGAGAAACTAAAAAAAAAAAAAAATTTACGTTGGGAAAAATTAGAAACCTCAGAGATGTCCACACGAAGGAGGAATCCTCTCCCAGGATGTCCCAGCGGATTTACTAGAACTGTTAAAGAAGAATGATCTTATCTAACTCTACAACTACATGTTAGACTAGTGAAGCAGATGGAATGGGGGGCAGCTGGGGGTGTGAGACGAACCAGAGGCGAGGTCAACTTCTGTTTGATCCTTCTTGGTAATCTATGAACCCTCTTAATCTTCTGGGACCCCGCTTGGGTCTCTTCAAACTATCTTAGTTCTCTTTATACCCTCTTAGGCTGAATCAGAAGTCTTCACTTATTCCTATTCCTTCTCCCTACTCCTCAATTTATAGGGGCATCTGTAGAGGAATTAACATCTGTTTGATATCCTGTGTGTGTGTGTGGGGGGGGTCACACTGGTGTGCCTCAGGACGCCATTATCAGCCCCCTTCAGTACTTAGCCAATAAAATGTTGAGTTTATATTAATAAATTATATCACATAATATATATCTAGATATGGATGTATTATAGCTCCAATTCTATGCAGATACACTTTCTACCCACACAGACACCATACACTGCTGTAGAACTACAGGAGTATTTGTGCTCGTGTGAAGCAGTAAAGCGGGTGCAGATTATCGGTGTGCATCAAACCAGCGGTGCAGGCCAGACCGGTTCAGCCTGCACCATTGAATGCTGGGAGCAGCCACACAGGAGGGGCAACAAACCACTTGTGTGACATTTGCAAGGCTGCAAGAAAAAATGGACCACATGACCATGTCAGAGGGAGGGGGGGGGGGGGGGGGGGGGTTGTGATATCAGTGATCCCGCCTCATGGCATGACTTGTATAGAAAATTACAGGTGAGATGATAATTCACTAAGAACATGAACTCACGTGAATTATTACAGTATGGTGTTTGCTTCTGGAAATGATATATTATTATTATTAGTTTTTAGTCTGTTGTATATGTATTCAGTCTGTTGTTTATGTATTTAGTCTGTTGTATATGTATTCAGTCTGTTGTATATGTATTCAGTCTGTTGTATATGATTCAGTCTGCTGTATATGTATTTAGTCTGTTGTATATGTATTCAGTCTGCTGTATATGTATTCAGTCTGCTGTATATGTATTCAGTCTGTTGTATATGTATTCAGTCTGTTGTATATGTAGTCTGCTGTATATGTATTCAGTCTGTTGTATATGTATTCAGTCTGTTGTATATGTAGTCTGCTGTATATGTATTCAGTCTGCTGTATATGTATTCAGTCTGCTGTATATGTATTCAGTCTGCTGTATATGTATTTAGTCTGTTCTATATGTATTTAGTCTGTTGTATATGTATTCAGTCTGCTGTATATGTATTCAGTCTGTTGTATATGTATTCAGTCTGTTGTATATGTATTCAGTCTGTTGTTTATGTATTTAGTCTGTTGTATATGTATTCAGTCTGTTGTATATGTATTCAGTCTGTTGTATATGTATTCAGTCTGTTGTATATGTATTCAGTCTGTTGTATATGTATTCAGTCTGTTGTATATGTATTCAGTCTGTTGTATATGTATTTAGTCTGTTGTATATGTATTCAGTCTGCTGTATATGTATTCAGTCTGTTGTATATGTAGTCTGCTGTATATGTATTCAGTCTGTTGTATATGATTCAGTCTGCTGTATATGTATTCAGTCTGTTGTATATGTATTCAGTCTGTTGTATATGTATTCAGTCTGTTGTATATGTATTCAGTCTGTTGTATATGTATTCAGTCTGTTGTATATGTATTCAGTCTGTTGTATATGTATTTAGTCTGTTGTATATGTATTCAGTCTGCTGTATATGTATTCAGTCTGCTGTATATGTATTCAGTCTGTTGTATATGTAGTCTGCTGTATATGTATTCAGTCTGTTGTATATGTATTCAGTCTGTTGTATATGATTCAGTCTGCTGTATATGTATTCAGTCTGTTGTATATGTATTCAGTCTGTTGTATATGTATTCAGTCTGTTGTATATGTATTCAGTCTGTTGTATATGTATTCAGTCTGTTGTATATGTATTCAGTCTGTTGTATATGTATTCAGTCTGTTGTATATGTATTCAGTCTGTTGTATATGTATTCAGTCTGTTGTATATGTATTCAGTCTGTTGTATATGTATTCAGTCTGTTGTATATGTATTCAGTCTGTTGTATATGTATTCAGTCTGTTGTATATGTATTCAGTCTGTTGTATATGTATTCAGTCTGTTGTATATGTATTCAGTCTGTTGTATATGTATTCAGTCTGTTGTATATGTATTCAGTCTGTTGTATATGTATTCAGTCTGTTGTATATGTATTTAGTCTGTTGTTTATGTATTTAGTCTGCTGTATATGTATTCAGTCTGTTGTATATGTATTCAGTCTGTTGTATATGTATTCAGTCTGTTGTATATGTATTCAGTCTGCTGTATATGTATTCAGTCTGTTGTATATATATTCAGTCTGTTGTATATGTATTCAGTCTGTTGTATATGTATTCAGTCTGTTGTATTTGTATTCAGTCTGTTGTATTTGTATTTAGTCTGCTGTATATGTATTCAGTCTGTTGTATATGTATTCAGTCTGTTGTATATGTATTCAGTCTGTTGTATATGTATTTAGTCTGCTGTATATGTATTCAGTCTGCTGTATATGTATTCAGTCTGCTGTACATGTCTTTGCTACGGTGCCCATCAGATCGGGACATCAACAAAGTCCACTCCACAACTGTGAGGCTCCAATGTAGAACTCCAGCCGCCCCAGCAAGGGCGACAACTGTGGCAACGACCCCAAACCAAGCCAGCAAACCTGTTACAAAAGATCCCCACAGAAACACACACATCCTCCTCCTCTTCTCCTCTGTGTTGTCTAACATGCTGCTCATCCATCAGTTCTTCAAACCTCTCCTTCCATCTTTCCATCTGTCTTGTAGAACCTGTCATCACATTTCCATCTCTGTCCTTCATCATCCCAACCTGCTGCTCATCCTTCATCTCAGTTCATTTGACTCTTCTGTACAGATCCACTTCTCCCTCCTTTGAGTCACACCTGTCATAGAAGTCCCCATACAAATTTTGTTCGACCTTTGACACCTCCACAATCACCCCCACCTTCTGCTGCTCCTCCCTGTTCTCCTGTCCTCTCAGAGTTCCACCTTTACTTATCAAATCTTTATCACTGAACAAACTTCTGGACTCCAGATGAAACATTGTTCCTTCCTCTCAGCCTCCATGATTTCTGCAGCTGTCCAATCATCTGCAAGAACCTCCTGATCTCCTAAAGTTTCACCTCTTTCCTCAAAGGCACACAGAACTCTTCCTCCTTCATCTTCCTCACCACCAGAGTCATCCTCACGCCACCATCCTTTGCTGTGTGATGACATCATCTGCACATGCTGGCGCAGAACTGCACCACTGAGTAAAGGCGTGGCCAACACTGGTCCTGAAGAGCCTCGACGAGCCTGCTTTCCAGCTCTCCCTGCAACGCTTGATGCTGAATATCTAAATCAGATGTGTTCAGTCAATCAGGATGTGGAATAATTCGAGTCAGCTAATCAACAGGAAGCCGAGCAGGAAGAACTGTAAAGCAGGCTCAGTTGAGGCTTTTGAGGACCAGGGTGCGCCAGCCCTCACTGAGTAAGACAAACGGGCAGAAAACATTGCTGCCTGAGGGGCGAGGCTTCTTAATGAGGAAACTCTAACAGAGAAGGAGTCATGTGACCAGGGAACTTACCCAGAGCTCCTTGGCAGATATCTGTCCTGGTGGCTCCACCCATAATGAAATGAGGGTCTGCTGTGAACTCCTGTAAAAGCCAATCAGAGACAGGTGTGACACACTGTAACCAGTCGCATGACAATGAGCCCAACTTTAAGAAGTAGATTATGGCTGAGCCAACCACGGCACTGGGTTTGAGAGAAGTTGGGAAGGTTATGGCTCATGTCCTTCCTTGTGGACGTTACATGGGATCAGCCTGAACCTCTGAGAAGACCTGCTGAGGTTCTGCTGGGTGTTCTGGGTCTCACCGTGGGTCTCTTCCATTCTACTCCTCTTGATTTAGCAGACAAAGGTCCAAGCTCTTTAAACCCCAGAGAAGCTGGTTCTGCAGGAAAAAGGGGATCTTCAAAAAGGCGACAGTTCTGCAGATACTCTGCCTTCAGACCCTGATAGTCCTGGTTCAGGTAGCTAGAGGCCTGGTGGAGCGAGCTCCCGGCTCGTTCCCGATCCCTCTGGATCCGCTCTGACATACCGCCAACCATATGACCTACAATCTGCAGGAGAGAGCACACATAAGAACCGGAGGCTGACATGACTTCGTGGCCCAGTCAGATCTATGGAACTGGTCTAGAAACGTGGTGAGATCCATCTGCTGGCCCTAAAAGGCAGCCGAGAGGAGATAGGAGTTCTGGCTGGAGACCCACCAGTACTAAAACTGAACCAGGGGAACCGGCCTTCATGACAAGAAGACTGACCACTGAGACGCTTCAATAAGGATTTACATCAAACTGCTGAAGGTCACAATCATCTCCTCATGGCTGCAGACACTGGACTCATGTCTGTTGTTTTTTGGACCTCAGTTGATCAGAACATCTGATTAAAGAGGCTGGAATGTGTCTGTGGTTTCACAGGAACCGGTTTAAGCTGCACTGTTATTTATCTTCCTCATCCAGCACAGTCAGCCATGGTGTTCCACACGGCTCTGTGTTTGGTCCAAACATGCTTCCATTAGATAACATCATCTGGCAGGAAACAGTTTTATCCTTATGCTGATGATACTCTGATTTACAGATCAAATAAACCAGAAGAAGCCTCCCACAAGACTTCAACCACATCTGAGACATTTAAGGACCTGGATTCTAACGTTCTTCTCCTATACTATGATCCAACAGAGATTGATGTTCTTGGAGCTTCAGGGATCCACATGGTAACAACAGAATCACAGTAGATGATAGACACTGCTTTGGTGCTCAGACCATATGAAAGAAAATCTGGCCATTTTTTATTAAAATTGAAAACTTTAACTAGCAGATCCATCCAGATTCTACAATTTTCTTTTATATCTCAGCAGTTGTCAAATCAGGAAACTTTGGTCTCTGAATTATGGAAGCAATTGTGACTAATAAATCAAAATAAAAACTTATACCGGAAATGCTTTATCCTTTTCAAAATACAGCTGCCTCTGTTGACTCAAAAGCTCATTCTGTCACTTAATGAAAATGATACAGAAAAGGACATTTGACATTTCATTTTCAAAACGTTCTCTAGCAAATGTGAACCAAAATTCAATCAAAAATATATAATTTTAAAATTACAATTGGATTACAGAAATGCATTTTCATGTTCACAATGTAACTGCGTCAATTGACTCATAAAAAATTAAAAATCAATCCTTTAAATGCTTTTTCATTTTCGACTTCAACACCGCCCATTCTGTGATGTAATGAAAGTGAAAACGCAAAGCGGGATTGCTTTTTCGTTTTCAGATTCACCACACGCAGAGTGTCTCATATATGACTTCCAGCTGGCAGTTCCAGAGGAATTGGAATGAGCTTCCCAGTTGGAGTTACAGCAGTTTCAGAGTGTGATGCACATGACAGAATCGAGCAGGTTTTAGAGAGGTTGGCTGAACACTGACACCAATGTAAAAAGAAGTTTTCGTGGCCAACTTGCTCTCAGTCCTTCAGCAGCTGGAGGGGTCGCGCATGGAAGGGGACGACCAGTCATCCATATCTCTTTCCATGCGATTTTTCATTTTATCTTTGAGTCAACAGAGCAGCTGTATTTTGAAAATGAAAAAGCATTTCCGGTATAGGTTTTATTTTGAATTATGAGTCACAATTGCTTCCATACAGAATGGTGCAGGGAAATTAAATCTTACATTTGCTATTTTAGCAATAGTGTGTTGTCATGCTCTTCAACTGGGCTGTTTTGAAATATCTGACAGTTTTCTTCACTGTTCTTCTCCATGTTCACCTCTTATCTGTTCTATCTCATCCCTGACTATCAATGTAGGTGTTCAGGTCGATGGACTGACACTGCTTCACCTTCCTGTTTCACCACTGCAGGAAGTTTAATCTCCCTGCAGAAGTTTTATCTTCCTGCAGAAGTTTTATCTTCCTGCAAATAATTCATCTTTCATCCATCCATCCATCTTCTTCCGCTTATCCGGGACCGGGTCGCGGGGGCAGCAGTCTAAGCAGAGGTGCCCAGACTTCCCGCTCCCCAGCCACTTCCTCCAGCTCCTCTGGGGGGACCCCGAGTCGTTCCCAGGCCTCTCCAGCGTGTCCTGGGTCTTCCCCGGGGACTCTTCCCAGTGGGACATGCCTGGAACACCTCCCTAGGGAGGCGTCCAGGGGGTATCCGAACCAAATGCCCAAGCCACCTCAACTGGCTCCTCTCGATGTGGAGGAGAAGCGGCTCTACTCTGAGCTCCTCCTGGGTGACCGAGCTTCTCACCCTATCTCTGAGTGAGCGCCCAGCCACCCTACGGAGGAAGCTCATTTCAGCCGCTTGGATCCGGGACCTTGTTCTTTCGGTCATGACCCAGAGCTCATGACTATAGGTGAGTATTGGGGCGTAGATCGACCGGTAAATTGAGAGCCTTGCTTTCTGGCTTAGCTCTCTCTTCACCACGACGGACCGGTACAGCGACCGCATGACGGTGGATGCAGCACCAATCCGTCTGTCGATCTCACGCTCCGATCTTCCCTCACTAGTGAACAAGACCCCAAGATACTTAAACTCCTCCACCTGGGGAAGGAGCACTCCACCCACCCAAAGAGGGCAAACCACCTTTCTCCGGTCGAGAACCATGGCCTCAGACTTAGCTGTGCTGAACATCATCCCAGCCGCTTCACACTTGGCTGCAAACCGTTCCAATGCATGCTGGAGGGCCTGGCTTGATGAAGCCAACAGATGACAACATCATCTGCAAAGAGCAGAGAGGAAATCCTGTCTGCCAGTCCAGTGGTACTGTTCCCGACTGCCACGCAATGCTGCAGAGACGTGTCAGCCAAGACACTCCCACAGCATCCAGAGACTTGAGGTACTCAGGGCGGACCTCGTCCACCCCGGTGCCTTGCCACCGAGGAGCTTGTTGACTACCTTGGTGACTTCAGCTTGGGTAATGGACAGCCCCACCCCAAAGTTCTCAGCCTCTGCTTCCTCAACAGAAGGTGTGTCAGCAGGATTGAGGAGATCCTCGAAGTATTCCTTCCACCGCCCGACAATGTCCCCAGTTGAAGTCAGCAGCTCCCCACCTGCACTGAAAATGGTGCCTGCAGAAAACTGCTTCCCCCTCCTGAGGCGCCGGACGGTTTGCCAGAACCTCTTCGAGGCCAACCGATAGTCCTTCTCCATGGCCTCACCGAACTCCTCCCAGGACCGAGTTTTTGCCTCTACTACAGCCTGAGCCGCAGCTCGCTTAGACTGCCGATACCTGTCAGCTGCCTCTGGAGTCCCACAAGCCGGCCAGATCTGATAGGACTCCTTCTTCAGCTTGACGGCATCCCTTACTTCCGGTGTCCACCAACGGGTTCGGGGGTTGCCGCCACAACAGGCGCCAGAGACCTTGCGACCAAAGCGCCGAACAGCAGCAGAGACAATGGAGGTGGAAAACATGGTCCATTCAGACTCAATGTTACCAGCCTCCCTCGGTACCTGTTTGAAGCTCTCCCGGATGTGGGAGTTAAAGACTTCCCTGACGGAGTGCTCAGCCAAACGTTCCCAGCAGACCCTCACGGTACGTTTGGGTCTACCAAGTCTTTCCGGCCTCCTTCCCCGCCAACGAATCCAACTCACCACCAGGTAGTGATCAGTGGACAGCTCTGCCCCTTTCTTTACCCGAGTGTCCAAAACACACGGCCGAAGGTCGCCTGAAACGACTACAAAGTCGATCATTGATCTCCTGCCGAGGGTGTCCTGATGCCACGTGTACTGATGGACACCCTTGTGCTGGAACATGGTGTTTGTTATGGATAAACTATGACTAGCACAGAAGTCCAACAACAAAACACCGCTCGGGTTCAGATCAGGGAAGCCGTTCCTACCAACCACGCCCCTTCAGGTGCTACTGTCATTGCCCACGTGGGCATTGAAGTCGCCCAGGAGGACAATGGAGTCCCCCGTCGGAGCGCTTTCCAGTACCCCTCCGAGAGACACCAAGAAAGCTGGGTACTCCGAACTGCTGTTCGGCCCGTAAGATGAAACCACAGTCAGAGACCTCCCCCCACCCGAAGGCGGAGGGACGCAACTCTCTCGTCCACCGGGGTGAACTCCAACACTTGGCGGCTAAGCTTGGGGCTCACGAGTAAGCCCACCCCAGCCCGCCGCCTCTCACCACGTGCAACTCCAGTGATCCCACGTCAACCGTTCGGGTTTTACCCGACCGGGGCCTGTGGAAGGAGCCCCGGCCACCAGGCGCTCGCCTGCGAGCCACAACCCCAGGCCTGGCTCCAGGGTGAGGCCCCGGTAACGCCAATACGGGCGACGTAACTCGATCTGTGATGTGCTTTCTCATAAAGGAGTTTGTGAACTGCTCTTTGTCTGGCTCGTCACCCAGGACCTGTCTGCCATGGGAGACCCTACCAGGAGCCGAAGCACCAGACAGCATAGCTCCTGGGATCCCTCGAGCACTCAAACTCCTCCACCACGATAATTCATCTTTCAAAAGAAGTTTAATCTTCCTGCAGATGTTTAATCTCCCTACAGATATTTCTTCTTCCTGCATATGGTTCGTCCACCTACAGATGTTTCCTCTCCTTGCAGAAGTTTCATCTTCCAGAAGATGTGTTTTGTCATTTACATCTTTTTGAGCTCCACCCCATTCTCTCCCACTATTTGGTTCTTCTGTATGTCAGGAGCTGGTGGTGGAGAACCCAAAATGCAGGACACTGGATTTGGTGACAGAGACGTTTTACTAAATAAAACGAAACATGACCTCGGTGTGATTTTAGATGACGTGAGAAGGACGAAGTGACAACCAGACAGCCTGGAAACTGCTGTGAAACCAAACACATGAAACCGCAGAATCCTCACAGTATCAGGTAATCTGTAGAGGCTGTTATTTTAATCAGGATTATCGCAATAATCTGGCCTGGATTATTACGTTCTCAATGTTTACTTTTGCACCTGATGTTCTTTTGTTTTACAGAAAACTTCAGTTGTGAATTTGTGTTTTTTGTGTTCCCTACATAAAGTAAAAGAGGAACCCCCCACGACACCCCGCGCGACAGGAAGGAAGTCTAACCGTGAAGACCAGGATCAGCCCCAACACCCAGACCACATGCGTGACCCGGTTCCGATCCGGTCGAGGTTCCACCGACATTCAGCGACCTCAGTGTGCGCGCCTCGCCTTCACGTTCACTTACAGGCTCGTCTCTGATTGGTCCACGAACATGAAGCTCCAGAAGCTGCAGAATTAGAACGGCTCGAACCGGTCCAGAGTCCGGCCACAGATTAACGCTCACCTGCAGGATGCTGTCCGGTGTGGAGTCTGACCGTCAGCCGCTGGAGGTCCAGAGTCCGGTTCTGGACGTCCTGAAGATGCTTTTGTGCAGAAGCCAGCCCCGCCCCGAGGGGAGGGGGAGCCGCATCAGCTCGACTTGTGCGCGGGGTGGGGTGGGGGAAGTTTCTGATAAAAGCCTGCACGTACACGCGCACACGCACCTGTCAGAGGAAAGTGCACAGATAGTCAGCAGATGAAAGCCCATCAGCTGTTCCTGGAAGCGTGCGCGTGAACCTGACCCCCCGCGCGCGCACAGATGATGCTTCCTCATAAGTGTGTATGGTTGACTGACTCACGTACATATACTCCATATGACGGCGTTTGGCTCCGACATGACTGTATCGCGGGAAAACCAGTTGACTTCCTTTGGTTGGTCCAGTAACTTTCAAAAATGTTCTTTATGGAATTTTGACACGTCCATCAACCTTTTATGGATCAACACATCGGATTCAGAATCGATCAACCAAGATCGATTCTGAATCTGATTCTAAATCCACGTCTTTAGAATCTGCTTTAAAAATCGGGAGATTTGAAAGTATTTATGTAGTTAATCCACAGAGGTTTACACCAGAGCAGCCGGACAGGTACCTGAGCTCACCTGTGGGGAGTCTGACAGACAGGTACTGGAATGCTCTCCCCTTGATCCCTCAGGGATTTCAAGACACTATTACCAAGTCATCGAGCAGGTCTAGTGGGCCGGCGTGGCTTTGTTCTGGCTTCTTTTGTTCAGTGATTGTATGTTGAGCATTTTGGCTGCTTCTGCTTTCAGAAGTGCTTTACAAATAAATCAATGAATAGACTGATCATGCGTAAACAGTCTAACATGGTCTCTTCCTGTGGCAGAACCGGACCATCTGCCTGGACCAGGACCTGGGTTTTAACTCCTGCCTGTGTACATCGTGTCCGTGTTCATGCATCCTTCAGCGTAACGACTCGTTCATACGACGGATTGCGGTGTGCAGAGGTCACACTAAAGATCGGATTTACCTGCACTCAGGTGTTTCAGGAGGCTTGATGAAAATGTGTCTTACTGGCTTTATGAGGAGAAGCTCAGGGTGAAGCGTACTAATGACTCAGACAGTGATAGGTTGGAATACATTTATTGACTCTACAGTCATTAAGGTATTTTGAAAAAAAACGCAAAAGCTTAGCATGTAAGGAGGCGGAGCTTCAGCGTCACAGGAACTCTTCAGATCATGGAGAAGTTCAACCACTGCAAGAAGACCAAATGAAGATCGAGAATCATCATCAGTATCATGTTCACCATCACCCTCATCAAGGTCCTCACCTGGATCAGGTCCAGCTCAATGAAGCCGACGCCGTGGCAGTCCAGTTTCTTAAAGACCCCTGAGGAGAAACAGAGGCAGGTGACCCCAACACTCACATGAAGAACGCTACAGAGAAGGCGGAGTCTAAACTGGAAAACTCCAGGCTGGCTGCTTCAGGCCGACCTGGAGGACTTCAGGAGCTTCAGGGAGCAACATCCCTGAAAGCCAAAATACACTGAAGTTCTTTGGAACACAAGATGGAAAAAGCGAGGATGTTCCTTACGAGCTGAGAAACTGCAAATTTCTCACAACAGAATGGATGTGGACCGCGTTTTCTTTCTGGTCTAAAGCAGAGTTTGGATGAGCTTTCAGAGCTGAGAACAAGAGAGAACATCAGTGGAACCGCTGTCTAACTCATCTGGTTATACATTGAAGCTGCAAAAACCTTCTTTTCAAAGACCATAGACTAGTCACTGGGAGGTCCTGTGGGGGTGTCCCTGTCGGTTCTGATCTCCGCCCCCACAGTTACGGAGTCAAACAGGTTTTTCACAGCATTTCAAAGATATTCTTTGCCTTTTTCATGTTCCTCCTGCCGTTAGCTCCATGACTTACTGAACATCATCTCCAGCTTCATCAGACAGCCCACAAAGTTATCGAAGTCTATGGTCATGTCCGGGTCGGAGTAACGGGCCACCAGCAGCTGGTAGATGGTGTTGTTGAGAGTGAAGCCTGGAGGAAGAAAGCAGCAGTTTGAGGTGGATGCTGACGTGATGAACAACACCTACAAACAACACCTTCCTATCAAACAAAACGTCACCGGACATGATTACCCTGTGGAAGAGACAAATAAAAACTGTTTGTTAGCATAAAGAAAAAACACATTTTCTGATTGAATTCAACTGTTTTCAAAGAAAACAGTTGAAAAGAAAGCAAAGAAAGCAAATATGAAAACTATTAACAAGACAAAGTGACAGCTATGAAACTAATGGAAAACCACAGCAAACACTGGAGTTACATCTAAAAACGACGACTGATGATGTTAAAATACCAAAGAAACAGGACCTACCCTTTTCTTTAGTTTGCTGACAGCAGAAGAAGAGAAAGAAGGTAGAGTTTAGTAGATATCACAAAGAAGACAAAGATGAAGAATGTTGGGAAATGAATATCAGAAACATTTTTTTCAGTAAGTCCATGGACTGTCCAACACCTAAAGGTGCGTTCACACTGAATGCTTTAGACGAGATGTTAGGTTCTGCAGCGTGAATTGAGCGGCCGGCTCAATGGGGTGGAGCTCAACCAATCAGGGACTCAACTGTGGTCACGTGTTTTTTTCAATGACAGCGGTTAGAATACAGATTCAATATGGTGGATGGATCTCCTGAACTTCCATTCATTTTCTTGAACTCTTCCCGCAACTATTGGGCGACAGTCTCCTTCAAACACGGTCAGAGAGAAACGGAAACACTGCAGAAGCGGCCGTCATCCAGACACAGCGGGACTGAAGCTGACTGTACCAGAGAACCTCTGAATCAGGGGGGATCACACTTTTTTGACATGTGAGCTTACTTAAAACACATCAAATAATGTGAAGATTTCATTTTGAAGTGTTCAAACATACAACTAATGTTTTTAGCCTTGTTGCTACATTGAGCTAGCAGCTAATGTTTTTAGCCTTGTTGCTACATACAGCTAGCAGCTAATGTTTTTAGCCTTGTTGCTACATGGAGCTAGCAGCTAGTGTTTTTAGCCTTGTTTCTACATGGAGCTAGCAGCTAATGTTTTTAGCCTTGTTGCTACATGGAGCTAGCAGCTAATGTTTTTAGCCTTGTTGCTACCATGAGGTAGCAGCTAATGTTTTTAGCCTTGTTGCTACATGGAGCTAGCAGCTAATGCTTTTAGCCTTGTTGCTACATACAGCTAGCAGCTAATGTTTTTAGCCTTGTTGCTACATGGAGCTAGCAGCTAGTGTTTTTAGCCTTGTTTCTACATGGAGCTAGCAGCTAATGTTTGTAGCCTGATAGCCGGCATAGAAAGTGTGTCCACTACAGCTCTATAGATCCTGCAACAGACTCTCTAGAGTGAACTTGCCTTCATCCAACAGTAACCAGGACAGGATCTGGAAACCACCCTGCCCAGAAAGGGATCCAGTGGGTTAAGAAAATAACTAGAAGTTCAGGAGAACTATTGATCGATCCACCATATTGGATGTTTTCTCCCCGCTGTCACTGAAAACCTCACGTCCCCAGAATTCAGATTTTTTTCAACTCTGGCCAGCCGCGCTGGCCGCTCAATTCGTGCTGCGGAACCTCAGTAAACCATTGACTTAACATTGAAATTGGCTGTCTCGGCTATGTGAATCGCGTTCAGTGTGCAGGCACCTTGAGGGATGTAGGACCTTTGTGGAGGTGGTGGGGTGCATGGACATCCAGCAAGCAAGAGATGTCCTCTCAATACCCTACCAAGAGTGGGTTGGGTAAGTTACTTCTAAAAAGTAACTGATTACTTTACCTATTTACTGGATCAAAATTGTAATTAAATTGCTTTACTCATTACCTAATTAAAAGAGTAATTCACTACTCGTTACTTTACTTTTTTCGTACAAACAAGATCCTCTTGTCTTTCATTTAACAAAACTTCTTTGAAAAAGAGATTTTTAATTTTTTAATATGACTTATCTGGTCAAATAAAGGTAAATAAATAACATAAAAAATATAAATTTAAAGCAATAATTGTATGCAAAGTATGAACGTGGTTCAAGACATAACCTGGGTTCATTTGAATTCAGAAAACAGTGTGAAAAATGACACATAAATAAGTTCCAACATATGTGGTCTGTGCTACAGCTCAGAGTCACATGTGGAAAATTCTGTTAGGTCATATTCATGTCTACAATAATGTCGATATTCATCTCTACATTCATGTCTATAGTCATCTCTATTAGTCAGTCTTTTGAAAAAATAAAGAACTATTAAATGCTTCCATGTTTATTTTTATCTGATCTACGTTTTGTTTTACTTAAGAGACAAAACCTAAGTAACAAGGGTTTTTATAGTCCAGTAACTGTAATTAATTACCAAAACCTGAACTGTAATTCGGTACATGACTGACAAAAGTACTCGAATTACAGTAATTTGTTACTTTGTAATGGTTAACTGCAAGGCGGTTACTGAAGAGACGACGGATAAGACGGTTCGCTGATAAGTGTTTGTGACATATAGATTGTTGGGAAAACACTGAGTAGCAATGTGGTCCCAGTAAAAGTAGCAAAAATGAGCCTGCTTTCATCCCACCCCATTTCAATAAGTTGCTGTTGCATCGCTGCTCCAAGTTTGTCTGCTCATGCCCAGATACGGTGGACGTCTGGGTCCAGTTATTCCGCTCCCAGAGCGTTTTGTTTTCAGACTGAGGAACCTCAGAGTGAACCAAACCTCAGTCTGATTGAGACTATTGAGAGAACAAACTCTGGTTCACTTTAAGAGAACCAAATGTGTCCAGTCTGAATCTATCCTCAGAATCTGTTCTACACAAGATGGAGGTTAATAATGAACTGATGGGCCTGCAGAACCACCAGTCAGTCTGCGCACGGATACCAGCTCAGCTTCAAATCATTCATGAGTCAGCAGATAAAAATGAACCACAGACTCCACCCACAAATATCTGAATCGACATCGCACTGCAGGGTCAGATGGAACAAGAAAAGTCTCCTCTGCAGGTGCAGTCGTGTCACCAGAGGAGGCGGAGCCTATTTCTGCCTTTAGAGCCTGCCCTGAACAGCAGGAACACAGCAGCAAGTGCGGCTGATTTACAGAGACAATTCCAGAGTGGGCGTGGCCAAAGTTTTCCACAGGAATGAGGGATCTGCTTCATGGAGATCTGACAGCCCTGATCCCACAGCTCTCACAAGATGTCCCATGGCCTCTTCATCTAACCTGCAGACGTGGTTCTTACCTGCATCTCTGAGGGCCACCCTCATCTCAGGAGTGCTCATGGTCCCGGTTTGGTCTAAGTCACTCTTCTTGAAGATGGTCTATTGGCACAGACACCAGGAATCAAGTTGAGCTCTGAACCAGAAGGATCACCATCTTCCAGACAAGTTCCACCTACCAGATAGTTCTGGACTTTCTTCCACAAAGTGGCGAACTCTCCGAGACCCAGCTTCCCGTTCCCGCTGTCCTGTTGCAGGTTAAAGAGCACTTTCACGCCGCCAGCAGAGGACAGCACTGCTACAAAGCACAGAAGCTAACGTGGCCGTGCTCCTGATAACAATGATAATTTTAAAATAGAAAAATGAAGTTGATGTTTGAATGGGAGGAGCTTCAGCCTCATATTTATGACCCAAAGTTTCCAACACATCGATGGAGGTTTTTAAGCCATAAAGAAAGGATACATCCATAAGGTTGACCATGATCCTGCAGGTCTCCATGCTAAAGCCGTCTGTCTTGATGTCAGTTCCTGTAAAAACCCAAAACAGGAAGTCAGATCTGACGCCATCATCCTTCTGTCTTCACCTGGTGAGGCCGCTGCTCACGTTTGGAAACAATCTTATTCATGATGCTTCTCAGCTCCACTGCAGAGATCTCCATGTCCTGAAAAAGACAATAGTCAATCAGAACTCTGAAAATGGGAAAGTGTTGGGAACAGGCGCCAAAACAAAAACGTACATTTCCAGCAAGTTTCTTGAACAGGTTCCTGAATCCGGAGTCCACCTCATCGTCCAACACAGTATCCTGAACAGACATGGAGAACGTGGATTATTGACCAAACAACCGAAGAAAACTTGATGAAAAACATTTTTAATATGCAACAAACAAAAACATGAAGGTAACCGATGAACCTGATCACATGACCGTCTCATGACCCCTAAAAACCTTTAGGGTTTTAAAATGTGGTGTAGATTAACCGTTTTCTTTGTGTAATCACATGTGACTAAAACCAGAATTCAGTGCGAGTGGATTGAGTACAAAACTTCTCTGAAGATGCAAACATTCTTCATGAAGACTTCATCATCAGTAGAAGATGGCGTAAGAATGAGCAAAAGTGTAAGCTTGCTCACAGAGCCACCACGAAGTATTAGGAGCCTTTTACAAATAAATGCCAATTCTGCATTCAAAAGTCAATTTCATCCTTGATTAATGTTTGCCTGACAAAATGAAAAATGTTAAAGAATCACCAGCTAATACGCGTTCCACACGATAACACGTTATCCACACGATAACACGTTATCACACGTTAACACACCGGCCACACGTTAACATGTTATCCACACGCTGACACACCGGCCACACGATAACACGTTATCCACACGATAACACGTCATCCACACGTTAACATGTTATCCACATGCTAACACACCGGCCACACACTAACACACCAGCCACACGCTAACACACCAGCCACACGCTGACACACCGGCCACACGCTGACACACCGGCCACATGTTAACATGTTATCCACACGCTGACACACCAGCCACACACTAACACACCAGCCACACGTTAACATGTTATCCACACGCTAACACACCAGCCACACACTAACACACCAGCCACACGTTAACACACCAGCCCCACACTAACACACCAGCCACACACTAACACACCAGCCACACACTAACACACCAGCCACACACTAACACACCAGCCACACACTAACACACCAGCCACACGTTAACATGTTATCCACACGCTAACACACCGGCCACACGCTAACACACCAGCCACATGTTAACATGTTATCCACACGCTGACACACCAGCCACACACTAACACACCAGCCACATGTTAACATGTTATCCACACGCTGACACACCGGCCACATGTTAACATGTTATCCACACACTAACACACCAGCCACACACTAACACACCAGCCACACACTAACACACCAGCCACATGTTAACATGTTATCCACACGCTAACACACCGGCCACACGTTAACATGTTATCCACACGCTAACACACCGGCCACACACTAACACACCAGCCACACACTAACACACCAGCCACACGTTAACATGTTATCCACACGCTAACACACCGGCCACACGTTAACATGTTATCCACACGCTAACACACCGGCCACACGCTGACACACCAGCCACACGTTAACATGTTATCCACACGCTAACACACCAGCCACACGTTAACATGTTATCCACACGCTAACACACCAGCCACACGTTAACATGTTATCCACACGTTAACACACCAGCCACACACTAACACACCAGCCACATGCTAACACACCGGCCACACGTTAACATGTTATCCACACGCTGACACACCGGCCACACGATAACACGTTATCCACACGATAACACGTTATCCACACGTTAACATGTTATCCACATGCTAACACACCGGCCACACACTAACACACCAGCCACACGCTAACACACCAGCCACACGCTGACACACCGGCCACACGCTGACACACCGGCCACATGTTAACATGTTATCCACACGCTAACACACCAGCCACACACTAACACACCAGCCACACGTTAACATGTTATCCACACGCTGACACACCGGCCACATGTTAACATGTTATCCACACGCTGACACACCGGCCACATGTTAACATGTTATCCACACGCTGACACACCAGCCACACACTAACACACCAGCCACACGTTAACATGTTATCCACACGCTAACACACCAGCCACACACTAACACACCAGCCACACACTAACACACCAGCCACACGTTAACACACCAGCCACACGTTAACACACCAGCCACACACTAACACACCAGCCACACACTAACACACCAGCCACACATTAACACACCAGCCACACACTAACACACCAGCCACACACTAACACACCAGCCACACACTAACACACCAGCCACACACTAACACACCAGCCACACACTAAAACACCAGCCACACACTAACACACCAGCCACACACTAACACACCAGCCACACGTTAACATGTTATCCACACGCTAACACACCGGCCACACACTTACACACCAGCCACACGTTAACATGTTATCCACACACTAACACACCAGCCACACGTTAACATGTTATCCACACGCTAACACACCAGCCACACGTTAACATTTTATCCACACACTAACACACCAGCCACACGTTAACATGTTATCCACACGTTAACATGTTATCCACACGCTAACACACCAGCCACACACTATCACACAAGCCACACACTAACACACCAGCCACACACTAACACACCAGCCACACGTTAACATGTTATCCACACGCTAACACACCGGCCACACGCTAACACACCAGCCACATGTTAACATGTTATCCACACGCTGACACACCAGCCACACACTAACACACCAGCCACACACTAACACACCAGCCACATGTTAACATGTTATCCACACGCTGACACACCGGCCACATGTTAACATGTTATCCACACACTAACACACCAGCCACACACTAACACACCAGCCACACACTAACACACCAGCCACACACTAACACACCAGCCACATGTTAACATGTTATCCACACGCTAACACACCGGCCACACGTTAACATGTTATCCACACGCTAACACACCGGCCACACACTAACACACCAGCCACACACTAACACACCAGCCACACGTTAACATGTTATCCACACGCTAACACACCGGCCACACGTTAACATGTTATCCACACGCTAACACACCGGCCACACGCTGACACACCAGCCACACGTTAACATGTTATCCACACGCTAACACACCAGCCACACGTTAACATGTTATCCACACGCTAACACACCAGCCACACGTTAACATGTTATCCACACGTTAACACACCAGCCACACGTTAACATGTTATCCACACGCTAACACACCAGCCACACGTTAACATGTTATCCACACGCTAACACACCAGCCACACGTTAACATGTTATCCACACGCTAACACACCAGCCACACGTTAACATGTTATCCACACGCTAACACACCGGCCACACGCTGACACACCGGCCACACGCTGACACACCGGCCACACGCTAACACACCTGTCACACCTGACACGCCGGCTACATGCAAACATACATTTTTGAGTGGCACTTACGTCATCGAGCTTAGCGCTGACAGGATCATCACAGGGCCTCATAGAAAAGAAAATCACACATACAGTTTAGCCAGGAACATGTTGTGTTTCACACACACACATCCTCTCAGTTCTTACAGTGTTTCGGTCTGCTTCTCGGAAAAGACGCGGATACAGAAGTCTCCATTCAGGTGTGGGTCAAAGGTGGAAGGGACGATAAGGTATTCTCCAGGGGGGAGCTTGAAGCGGGTGCTCACCTCTCGCAGGTTGATAAAAGTTTCTGACCTAGCTTTCTGAGCATGGGTCAGGAAGAAGTTCTTGTCCAAGTGCACGTCCCTCTGGCCGTGATACTGCAGTGAAACACAGTCAGAACCTCAGAGAAGAGCCCACAATAAAGAAAGTTCTTCAGTGACTGCACTGCTTCAAACACATTCATGGCCAGATATTTTAGCCCCTCATAGTGTGTTAGTGCTTGATAGTGGGAAGATAGACATAGAGCTTGGTATTTGCTGGAACTGCTCTGTAGATGGTTTGCTGTCTGACCACGTCACCAAACCAGAGGTCACAGTCAGAATCCGATTAAGGCATTTTGGAACGTGACAGATCCTGGAGGAACCCTGCTGGTCACCTGCACATCTGCTGTGTTTACTGGTAAGAAACACTGTTGTGGGCGTGTCCAGGGTGGAAAAAGCCTTCCCCACTGCTTTTGGACTCACCTGCTCTGGAAGCTGAAAGCAAACAGAAGACGAGGACATCAGCCCCGTGTCTGGTCCAACCCGATCTCAAACAGAAGCCTCCTCACCTCATAGATGGCAAAGCCAATAGTGTGCATGTCCTCGCCTTGTTTCCTCAGCTTTCTCCGGTTCTTCTGGATGAGACCAACCACAAAGCTGCAGCCCACCTCTCCATCATCCGGGTCATCATCCTCCTCATCCAGCTTGATGACAAACTGTGGGTTTGTCCAGAACGTGTCTGTAATGCATAAGAAACATCAGCGGAACCTCCTCCATGTTGCAGTCAGCTGTAATCAGATTACTGCAGTGAGCACAGACAAGGGTGGTTCCGGCAGCCCCCGGCCGTGGAGCCCCGCCTCCAAGTGCCGTCGAACTTGCTAACGCTCCAGTGATTGATGTTCTCGTCGTCAATTGTGTCCGGTGTGAGCGTACACACCTCGATGCGGGAATAGTTGCGCAAAAAGTCATTAAAGGACATCCTGCAGAGAACAGAAAGAGGGCGCTCTCGTTTGGACATCTTTCTTGAGGACCAGAATCTGCTGCAGCTACTCCTACCAAAACTCGCCGTCCTCAGCATTGGCATGTGGACAGTCTCCCTCCACGTTGTTCCACTCTGACGACCTTCAACATGAGAACAGAACCTGATGAGGAACCATAGAACTAAAGTCTGGAAATGCTGATCCTGATGCTGTCAGACAAGCTTCTAGTCTGGAATTATTCGATCCTGGAGGACAGTTGACCTGCAGATGACCCTCTTTACCCTCCTTCCCATAAAAACCTTCCACTCGTTTAATAATCCTCCACCTCCACAGAATATCAGGAGTGTCAGAATCCAGGCCTCGAGGACCGGTGTCCTACATGTTTTCCATTCAACCTGCCATTGAAGATCCCTATCCAGCAGCAGAGAAGGCAGGGTTTCTGGAAAACCAGCAGGAGGCCGCAACTCAAGGCCTGGATAGACGTTCCTCCACCTGTTCCAACTCGTTCACTGTGCCGACAATTCCTTTTCAATTTTTTCATAGGTGTGTGCAAATTAAATTAGGACTCAAAGGCGCAGAAATGTTTCCGTAAGTGAGAACGGTACGGTCCTTGCAGTCAGGGACTGCTGCAGGCCATAAACATCAGCAGCTCATAGAAACATGTGCACCCCCCCACTTAGAGGAAGATCTGTGCGTTACAAAAATCTAACATAGACAGACGTTTTCTATGCCTTTTTTTGTGCACGGCTGCGTGCACAGCCTTCAGCTGGCTGCAGCTGTAAACTCATGTTTTACCTAAGCAAACTTTGCGGTTGGCCTCCAAAGGTATCTGAGTTCCAGACTGAAAACTTCATGACTGAATGCAGTCATAGAACACAGAGAGGAACGCCTGTGAGAGGGCGCGGCGGGGGTCCAAATCCAGAACACAGCTCTGCTTCAGTCTGGCATCCCGCCTTAGAAGAAGCTGACAGACCTTCTGATCAATTCAGAACCAAGATGTTCATGGTTAACCGCTTTGGCTTTAGGAGACGGCAGTCAGGGGGTCGTCACCATGGTAACAACGCTATGGTTTGTCCCTGAGGCAGATTTTAATTAATTTATTCTTTGCCCCCATTTTGGTGTTTTAGGACGCAGTGATGTCATGCTGGGTTACCCGTCGCTCCAGGCCCCGGTCCACTCCACCTGACCCCAGGGGTTCCTCATCCTCACCAGCTTCTCCTGACGGCCACGGTAGTTCACCTGTAGGTGGAGCACAGCAGTGAACACCAGCACTTCAGCTCATCACACCTGCAGAAGCTCAGTTTACCTCCACGGCGCCGGTCAGTGAGTAGGCGTGGCCTTTTACCAACTTCTGACGAGTCACAGCCTCCGAGTCGGCGGCGCTGGTGATCTGCAGAAACACACAAGTCCTCAGTCCAGAGCTACAAACGGGTTCTGAGGGAAGTCCAGAGCAGACAGGAACCAGAACCCACATCGATGGAGCAGCCCAGCAGAGCTCCAGCCTCCAGAGCTTTCTTGACGATCTGGAACAGGTTGGATGGAGGCTGGCTCAGGTCAAAGTTCTCAGCGATCCCTCCAGTGAAATCCTCAAAGCCTTCTGTGGTGGAACCACCGGAGAGCGCCTCATAGCAGCCGTTCACTCTGCACACAGCACAGTTCAGGCCCGTTTGGGAGCAGCAGTTCTCCACCAGAAACAGGAAGGAAACCAAAGGTTCTCTGCTGGTTTCTTTAGCTCTTTACACCACATTTAAAAACAAGGTTTAGAACTGACGAGGACCTGCAGGAACGGTGGGAGACCTCGGAAGGACTTCAGTCTGTCAATGTTTAGATGTCAAGTTTTTCACCCCCAAGCTGATTGCTGCCCCCCCATCATCATCATCATCAACCTGCCCCCCCATCATCATCATCATCAACCTGCCCCCCATCATCATTATCATCAACCTGCCCCCCATCATCATCATCATCAACCTGCCCCCCCATCATCATTATCATCATCAACCTGCCCCCCCATCATCATTATCATCAACCTGCCCCCCCATCATCATCATCATCAACCTGCCCCCCCATCATCATTATCATCAACCTGCCCCCCATCATCATCATCATCAACCTGCCCCCCATCATCATTATCATCATCAACCTGCCCCCCATCATCATTATCATCAACCTGCCCCCCATCATCATCATCATCAACCTGCCCCCCCATCATCATTATCATCATCAACCTGCCCCCCATCATCATTATCATCAACCTGCCCCCCATCATCATCATCATCAACCTGTCCCCCCATCATCATTATCATCAACCTGCCCCCCATCATCATCATCATCAACCTGCCCCCCCATCATCATCATCATCATCAACCTGCCCCCCCCATCATCATTATCATCAACCTGCCCCCCATCATCATCATCATCAACCTGCCCCCCATCATCATTATCATCAACCTGCCCCCCATCATCATCATCATCAACCTGCCCCCCATCATCATCATCATCAACCTGCCCCCCATCATCATTATCATCAACCTGCCCCCCATCATCATCATCATCAACCTGCCCCCCATCATCATTATCATCATCAACCTGCCCCCCCATCATCATTATCATCATCAACCTGCCCCCCCATCATCATTATCATCAACCTGCCCCCCATCATCATCATCATCAACCTGCCCCCCCATCATCATCATCATCATCAACCTGCCCCCCCCATCATCATCATCATCAACCTGCCCCCCCCATCATCATTATCATCAACCTGCCCCCCATCATCATCATCATCAACCTGCCCCCCATCATCATCATCATCAACCTGCCCCCCATCATCATCATCATCATCATCATCAACCTGCCCCCCTCATCATTATCATCAACCTGCCCCCCCATCATCATCATCATCATCATCATCAACCTGCCCCCCCATCATCATCATCATCATCATCATCAACCTGCCCCCCATCATCATCATCATCATCATCAACCTGCCCCCCATCATCATCATCATCAACCTGCCCCCCATCATCATCATCATCAACCTGCCCCCCATCATCATCATCATCATCATCAACCTGCCCCCCCATCATCATCATCATCATCATCATCAACCTGCCCCCCCATCATCATCATCATCAACCTGCCCCCCATCATCATCATCATCAACCTGCCCCCCATCATCATCATCATCATTATCATCAACCTGCCCCCCATCATCATCATCATCATTATCATCAACCTGCCCCCCATCATCATCATCATCAACCTGCCCCCCATCATCATCATCATCAACCTGCCCCCCATCATCATCATCATCATCATCATCATCATCAACCTGCCCCCCATCATCATCATCATCAACCTGCCCCCCCATCATCATCATCAGCCCGCCCCCCCGGTCTTACTTGGCATAGGCCTTCTCCAGCAGGGCGCTCCAGAACTCCCTCCCCTCTGCCGAGTGCACAAACATCAGCTCGTTGTTTCTGACCGGGAGACGGTCGTCGATGACCACGTCCACCCACTCCCCAAACTGCCAGAACTGCAATAACACGAACAAGTGATGCAGCAGTGATGCCACCACACCTGAGAAGCAAACGCCAGGTCCGCCTCTCACCAGGACCCGCCCCTCCACACGCTAACACAACTGTTGTTGTACCTGGAAGTGAAAGATGCCGGCGTACATTTCTCCAAAATCCTGATCCAGAGGAACCACGCGCGCCATCACGTACTCGTTCAGCGTCAACGAGGCGATGGCTGCCAGCAGCCAGCAGTCACCTGAACAGGAAACAGTCATCAAAAACCCCACCCCACGGCAACACCAAGGGAGGTGGAACAGACGAGTCTGTGAAGACCAAAACATCTGACACACACAGTCACATACTCACACAAAACAAACACAAACAAACTCTCATGCTCAAATGCACAAAGAAACACACAAACCAGGAAGTAGTGATTGCAGTTCCTTAAACCACGCTGGATGCAGGAGTCAGGAATTCCAATCAGCCACAGTATTAAAGAGTCGGATTTCAGATAAACATGCTTTTGTTTATTGTTTATCGTTTTATTTTCATAAAAACACTTTTCTAAAATATCTCTTGGATTTGATTGGAGCTCAGTAATGTAATATTGGACGCATGTTTTTGATTGGCAGATGGATGGGCTCACGGGTAAAACTGTCCAGTTGCCCAATCTCTTAGGGCGAGTGTGGAAACAAATCTCCTCTTTGAGGTTACACAAGAAGCGATCCTGTTGGCTGAGTCATCAACACACACACAGACATGACTGAGTCTGTGTGTGTGTGAAACTTTGTGCGCTTCTGTCTGTGTGTGTGTGTGTGTGTGTGCGGGTTAGTGGGTGGGTGTGTCCTGAATGGCATGCTTTTCTCTTTCTCTCTCACATTTAACTGAATGTTCCTCACCCTTAAACAAAAGCTGGAGCTCTCTTCCTGTCTCATTCCCTTCTGTGAACCAATCAGAGCTCAGAATGGTCGCGCCCACAAACTCATCTGATCCACATTCATCTGCTTTTAATTAGGCCTTCAACAAGAAGAAGGGTGGAAACTTACAAGAAAACAGAGCACTGAGCCGTGGTACAGACAAACAAACATGACTCACAGCTCAGGCTACTGCCTCCCACCCTTCCAACCACAAAAAAAAAAAAAAACATTTCCTCCTTAATTAAGGTGGCACGCTCTAATCTATGCTTCATCTCCATGCTGAGCTCAGGCCAAACAGAGTTTAGCCAGCAGCTAACACCCGAGTTTAGCCAGCAGCTAACACCCGAGTTTAGCCAGCAGCTAACACCCGAGTTTAGCCAGCAGCTAACACCCGAGTTTAGCCTGCAGCTAACACCTGAGTTTAGTCTGCAGCTAACTCCCGTGTTTAGCCTGCAGCGAACACCCGACATTACCCAGCAGCTAACACCCGAGTTTAGCCAGCAGCTAACACCTGAGTTTACCCAGCAGCTAACACCCGATATTACCCAGCAGCTAACACCCGAGTTTAGCCTGCAGCTAACACCCGAGTTTAGCCAGCAGCTAACACCCGAGTTTAGCCAGCAGCTAACACCCGAGTTTAGCCTGCAGCTAACACCCGAGTTTAGCCTGCAGCTAACACCCGAGTTTAGCCAGCAGCTAACACCCGACATTACCCAGCAGCTAACACCCGATATTACCAAGCAGCTAACACCCGAGTTTAGCCTGCAGCTAACACCTGAGTTTAGCCAGCAGCTAACACACGACATTACCCAGCAGCTAACACCCGATATTACCCAGCAACTAACACCCGAGTTTAGCCAGCAGCTAACACCTGACTTCAGCGAACAGCTATCTCCCGGGTTTAGCCAGCAGCTAACACCCGAGTTTAGCCAGCAGCTAACACCCGAGTTTAGTCTGCAGCTAACTCCCGACATTACCCAGCAGCTAACACCCGACATTACCCAGCACCTAACTCCCGACATTACCTAGCAGCTAACACCCGAGTATAGCCAGCAGCTAACACCCGAGTTTAGCCTGCAGCGAACACCCGACATTACCCAGCAGCTAACACCCGAGTTTAGCCAGCAGCTAACACCTGAGTTTACCCAGCAGCTAACACCCGATATTACCCAGCAGCTAACACCCGAGTTTAGCCTGCAGCTAACACCCGAGTTTAGCCAGCAGCTAACACCCGAGTTTAGCCAGCAGCTAACACCCGAGTTTAGCCTGCAGCTAACACCCGAGTTTAGCCTGCAGCTAACACCCGAGTTTAGCCAGCAGCTAACACCCGACATTACCCAGCAGCTAACACCCGATATTACCAAGCAGCTAACACCCGAGTTTAGCCTGCAGCTAACACCCGAGTTTAGCCAGCAGCTAACACCTGAGTTTAGCCAGCAGCTAACACACGACATTACCCAGCAGCTAACACCCGATATTACCCAGCAACTAACACCCGAGTTTAGCCAGCAGCTAACACCTGACTTCAGCGAACAGCTATCTCCCGGGTTTAGCCAGCAGCTAACACCCGAGTTTAGCCAGCAGCTAACACCCGAGTTTAGTCTGCAGCTAACTCCCGACATTACCCAGCAGCTAACACCCGACATTACCCAGCACCTAACTCCCGACATTACCTAGCAGCTAACACCCGAGTATAGCCAGCAGCTAACACCCGAGTTTAGCCTGCAGCGAACACCCGACATTACCCAGCAGCTAACACCCGAGTTTAGCCAGCAGCTAACACCTGAGTTTACCCAGCAGCTAACACCCGATATTACCCAGCAGCTAACACCCGAGTTTAGCCTGCAGCTAACACCCGAGTTTAGCCAGCAGCTAACACCCGAGTTTAGCCAGCAGCTAACACCCGAGTTTAGCCTGCAGCTAACACCCGAGTTTAGCCTGCAGCTAACACCCGAGTTTAGCCAGCAGCTAACACCCGACATTACCCAGCAGCTAACACCCGATATTACCAAGCAGCTAACACCCGAGTTTAGCCTGCAGCTAACACCCGAGTTTAGCCAGCAGCTAACACCTGAGTTTAGCCAGCAGCTAACTCCCGACATTACCTAGCAGCTAACACCCGAGTATAGCCAGCAGCTAACACCCGAGTTTAGCCAGCAGCTAACACCTGACTTCAGCGAACAGCTAACTCCCGAGTTTAGCCAGCAGCTAACACCCGAGTTTAGCCAGCAGCTAACACCCGAGTTTAGTCTACAGCTAACTCCCGAGTTTAGCCAACAACTAACTCCTGAGTTTAGCCTGCAGCAAACACCCGACTTTAGCCAGCAGCTAACACCCGAGTTTAGCTAGCAGCTAACACCTGACTTTAGCCAGCAGCTAACACCCGAGTTTAGCCTGCAGCTAACACCCGAGTTTAGTCTGCAGCTAACTCCCGTGTTTAGCCTGCAGCGAACACCCGACATTACCCAGCAGCTAACACCCGATATTACCCAGCAGCTAACACCCGAGTTTAGCCTGCAGCTAACACCCGAGTTTAGCCTGCAGCTAACACCCGAGTTTAGCCAGCAGCTAACACCTGAGTTTAGCCAGCAGCTAACACATGACATTACCCAGCAGCTAACACCCGATCTTACCCAGCAACTAACACCCGGGTTTAGCCAGCAGCTAACACCTGACTTCAGCGAACAGCTATCTCCCGAGTTTAGCCAGCAGCTAACACCCGAGTTTAGCCAGCAGCTAACACCCGAGTTTAGTCTGCAGCTAACTCCCGACATTACCCAGCAGCTAACACCCGACATTACCCAGCAGCTAACTCCCGACATTACCTAGCAGCTAACACCCGAGTTTAGCCAGCAGCTAACACCTGACTTCAGCGAACAGCTAACTCCCGAGTTTAGCCAGCAGCTAACACCCGAGTTTAGCCAGCAGCTAACACCCGAGTTTAGTCTGCAGCTAACTCCCGAGTTTAGCCAACAACTAACTCCTGAGTTTAGCCTGCAGCAAACACCCGACTTTAGCCAGCAGCTAACACCCGAGTTTAGCTAGCAGCTAACACCTGACTTTAGCCAACAGCTAACACCCGAGTTCTGTCAGGAACAGTTAAAACAAACTTACCCAGAGCTCCCTGGCAAATATCCGTTCTGGTGGCTCCGCCCAAGATGAACTCCGGGTTTGAGACCAGCTCCTGATCAATGAAAATGAGTCACATTAATCAATCACCGATTTAACCAAAGTATTTTCCAGAAAAATGAACGGCAATGCAAGACAAAAACACCAAAATAAAAAACATGAATCTAATCACAAAACCACAAAAACAAGATACAAAGCAGACTGTTTCAGTGCTGTTGTTTATGAAAAGTTTATGAAGTTTGAGGTTTGATTTCAAACGGGAAGATCTGTAGTAAAATTCTGAAGTCAGAGAACTAAAAATCTTTTTTTCTAAACGGCTTGAACTGGATTTGATACGATCTATTTACAAAACCGTCCCCAAGATGTCTAACAGCACTTTCTTTTTTGACCTTTCTAAAAAAAAGAGGTACACAAACATGGCTGTTGACTGAGAAACAGAAGAGAGGAAAACCTGGCTTCCAACAACAACAATTACCCAGAATGCACTGCTTTGTAAGTTTCATCTGTGTTGACAGATGTAGCCGTAAACGGTCAGGCTGAGCAGAAGTGCTCTCAGCAGAAACTCTGGCTGCTCAGAAACCCCAGTGAAGGATTTAAACTTCCGTCTGCGCCGGAGGTTCTGAACCTCTAATTCTGAGTCAGAAACCGGGAAGTGGATACGGGTTTTGGCTAAACTTAGCCCTTAAGCACTTTCACACTCTTGACAAAAGACAGAAATCCATCTTCTGGTAAAGATGGCAGCCGTCGGGCTGTGGTTGTTGTGAGTTTGTGTTGTGTTTGTGCATTCCTTGATTGTTGAGCAACACAACCACGGACCTTGGTGCTGCAGAGTTCTTTAGAACTGCATTCCTATTGGTTAACAGAAGACCTGGGCTCGTGGTTTGATCAAAACCTGCAGATGAAGCTTTGTCGGGTTCTCCTGCTGCTGTTTGCAGACACAGGGCGGTTCTGTCCATTCCCCGTGTTCTATCATGAAAGCAAACGGATGACCCGTTTGGATCCATCACCCAGAACCAAACACTTCATCTGTGTTTGCAGCTTAAGAACCTCCAGCCACCGATCAGAAATGCAGTCTCAGAACAAGTTCTCGTCCTCTCCGTGACCAGGTGGAGGAGTGTCTGACACCAGTCAGGTCATACTTCCCAGGCCTGACACAACATCAAGGGGAGATGAACCATCACATGGTTCAGGAGGGATCTGCGACCTCAGCTCGCCCCTACATGGCAGGGGGCGGGGCTAAGGTCTACTCAGGTTGTCTCTAGATCCTGACAGCCTGGTGTTGCTCTGTTAGGCCCGGTTCAACTTTCTTCAGAATCACAGCAAAGATGGTTTGTTTTCTCCTTTGTTCTTCCATGTTAGAAGCTGAAGAGCTTCCTTAGAACAGAGGAACCCTTGATGTGGACGAACATCGGTTCTGAGTGGAAGCAGGTCCCGTTGGACAGCTTTCAGAACCATCAGTTCACCCTTCCTGGTTCCTCTGAAGTTCTCGCTGGAATCTTCTCTGTCGCTGATGTTCTTCCCATCCTGGTGAAGGTTCTGCTCAGAGTGAGTCAAGCTTTGTCTCTCTCACACAAAGCTTGTTGATGTGACAGAGCGTCACTCTGCTGGAAAAGAGAAACTCCTTTGGATCTTCATCACAACCTTCACACAGGAGAACCCGGCAGAACCTCTGCCCTTCACGAGGAACACTGTAAAAAGAGCCTCCAGCAGAACTTTGGAAACGGTCCGAATCTATCGGACACTGCAGAGCCTTGATTTCGGCGTCCCGGTTCTGGAGAACTCCGAAGCGAACCGGGCCCCGAAAGCTGCCGTTTGAAGCGGACGGGTGGATGTTTCCAGCAGGGAGGGGTCGCGGCCCCGCCCCTTCCACGTCAAAAAGCTGGTTCGGTTCGGATCTTACCTTGGGCCGCTTCCAGGTGACTCCGCGGGTCTTCTGGGAGCTGCGGCCCAGCTCGTTGAAGCCCAGAGATTCTGGCGCGGCCGGAAAGGTCGGGTCACAGAACAGCTGACCCGAGGACAGGCAGGCCTCGCGCAGCACCTGGAAGTTCTGGTTCAGATACGGAATCGCGTTGACGTTGGTTCCGAAGCCGGCGGCCAGGGCCCGCTTCTTGGCCAGGGTGGAGGCGATACCGGACATGGTTCTGCTGCTGGAGGACTGGTGCTGCCAGGAAGCTGCTACGCTCTAAACCCGGACCTCCGCCCAGATCTCAGGGGGAGGAGCGACTCCGCCCCCTGCAGCCTGCGCGAGCCTCCCAACTATCCAGAACCGACAAACGGAACCGCAGGAGTCCTCCAGGAACTGCGTCAGCGTCCGAACTTTTACAGAGCAAGCATCAAGGCGGAGTGTGGACCTCCCTTCTCCTTCTGAGGCTCCTCGGTTCTCCTCCTTGACAGCACTATGGTTCTGTTCCGCCACGTTTGAGGTCCAGAAGTTCCAGTGATGGACTCTCTGATTACAGAGATGCTCATGGAGAATCCAGCAGAACCAAGCTACATCATCATAGCACCTCCCCCATGCTTATTCCGGTGATGAGCAGGTCCAAGTTCTGGTTCTTGGAGAAAGCTGTTTCTCTGCAGACTGAAGTGTTGAGTCAGGCCTTCAGGAGACCAAGGAGGACCCGTGACTCAGAACATCTACCCCTGTGTTTCGTTTGATTCACAACATCAGAGCTTAAAAAGTTCTGCCCAGTTTTCTTTGTTCTGACCCAGATCATTAAGCCAAACTTGCTGCTGGATCAAATATGAAGGAAAACTTTCTTCAGTTCTGCTGATCACTGGCGTTCTGACGGGTGTGTGTGAAAGAACGGTTGTGTTTGGATCAGACAGGTGTGTCTGGATCAAACAGTAGTGTTTGGATCAAACAGGTGTGTTTGGATCAGACAGGTGTGTTTGGATTAGACAGGTGTGTTTGGATCAAACAGTAGTGTTTGGATCAGACAGGTGTGTTTGGATCAGACAGGTGTGTTTGGATCAAACAGGTGTGTTTGGATCAGACAGGTGTGTTTGGATCAGACAGGTGTGTTTGGATCAGACAGGTGTGTTTGGATCAGACAGGTGTGTTTGGATCAAACAGTAGTGTTTGGATCAGACAGGTGTGTTTGGATCAGACAGGTGTGTTTGGATCAAACAGGTGTGTTTGGATCAGACAGGTGTGTTTGGATCAGACAGGTGTGCTTACATTCTTCTGTCTCAGGAAGTGTCCTCTACTGTCACCATCACCATTTCTTGGTTGGTCGGCTCGCTACGAACTGCCGGTCCTCTGTGGGCGGTGCTCCCATAAGCCCGCACACACCAGCCTATGATTTCCTGCATCATGAGGTCCAGCCGCTCCGTCTCCATCATCTGCCTGGGTTCCTGATTCTGGGTCTAAGAGCTCTATAAGTTAAAACCAGGATTTGAAAATACACGCTAAAATGGATGGGGAGCCAGTGCAGCTGGATTAATAACGGCGTGATGTGTGAAAACGAAAATTTGGTAAAAGCCTTGCAGCGTTCTGAAGATGGAGTTGCAATAGTCGAGACGAGAAGAAATAAAATCATGGATGAGCATCTCCATCTCAGAACGAGACACATTTGGACTCAGTTTAGCAATGGTTTTTAAATGATCAAAGCAAGAACGAACAAGAGACCAGATATGAGAGTCAAGAGATAAAACTGGGTCCAGAGTTACCCCCAGGTTCCTAACAGAGGGTTTAATAGGAAGCAAGTGGACCGAGCTTCTGGAGTATCCGAGGAGGCATCTGTCAGAGGCACAGACGAGGACCTCAGTTTTAGCTTCATTTAGTTGGAGAAAATTATCATTCAACTTTTGACCCAATCCAAACACCTGTGTAAAAACGGTATTTTAAAAGCATCCTGAGGTTTAAAAAATACATAAAGCTGAATGTCATCAACATAAAAATGATAAAAATATCATTAAATGACCTAAAGATATGCTGCAAAGACAGCAGACATAAAGTGAACAAAACAGAACTGACAACATTTAATCCTAACTCAGATGATTTTTGACCATCCTTAATCCTCGTGAAGTTCACACTGACCTTGGTGTGTTTGAGGTCCTCACCTTCAGATTTCAGGAGCCGTTTCAAGCTGACGGCGGCGGTTGGGATTCCTCCATCATTAGAGCTGCTTCAGACTCACGAAGAAGTGCATCCTCATGGCAACATTATCAAAGTTCTACATGGATGGAGGACCGTAATGTACTGCTTACTGCTAGGGCTCAAAAACCCTTCAGAGGAACTTCCTTTGTTCCCCACAAACGGTGGAAGAACCACAACATCCCAGCTGAACAGTTCTATGCAGGAGTTGATGTTTTCACCTCAGCTGCTATCCCCAAACCCCTGGAGGCCTTTAGAGTCCTTCAGAGCTGTTTGTCTGCCACCCTGAGGCACTAACAGTGATGGAGAACCCCTTCATTGTGTGTCCCAGAGTGCTTCTGCAGAAGGGAAGCAGAAGTTAGGAGAGATTCATGGTTTCTCCCAACTTCAGACGGAAGCTGCGACACTCATGCTGGCCACCAGAGGGAGCCAAAGAAGAACTTTTGAAGCAGGAATTTCATCTTCGCGAGTTGGTTGGTGTTCTTCCTGTGATACGATAAAAAAATAAGCAAATTATAATAAACGATACAAAATGCAATAGGATGACAAACAAGTCAATGAAAAACATTCTGGTACCAAAACAGAATAAAACAACAAAACAGCTCCTCGTCTTTCAGCTGCTCCGGTCTCCCTTCATGCATCCAACCTGCTCCTATGAATCCATGAACCTCTTTGGTCCTCTTCTAGACGTCTTTCCTCTTAGCTATTTTGGATCAAAGAGAATGAAATACATATATTTATATGAAACTGTTTGAATTGTATAAAATATTCAAGAGAAAAACAATGAACCCAATAAAGATGTCCTTACCTCCATGACACATACTCTGTCAGTGAATACTGTTATTCCTACAGATCAAAAAGTAGCTAAAGTTCTGCTGCAAAGCTGGAGATCCAAATATGATCACAAATTACAGACCAATATTACAAATACAGATATGAGTCCACAGGTGAGGGTTAATATCAGCCATTCTTCTCATAGGGTTTGGACAAATCAGTCTAAAATAGAACATTAAAACATCCAACCCTGGAGACCCCACAGGATCAGATGTAGTCCTCTGCTTTTTTCTTTTTTATGGAATATTTTAAAAATCTGTTTTTATTTTTAACTTTCAGCTGCTGTTCTTGTACCCTAACCCAAAACGAGCAAACAAAAACCAAGTTTGTTTGCTTAACTTTAAACGCCCTGAAGAAAATTGCTGTTGGGTTCTCCAATCAACAACAGAATCTATCAATATTGTTTGGGACAAAATATTCCACAAATGTAGTTTTAGATGAACTTACCAAAAAAAACATATTCAGCCAATGCATTGACAATAAGAGTATTTTTAGATCTGTCAAAAGCATTTGATACCTGATCTGAATCCAATCCAACATCTGTGGAGAATTCTGAAGCAGCAAGTTGAGCATCTCTCTCCATCCAGCATCCAGGCCCTGAAAGAGGTTATTCTGGAAGAAGATAGAAGCTGCAGTACGACTTCAACTTGTTCATTCCATAGAAGATTGGAGAGCTTGGTGCCGTCCTTCAGAACCACAGTGCTCATACATACTAGGTGTAGTTTTTGATGCAGGATGGATTCATTTTTGCTTCAGTTTGAGTCAAACAAGTTTTTGTGATCTAAGTTCCATTATTGACCTTCATTTCATGTTTGGAATTAAATAAGTGTTCAATTTAACTAAAGATTGGAAATAGTCCTTTTGTCCATCGCGCTATTGTTTAAATGAGTACTTTTTAAAGAGGGTGTACTCATTTATGCTGAGCCCTGTACCTAAAACACAGGTCTGTTTTCTTTCTGATTTCATGGCATCACAGTTCTTAAAACAGTTTGCTTTTCTGTCATCTACAAAAAGATTGCAGTTTCAAAATGTTGACCTGTGAATATATACATTGATTTGAGTTTCAACATAAATTCTATGGATGTAATAATAATGTGCGTGTAGAATAAGGTCTGTGTGGATCACACCTTCACATGGGGAAAACTCACAAAGTACCGTTTTATTTAGATGTCTCAAGTGACATGCTTTTGAGTCTCTCCATGTTTACTTATATTTAATGTATTCTTTTTAAGACAGACTTTATACATATATCTACATATTAAAGTTGAACACCATCCTCAGGATCTGACTGATCAGCAGAGAATGGTCCAATCACAGTGCAGAGGCCCTGCAAACAGCCAATCAGAGCACATCTCCAAACACTTCAATGGACCGTGGTCAGACAAACGAAAAGTATTTTCAACATACAGGAGTTTATTGTCATCAAAGGGTTTGACAGAAAAAAGAAAAGCATTGAAATTGAAATACTGACGATTAAAACCAAAAATGATAAAATCCCTGAAAAAGATCAGTCTGCAGATAAAAGATTCGTTTGCCACACAGATTGAAAAATAAAGATAAACTGATCCTGAGCTTCAACATCCTTTTTCCTTTAGGGGGCGCCAGTTCCCCGTCCTCCTCCATGAAGCCCTCAGCAGCTAAAAACAACCCGTTTAGGAACCTCCAGAGAGGCCTCTGACCCGGAACCCGCCTGAACTGGACCCATCTGACAAAAACCAAGACCGAACAAGCTTGACATCTACTGCAGCAGCATTCAGTGGTGCGACACCGGGTTCCGCTTCAGGCCCAGTGTAGTCCTCGGTTCTTTTTCTCCTGTAAGGACCCAGACGCTCCAGGAGGAAGTGAGGTTAAGAACAAGAACAAACCTGTGGGTCCAGACCCTGGTTCTGACTGGTTTTTTCTGTTGCAGTGCAGCGATGTTTTTATGCTCTGTGGAAGCCGGACCAAACTAGTCTGTGTTTTGGCCCGGATCCCGAGGAAACGCCAGAACCTCTGAGGTCAAAACAAAAACATGCCAGGAAAGTTCTCATTTGTGGGTGGAGCCTCATTTCTGTCATCACCATCGTTGTTTCTGGGCCACAAAGTCCTCGGCCCATCTCAGGGCCTCTGTGATGTCATCACTGGTCCCTGTTCCCTTGGCAACCAGGGTGGAGCCCCCGGCGGTGCCCCCAAGGTAACCACACACAGCCACCGCCCAGTCAGAAGCCGCCAAGGTGGGTGAGTCCTGCAAAGAAGGGAGGTGTCAGAAGCTGTCCAATCGGCAGCAGCTTTACCTTGTTATGTAAGGGAAGGGGGCGGGACTACCCTGGGGACCTGACAAGCACACAGGACCTTCCCAGAAGAGGCGTGGCGAGCGAGCAGCATCACATGACTGAACGGAGCAGCTGAGCTCAGCTGCTTTACCGTCTTCACCAGAACCTGGAGGACAAACCAAAAGCGGATCAGCTGCTGGATCACATGTCGCCCTAACTCTGATGTGCTGGATCAGAACCTGGTTCTGACAAACAAGTCCAGCTGCTGAATGATGACAAAGGCCGGAACTGGTTCAGATAAAGTTCTTAAACAAGTTCTGCTGCGGGGTGAACAGACCCGGTGCTGAACCCGGTTCCTCCAGACGGTCCAGTTCAGAACCAAAAACAGAAGTCTGCCTGGCATTGGATGACCCTGTTATGGGGCAGCAGCGGAGCTGGGCATCTGGCTATAAAGCAGAGAACCACACAGGAACTCGCCACGTACTGTGAGGTCACATGACTTCAGGGGAGGAGCTAGTGGAACGTTTTCATTCTGACTGCAGTGATATGATAGGACTGGTACTGAACTATAATATAACAAACCTTCAAAATAATTCAGACACTATGTGTTTTCAAAATAAACTTCCACCTCACCGACGCTGGTCCGGTTCTGGTTTTACGCACCGATAATGACTCTGTCTCCACAGAGTCCACCAGTAGCGCCTTCCTGCCGTTCTTCTCCAGGACGGCCTGAGCCTTCTGAGCCGCCTGAGCAGGGCATGATGGGAGAAGGTGTGGGTTCACAGGTGCTTCTGCTTCACTACAGATGTGTCAAAGCGGCGCTCACCTCTTTGAGCTCCAGTTTCCTGAGGGCGGAGTTACTGGTCCTCAGCAGTGCTTTCAGGCGACCCTGCAGTTCCCGCCGCTGCCACTGGGGGATGGAAGCATTATCTACAGCCTGTCAGACAAAGGTGAGGGTTAAATCGCACCCAATTTGATTCTCACACACATCACATGCTACAATGCATCGTGGGAGACACTTACATCAGAAAGGATGCTGGCCTCTTTGGAGAAACGCTGGGCAGAGTTAATGCTGGATGGGGAGGAGCCTGATATTCTGGCTGACAAGGATTCTACTTCCTGAAACAGAGCTTGACCCGCCTCCCGAGCCTGCGAAGCTGCGTTCTTTAGACCACCCACTCAGGAGAACGTCTTGTCATGTGACCTCACAGACTCACCTGTACTGCATCACGTCCAGTCACAGCCACCACCCGGCTGATTCCCTTCACCATCTGTTTCTCCCAAACTATCACCAGGTCCTCAATGGCGCCCGTCCGCAGAAGATGACTGAAGAAAGAGGTGTAAGACCTTAGAAACACCCTTTACCCATAATGCACCTGCAACACACACCTTAGAAACACACTTTACCCACAATGCACCTGTATCATTAGTTATCCCTAAATGTACAGTTAACATTATTAACTGTAACACATTTGACATTATTTTGTCAAACTGAAGGTTTCGTTCAGGAGGAACACTTCTTCTGTGGTCCAGCGACATCGTCTAAGAGGTTCACAAACGCGTTTTAACTCTTTCACTTTACTTTTATACTGAAACCTGTAGTCAGGACTTCAAAGGGGTGGACCAGTGAAGCAGTGGAGGATCTCCAGGCGTGTCTGGACTGTACTGACTGGGATTTTTTCAGGGCTGCTAACAGTCTGGAGGACTACACTGATGCTGTGACATCATACATCAGCTTCTGCTGTGTCCCATCATGCACCAGGGTGAGTTACAACAATGACAAACCCTGCTTCACAGCCAAACTCAGACCGCTAAGCCTGGCTAAGGAAGAGGCGTTCAGGAGTGGGGGCAAAGAGATTCAGAGAGGCAAAGCACAAGTTTAGCAAGGCAGTGAAAGAGGCTGAACTCAGAGGAACTCCAACACCAGCTCTCAGCCAAAGACTCTGCTTCTGTCTGGAAAGGGCTCAGGCAGATCCCCAACTGCAAGCCTACAGCCCCCCACTCCATCAACGGCCGACGCCTCGCCAACAACCTGAACCGTTCTACTGCCGCTTTGATAGACAGAGGGACAGTCCTGCAACCACACCTCCCAACAGCCCCAGTCTCCTCCACCTTAATGGTCTCACCCTCCCCAGAGACCCCCCCTGTACAACAACAACTGCACATCCAGTCACCCGTCCTTCAAGCTCCTGGAGTTTCCTAAAGGACGAGACCACCCTCATCGGGCTCATCTCTGATGGTGACGAGTCCGCCTACAGGTGGGAGATTTGACAACCTGGTGCAACCAGAACAACCTTAGGCTTAATGCTGTAAAGACAGTGGAGTTGGTTGTGGACAACAGGAAGAACTCGGCTCCACCTTTCCCCATCACCCTCTGTGACTCCACCATCGAGCCCTAAAACAGCTCGTGTAACTATATTTAAATTGTCATGTTTTTTTTCCTACTCTTTTTAATCAGTCTTTTGATTTATTCAACATCACCAAAATAAATTTCTTGAATGAGTAAAGTCATACTTGGCAATAAAGCTGATTCTGAAAATAAAAAAAAGGATGAGCTCTTAAAATAAACGACTAAAGAACAGATCTTCAAACAGCCTGCATGGTTCTGACGTTTAAAGACTGTCTCAGAGAACTGGACTGAGTCACTGTGATGGCTGTCATGTGTTTCTGACAGTGTGATGTCACAGTTTATTAACAGCTCCAACCAAAGGAAGTCAATTCAGTCAACGTTGTTCCCGGTACGGACGCCAACATGTTGGAGCCAGACATTGTCAGTACGCAGTGATTGGCTACAATCAGTCTGAGTTTCAACAGCAACCCCTTTCACCAATCAGGTATTAACTTGTTGGAAGGCCACACCCCTAAATGTCAAACTATAAATGTTTGAGGTGGGGCCAGCAGGCTCCGCCTACTTTTATTGAGGGACCTGATTGGTCAGTTTCTAAATCGAACTACAGAAAAATGTGAAAAAATGAGGATTAACACAAAGATGTAAAAAAAGAGAAGCACCAGAGCAAGAATGATTTTTCTGACCAATAGAACGGCTGCGTAATAGCCTTTTATTTCTCTACAGAAGTCTATGGGATTTCATGGGAACATCCTGTTTGGAACACCAGGGGGTGGAGTCACTAAGTCTAGGTCTCATATACAGTCTTAGCTCTGAACAAATGAAGACATTAGACCAGCAGAGGACTTGATTTCAGGTTTAAAACCTGAATCCTGAAGTTTGCTGCTGCCATGGCAGCGTTTCAAAATAAGAGACTTCCTGTGTGTCAGGCTGAACAGCAACTTTGTGTTTCTGTCATTCTCTGGTGTGTTGAGGATGCTGAAGTGTCGATGTGGACTTTTGGCAGCATCATCTATGTGTGAACGGGTCTTTGTGGTTCAGATCAGTACAGTTACGTCTATAGTCTCTGAAATACATGTTTCTTTGCCACAACACGCCTGTGACACACCTGTTCAGGTATGTGGTTAACTACTCTCTAACATGATCAAACCTGAGTACCATGTGGACAGGTATATCAATGAATTCAGTCTCACGTTCCGCAGCAGAGCTCCACAGACGTGTCTTGGTCAGACGGCGAGTCCAGCAGCTCAGAGACTGGAACGTGCAGAGATACCACCCGGACCGGGTCTGGATACACCTGCAGTGTCAAGACGGAGGAAACGGACCAGTGAGCGTGTCCTCTGACACGGGCGAGACACTGCGGCGGGGTCCGCTCACCTCGTCCACCATCCTCAGTCCTCTGATGCTCTTGGCTCTCTGCACAGGAACCTCCTGGGTGTGGATGATCTGATTGGCTGTCACAATGTCATGAACGCACCTTTCCACCTGCTGCAGCTGCAGGATGCTGAGAGAATCCTACCAAAGACCAGCAGGTGTCAGAACCGGTACCTCAGTGGGACTCAGTGGGTTTTTCTGACTGCCATGTCCTCACCTTGACACTGAAATCAAAGCGCAGCCGATCAGCTGTCACATGAGACCCTCGCTGATGGACTGACGGACCCAGAACCTTCCTCAGAGCAAAGTTCAGTATGTGGGTTGCTGTATGGTTGACCATGCAGGACAGTCTGTAGGCCTGGGGGAGGGGGAGGAGGTGAGGTTCTGGGGACAGGTCTTTCCGTGAACTTTTGTCCTGACTGTTACGTCCCCCTGCTGCTGCCTCCACATCCTGTCATGCTGCCTCACCCGGCAGGTGAAGCCAATCGTCCTAATCAGCACCTGCCGGGTCTTTAAGACCAAGAAGGCCACACGAAAGGGGGCAGAAGGCAGAGGCAGAGGCAGGAGGCGGAGAGCGGGAGGCGGAGGGCGGGAGGCGGAGGCAGGAGGCGGAGAGCGGGAGGCGGAGGGCGGGAGGCGGAGGCAGGAGGCGGAGAGCGGGAGGCGGAGGGCGGGAGGCGGAGAGCGGGAGGCGGAGAGCGGGAGGCGGAGGGCGGGAGGCGGAGGCAGGAGGCGGAGAGCGGGAGGCGGAGAGCGGGAGGCGGAGGGCGGGAGGCGGAGGGCGGGAGGCGGAGGGCGGGAGGCGGAGGGCGGGAGGCGGAGGGCGGGAGGCGGAGGCAGGAGGGCGGAGAGGCGGAGAGCGGGAGGCGGAGGGCGGGAGGCGGAGAGCGGGAGGCGGAGGGCGGGAGGCGGAGGCAGGAGGCAGAGGGCGGGAGGCGGAGGCAGGAGGCGGAGGCAGGAGGCAGAGGGCGGGAGGCGGAGGCAGGAGGGCGGGAGGCAGAGGGCGGGAGGCAGAGGGCGGGAGGCGGAGGGCGGGAGGCGGAGGCAGGAGGCAGAGGGCGGGAGGCGGAGGCAGGAGGCGGAGGCAGGAGGCAGAGGGCGGGAGGCGGAGGGCGGGAGGCGGAGGGCGGGAGGCGGAGGCAGGAGGCGGAGGCAGGAGGCAGAGGGCGGGAGGCGGAGGGCGGGAGGCGGAGGCAGGAGGGCGGGAGGCGGAGAGCGGGAGGCGGAGGGCGGGAGGCGGAGAGCGGGAGGCGGAGGGCGGGAGGCGGAGAGCGGGAGGCGGAGGCAGGAGGGCGGGAGGCGGAGAGCGGGAGGCGGAGGGCGGGAGGCGGAGAGCGGGAGGCGGAGGGCGGGAGGCGGAGGGCGGGAGGCAGAGGGCGGGAGGCGGAGGGCGGGAGGCGGAGGGCGGGAGGCGGAGGGCGGGAGGCGGAGGCAGGAGGCAGAGGGCGGGAGGCGGAGGGCGGGAGGCGGAGGGCGGGAGGCGGAGGCAGGAGGCGGAGGCAGGAGGCGGAGGCAGGAGGCAGAGGGCGGGAGGCGGAGGGCGGGAGGCGGAGGGCGGGAGGCGGAGGCAGGAGGGCGGGAGGCGGAGAGCGGGAGGCGGAGGGCGGGAGGCGGAGAGCGGGAGGCGGAGGCAGGAGGGCGGGAGGCGGAGAGCGGGAGGCGGAGGGCGGGAGGCAGAGGGCGGGAGGCAGAGGGCGGGAGGCGGAGGGCGGGAGGCGGAGGGCGGGAGGCAGAGGGCGGGAGGCGGAGGGCGGGAGGCGGAGGGCGGGAGGCGGAGGCAGGAGGCGGAGGCAGGAGGCGGAGGCAGAGGGCGGGAGGCGGAGGGCGGGAGGCGGAGGGCGGGAGGCGGAGGGCGGGAGGCGGAGGCAGGAGGCAGAGGGCGGGAGGCGGAGGGCGGGAGGCGGAGGGCGGGAGGCGGAGGGCGGGAGGCGGAGGCAGGAGGCAGAGGGCGGGAGGCAGAGGGCGGGAGGCGGAGGCAGGAGGCAGAGGGCGGGAGGCAGAGGGCGGGAGGCGGAGGCAGGAGGCAGAGAACAGTGGGTTTGGTTTGTGCTGGTTTGGTTCCTCAACAGTCTTATCAGTTTCCTTTGGTTCGTCTTTTTGTTTTAAACCAGCACTTGAATTATTTTGCTTTTTATCTTTCCTGGACACAGAGTTTTGTTTATTTAATAAACTGTGTTCGTTTTAATTCTTGTGTCCATTCATTTTCTTTATGACCTGAGCCATGTTGGGGTCGTGACACTGACCAAGCACTTTCTTACTTGGTCAAGGTGCAGCTGGACCTGGTCTCCGGTCTTCAGGTTTTCAGTTGTGGTGACCTGGTGAACCACGTACCCCCCAACCTGAACCACCCTCTCCACAGGAAACAACACATCCTGGAAGACAAGTACACCAGCAGTCAGCTGGACACACCGCTGAGGTGTCACGCCATGCACTACCTGTGTGAGCAGCTCAGCACACCTGGAGCCGACTGCAAGTCAGATATCCCAAGTCATGTGACTGCCCCCCCTGCTCAGAGTAGAAGCATGTCCGGTCCAGGATGACTGCACAGGGCTGACCCTCAGAGACTTCCTGCACCAGAGTCTGACCATTGCACAGGGCCAAGACAGTCGCACTGCATGTTGGGAAAACTGCGGGAGAGTTTTTTTGAATTACCAGTTTTAAACCAGCAGGAGGGTCAGGTGAGTTACCTGTGCAGGTCAAAGCGTACCGTAACGGTCTCTCTCCAAACCATACTGGTACTTAAGGCTGTCGTCGCTGTGGGGGACCTTAAGGCGCTGCAGTTCGTCCAGGATGTGGAGGTCCAACATGGCATGGGACCCAACACCTGTCTGCTTCTCAGATGCCACCTGAGAAAGGTATGGCACATGATTAGCAAACTACACACCTTCAGGACAAAAGCAGAGGAGTCGAACATCAGGCCCCAAAAGCCGCTCTTCCACTGGTTCTTCAGCAGTCTATGTCCGTCCCGCTGCTGATTACCTGCTGATTACCTGGTCAGGTGAGTTTGCCAATAGTGAGCTTAGTTGGTAAACAAGCAGGATACCGGCCTCGGTTCCTGTGGTGTCTGTGGTGTAGTGGTAGGGCGGTCAACCCGATATTGCAGGTTCAATTCCCGCTTTGCCCGCCCAGGTGTTGAAGTGTGTGAATGGGACTGTGAATGTAAAGCGCTTTAGGCCTTAAGAAAGGTAGAAAAGCACTCATATAAGTATACAGCATGTATTTACCATTTGTGGTCAAAAGGTCTCATTCTCCACAGAGCTGACCCAGGAGGCGAGTCAAGGACAGAGCCTTCTGTACCAGTGAGTTCCAGTGAGTTCCAGAGTCCAGATTTCAAATTAAGAAGTGTCTTTCTAACATGGCCAGCCCATACAGCATTAGAAGAGCATCCTTCAGCCATGTGGTGGTCAGCAAACGCAGCAGCAAGAACACGAGGAACATGTTCCTCCAGGGCACCAGGGGGCAGGTGTAATGAGGTAACAAGAGCAGCAAAGGCAACAAGTACAGTGAGCTGGTGGGAGAGTGTCTGTCCTGAGACCGTTGGGTTGAGTATGCAAATTCATGGTCGCCACCGCCACAATCACTGCGCCTTTCACACATCCAGGTGATGAGACTGCAGGAAATGAGATTTCACCTTCTGGTTCTCTGAGACAAGTCGGTCCAGATCCTGCTGGTTCACCTGGACACCCCTCTCCTCCAGCATCATGTCCACCAGGTCCAGAGGAAAACCCAGGTCTCTGTGCAGCGTCCATGCCACCGAAGCTGGAACAGAATCCCCGGCCCAAAAAACATTAAAGCTACTCCAACCACTACAAACCAAACTCAGCATCCAACCAGAGGTTTCCCAAAACAACAAACATCATCATCCAACCACAACGGCCAACCACATAGGGTGCAACAGATCACAAGACTCCCGGTTTGGATCGTGTCCCGGGTTTAGAGTTCAGTTCGGACCATTTTTCAATCAGTAAAAAGAAAAAAAAAACAGGACAAATTGAGAAATGCCTACAAGAATGTGTTTGAAAGGCTTCAAAACATAGATTTAACTTAAACATAAAGTACTTCAGAGCATATGTACACACTCACAAATATATATCTCAATAAAACATTTGCTCATTGAGGCCTGTTTCTGAAAACAAAACAGTCATGACATCTTTCAACTCAAGATATTCCTATTCATTTAAAATACTCAGGATGCCAATATAAACAAAGAACATTATGTGAAAAAAACTATTTTTGAACAAAAAAGAAGCAGAGGATGTCAGAGTTCATTGCGTTTCATTGCCCCCTGCTTTATGTCGCCCTCTTTCTGGGAACATGCGTAGCAGCGTCTTCCTCCAGAAAACAGCCTTTCAGACGCAGCGTCTGCTCCCGTCTCCGAATGACCTCATGAACCCAGACAGAGACGTGCGCGGCTCATCCATGCTTTTGAGCAGTTCTTCAAAAGATGAACCTGATTCTCCATCATGATCTGCATCTTCCGTGATGAAGGCGAGAAAACCTTTGACGGTAGCTCTTTGAGTGACTAATGAGTGGTTTGCATGAGTTACATTGTAAACATATAGTTTTAAAACTATAAAATGACTCAGCTTTTACTTTTTGTCCTCGTTCTCATTGGTTGTAGTGATGGGAATTCTGGTTCTTGTTAGAGAACCGGCTCTTTGGGATCGGCTCACTAAAAAGAGCCGGCTCTTTTGGCTTCCAAACAGCTCTTTAGGTTTCTTTGTTGCTTTATTTAATTTATTACAAACAACTATATAGAATTATGCATAAAATGAATAACTAATGTTAAAAAAGAGTTTTTATTAGCATAAGTGTATAGTATATATGTTCTATTATTTACTCCTTCCAGATAAAATGTACAAAATAAATAAACAAAAACAAGTATTTACAATTCAACTTTTAACTTTACACATTTTTAGTTTTTTTGCTTTAAAACAAATTTGAAACAAAACAACAGAAACACTGTAACTACAACACAAAATACAAATGAAAACGTGCAAAAGCAGAAAGAAAGTTTCATTCACAATAAATGTTTGCATTTAGAAATTAAGTTTTGAAGAAGGTTTTCTCAGTTCTCAGGTGTGTGTACAGGTTGGTTGTGGAGCCTGTTTTAGATGAAATGATTTTCCTGCAGACTCTACACTCTTCCTTCGTGTTATCAATAAAATGAAATGCTTCTTGATTTGGATTCTTTTCCTGCTGTCACTCATTTTCTTTACGTTTCAGTGTTGCTGTAGTTTGTTGTTGTTGCACGTTGATCAAACTCGTTCATGTGCTGCTGTGCGTGTAATCCACCAGCCGGCGCACGCATCCGCTCAGCGAATGACTATTGACCTCTTTTGGTTGTCAAAGCGCAAACACAACCCCGCCCGGGAAAACCGTAGGCGAAAGCACAAATGTATTGATGTATCACGTCTGGCTTGAAAAGAAAAATAGCAAGAGGATGATTTTTATTTCTTTTTATTGCTCATAGGAAGGAGCCGCGGTTGTCGTTCACTCTAAAGAGAAACCCTGAAAACCGTTTCATTCAAGACTGAATTGGTTGGCTCCCACTCTCGTAAGAACTTGCTCCGTCGTTAGTGGGTTTGCCCCACAGGTAGGATGTGAGCTGGAGGAGAGATTCTGGTTGGACCTTGATGAAGTGATGAGTTGTGGACGTGTTGGTGCAGGAAACAGATGATGAGGAGGTGATGGACCGGTTTGGTTTTCAGGAGAGGAACGAAGGACAGATGGTGGTTGATTTGGCAAAAAGATGGAAATGTTTATAGTGAACATGTTCTTTGAGAAGAGGCAGGAACATAGTGACCTATAAGGCTGCATTCACACTGGATGTGGCCGGCGCAGCAGGGAAATCAAGTTTCAAATTAAATCAATGTAAAGATGCAGCACAGGTCTTCCAAAGCAACTCTGGCGTCGGGCACGGCGAATCAGAGACTCAGCTTTGAACACATGATGTTTTCATTGACTAGATCAAAGAGTAGAAAAAAGATTCAATATGGTTGTGATGCAAGGACATTTGTCCTGAACTCCCATTCATTTTCTTAACCTGTTAGGCCGCGGGGTTGCAGGAGACTGTCCTAGTTACTGTTGGGCGAAGGCGGGACATCCTAGACAAGGTTAAAAGTTACTTTAAAGTGAAGAGTTTTGAGGATATTTAGCTTCATGAATGGCCACAGAGGGATAGAAAACTGAATGCAGGTCATGTTGAACTCGTGTACCACGCTTTGAACACATTTAAGTGACTGAAAATGAAATCTGCGTTCATGGGTAAGACAGATAAGACAGGAAAATCTTGCAGTCAGAAAGGTGAGAAAAAAGTCTGGAGCGTCACCAAAGAACCACAAAGTCCAACTATATCACCCAACTACAATCAAAACATTCAAACTATCATCCAACCACAGTTTTCAACTACACCATACCAGCAACCATGGTAACATACCAACTACAACAGCCGGATGTGATTTTTAATGACTTCTTCCTACAAACTCTAGCAGCTAAGAACAGAATCTAACCATTTTCTGCAACCAATTCCATCATCCAACCACAGTCCCTCTAACCGGCATCCAAGCACAGCGTTGGTGCTGAGCAGTCCTGCACTCACCAGGGAAGCCGCTCTGTTTGCAGTCCTTCTTGCTGAGGGTGCTCTGGATGATCCGGCTGCCCTGCTGCAGGGATGCCAGGAACTGAGCCTCATTCTCATTGATAACGTCCACAATCTGCACAACAAGCCCAGGATCAACACAACTTCCTGTGACATCCCTCACATGTGGATGTTCAGCAGATGCTCACCCGATCTTTCTCCTGTTTGAGCTCCGGATAAGCATCGCCCTGTTCGCAGACAGAAACAATCAGGCAGACAGTTTTTGATCCAGTTGGTGTGTTTTGGCCCAGGTGCTTTCTGAAGTGGTAAACAAGAACCGTGGTATGATAGGAAATGTTACCAGAAGTTGTGTAACAGTGGGAACCAAGCTAGCCAGAGCTCCCTGCGGAGCCTGCAAGACCTGAATGCAGAACCGAACCGCTCGACGAAGAATCCTCCTCAACACCAACCTTATAGAAGTAAACAAGCATTTAAAAAACAATCATCAAAGTTGGGGAGTAACTATTGGAAGTTATGGCTCCCGGTTGAACGCACACTCACTCTGCGCCGGACATTCCCGGATGGACACCGTCAGCGATGCAAACCGATAAGGTTCGAATGTGGTCCGCCACGACTCTGTAGGCTAAGTCCACCTGGCTTCCATCTTCAGTACCTGTTCTGCCGGTGTATGGCCCCACGCCAGACCTCTGGAGAGACAGCACACACCTCAGCATGGCGATGGACCCTTTATTGCGGAGGACTGAGTCATGGCGAGCACCTGATGGATGGCGTGCATCAGAGGTGTAAACAGGTCCGTATCGTAGTTGGATCGTTTTCCCTGCAGGATGCTCACCACTCTCTCCAATCCCATCCCAGTATCCACGCTGAACCGGGGCAACAACCGGAGACTGAGGTCCGGTTCCCTGAAACACAACCCAGTTCTAAGAACCGAAGCAGTCTAACAGGCATAGGTGGTATAAACAGGTCTGATGTAGAAAGCTTCAAGCGGTGAACATGTGATGTCATTCCCACAAAGTTTGATCCAAGAATAAAATTCAAAAGTGGAATCCACTTGATGTAGTTTAAACTGGTCTAATAAAACCTGAACAGATAAAACACAGTTTTAACTGGAGAGTTCTGAGCAGGTGAAAAACCAAGAGACTTCCAGAAGGGAAAAGGAGCGCCAGAATGGGAGAGGGGACCTGGAAGGGGTCACCCGCCTGCTGGAGCTTTGCCGCGTCAGGAGATAATTGCCAATTCCTGGAGGAGATCGGAAAATTTTGAAGCAATCCACCTCCCGAATGAGTGCCATACAGAGCCGTGAGGCGTACTGCAATGTTGAAAGAACCAACCTTGCTCATCAGAGATTAAAGGGGGGAGAAGCCTCTATGGCAGCACAGTCAGCTGGACACAGCAGGATTGGTGACAAGTATTCCCTGCGATCACCAGTCTCCTGTAGTTTCGTGACAGTAGTTGATGCGGTGTGGACGCCACAGGCCAGAGTGGCTCTGAGGACCAGGTAGTACTGTGACCGTGGCAACAGAACCGTACCGGCTCCGGGCCATCGGCGGAGATAAGAGCGTGGAGGTGCTGGCACGGAGGCTCCCTCACATATCTTCTTGCTGGAGCGGAATCAGTCGCAATCACCTGTAGCGAGATCTGCTGTCCAGGTGAGGGAAGACGGTGAGTCAGCCCTGGAGCCTCTTTTCCTCGCTCACTTCTTCGGACCAGGGACCCGTAGCAGCAGCAAGCAGTTTGGCTGAATCAGTGAGTGGAGTGAAAGTTTGTTTGTAGCTGGTCTTTGAAGAATCGTTCGTTTTTGGATGTAGTGGAGCGGGTCGGGATCGTAAGTTATCAGTATCCGGTTCATAACATCAAATCAGAGCTTTATACCTTACCAACACAGATTCAGATCATTGTAAATTCTTCCGCTTCAATAAATCATATAACAAGATGAAGTACATAATGATCATGACACTGGACATACGATTATTTCAGAGTTCATTATAGCATATGCATATCTAGTATCAAAGATTAAAAATATGTTCAGATTAATTTTCATTTGAAAAATCTGTAGTTATAAATCCCATTTTTGGAAGTCAAGTGAAGTGATGATTGGAGATAAATCATTTTAACAATCATCAATTATTGATTCAGGAAGTTTATTGATGTGAATAAATGGTGATGCTGTAGAACAAAGAGGTCCATAGTCTGTTTGATTGTGGATTGTATTCCTTCTCCTGCTGCCTGATTAACAGCTGTCCTTCTGGGTTTCAGAGAGTTTATAAAGTTTTTCTTTGGTGTTTTGTCTGCAGAAATTGTTTATCAGGGCCCTTGTTCCTCTGCAGCTGATGTTGCAGCGAGCACGTTGTCTCTGCTGGAAATCAGGGTCACAGTTGAAGATTAGAGAGAGTGGAAGATCCCGTCCACTATGATTTGCTTGAAATTGTTCGGATATTCTATTGCTCCATTTGTTTGTTCAGACATCCGTGATCAAGCACTTCCCAAAATCTCTCATATTGTTGACAACAATTGCTTTAGACCACTCCGGATGACTACGTGGTTTAACGAAGATCCTGGAGTTTATCACCCACGTGTTTAGGATCTTCTTACAGCGCTTTAACATCCATGCATGTTTGGCGATTACAGAATTTCTTTTTGTTAAATTATCATTAATGTAGACAGTTGATCCTTTCAAATGTTTCCTTTGCTTCATCAGAGATGTGTTTTTGATTTGGAAACCTGATAAGCATCGCTGGTTTGCTTGCGTCCTTTCCCCTGGGGAGCGGGTGGCAGGTCTCTATGGTATTTAGATCCAGGGAGATCCCTTTAGACCTCAGAAACGATTCAATTTGACATTCCACGCTGTCTCCTGGATCAGAAGCAGACTCATTCAATAGGAAGCTGGAATCCAAAGTCCGCCTAAACATCCTGAGGGAGGTGTGGTCTGGAATGAAGGAGCTCACAGAATGTTGAGGAAAGGCAGGCGAACTGATGGCAACAGGTAGAGAGCTAACGAGCTTAACACCTCCTTCAACAGGTTTAGCTCTCCGGCCGCTCCTGTCTTCTCTGCCCCCCCAGATACCTTCTCTGCTGATGGTGAGCCCACTGATCCAGACTTCAGGAACACAGCTCATCTTCGGGGCAGTTCTTCAGTAGTGAAGGAGTTACTACTTTTCTTTTGCAGCAATTCTGTTAAAATCAGGTCTTTAGTCGCATGTAGACGACGATCGCTAGCAGAGCTTGGGACACGTGTCCGCTCGTTGACCCGGAACCGGAAAGGACATTTTTTATTTATATATGTCCTCAGAAAAACGCCTCAAGAACATTTTAAAGGGTCTTTGTTGAGAACCACAAACATTTAACACTGACCTGTTGTACTGGATGAAGACCAGGTTCCAGATCTCCACCACATCTGGACTGCCTGCATTGACAAGGAAAGCAGCGTCTCGGTCCCCCACGTGGTCAAAGTGAATCTCAGTGCAGGGCCCACAAGGCCCCGAGTCCCCCATCTCCCAGAAATTGTCCTTCAGGCCAAAAGGCAGAACACGACCAGGAGACACCCTGAAGAAAAGCCCAGTCAGTCAATCCAGAATGAATCCAACTTAACCACAGACAGGAAAACACCTACCCCAAGTCCAACCAGATGTCCCGTGTCTCCTCATCAGCTGGTAACCCGGATGCAACATCCCCCCCGAAGTATGACACATACAGTCTGTCAGCAGGAATCCCATAATGCTCAGTGAGGAGGCTCCATGCCATGTGACAAGCCTCCGCCTGAATTCAAACTCAGAATGAGGTCTCCCATCCAACATGCAGGAAGTGAACTCCTATCTGGCTTAGGTCACCTTAAAGTAGTCTCCAAAGGACCAGTTTCCGAGCATCTCAAAGAAGGTGTGGTGGTAGACGTCTCTGCCCACATCCTCCAGGTCATTGTGCTTGCCGCCGGCGCGGACGCACTTCTGGCTGTTTACCACTCTGCGGTATGATGCCATCTGGCTCCGGGGGTCGACAGTTCCCAGGAAGACCGGCTTAAACTGACAACACAACAGGCGTCACTCTGGAGCAAAACTGGATCTAGAAACTTCTGACTAGATGCATGAGGAGCAGGGAGACACCGAGACAGTTCTGAAGAACTATGACCCGGTTCTGTCTGGAGGATTTGAGACTATGTTGATTTAAGTGATTTTATTGTCCAGCACCTTTGATAGCACAGAAGTCACATTAAACTGAAACTTATGAACTTACCAATATGAGAGACAACGCAATCTGAAAACATTTGCATCATATAGACGCAAAAATTTGTTTTGAAAGCAAAGAAAGAGATTTTGAAATCAATCTTTCAAAGTCAGACATTTGATCTCAAAACTAAGGTGGCACAAATATCACTTTATAAGAACTGAGTGGCTGACAGCAGCGATCAAGTTGGTCCCTCAGATTAAACATTACTGTAATCTCTCAAATGCTCACATGCCGAATGTGATGGAGGTGGACAGTTTTGTGGTACGAAAGTCTGGAAACAGCGCAAATTCAGTGGCGGACGCGCCAAGCCAGAGTAAAAAAAATCTAAACTCTGGGGAGGTCGCCACGTCTGTGTCAACCAATCAGGGACTCAACTTTGTTCACGTAAAGGTTTCAGTGACAGCGGGTAGAATACACATCCAATATGGTGGACGGGATCTCCTGAACTTCCATTTATTTTCTTAACCTGATGTCTTAACTGATCTCTAACCTGGGATTTCCAGCGGGGTTTCCTGAACTCTTCCCGCTACTGTCGGGCGACAGTCTGATTCAAACACGGTCAGAGAGAGTGGACTATGTTTGTGGCGACAGCGGTTTGTCCTGCGCTCGTAACATTACCACTACAGATGTAACCTGCTTCAAATCTCAGTATTGTTGCGTTTTACGTTTTAAATATATATTTGCATTTTACTAAGCAGAAAGAATCCATTATTTTTTAAAATAAATTTCTATGAACATCTTTTTGAAAACCAACAAGAAAATGTAAACTAAAAGTTTCATAGATTACATTTATTTGTGTTAACTATATATTACTAAAAAAACTCATGGCTATAAAAATACATTATAAACATCTTCCATGTATTGGAAATGAAATCCAGACAAAGCTTCATGTAGTGATCAACAACATTAGCTCCTAGCTCCTCCCACACGCCAACGAGGCGACGAGCTTAGGGAACACATTTCTGGCAACGCGGTGAACAGCGACTTTGTGGCCAGACAGGGACGGGCCACAAGATCTGGCATTCGGTGTGAATGCACCTTAAGGACGATCTGACACATTAAAAAGAGAAAAGGAAAATAACATGAAAAATAGAATGAAAGACAACTGAAGTAAGAGAGGTTCTCATTTCTATCAGGACCTTGAACACATCACAAGCAGAAACGGTTGTTTTTAAAATAAAGGATGGAGGAAAATATTCTTATTATTCACTGAAAAAAGGAAAAAACGATTTGTGACGATTAATTTGTATGTTTGTAATTTAGTCACAACTGGAAGATTTATGGAAAAGAAGCTGGAAATCCTCTGATGGTCTACAGGTTTCCATGGTAACCATTACGTAAACAAGCCGCAGGTTTCACCAGCAGAACTTTGTTCCGACGCCTGAAGAACTTTGTTCCGACACCTGAAGAACTTTGTTCCGACACCAGCAGAACTTTGTTCCGACACCTGAAGAACTTTGTTCCGACACCTGAAGAACTTTGTTCAGACACCAGCAGAACTTTGTTCCGACACCTGAAGAACTTTGTTCAGACACCTGAAGAACTTTGTTCTGACCCAGTGGAACTTTGTTCCGACACCTGAAGAACTTTGTTCCGACACCTGAAGAACTTTGTTCCGACACCAGCAGAACTTTGTTCTGACCCAGTGGAACTTTGTTCAGACACCAGCGGAACTTTGTTCCGACACTTGAAGAACTTTGTTCAGACACCAGCAGAACTTTGTTCCGACACCAGCAGAACTTTGTTCCGACACCTGAAGAACTTTGTTCCGACACCTGAAGAACTTTGTTCAGACACCAGCAGAACTTTGTTCCGACACCTGAAGAACTTTGTTCCGACACCTGAAGAACTTTGTTCTGACCCAGTGGAACTTTGTTCAGACACCAGCGGAACTTTGTTCAGACACCAGCGGAACTTTGTTCCGACACCTGAAGAACTTTGTTCCGACACCAGCGGAACTTTGTTCAGACCCAGTGGAACTTTGTTCAGACACCAGCGGAACTTTGTTCCGACACCTGAAGAACTTTGTTCCGACACCTGACGAACTTTGTTCCGACACCTGACGAACTTTGTTCCGACACCTGACGAACTTTGTTCCGACACCAGCAGAACTTTGTTCAGACACCTGAAGAACTTTGTTCCGACACCTGAAGAACTTTGTTCAGACACCAGCAGAACTTTGTTCCGACACCTGCAGAACTTTGTTCAGACACCAGCAGAACTTTGTTCCGACACCTGAAGAACTTTGTTCCGACACCTGAAGAACTTTGTTCCGACACCAGCGGAACTTTGTTCAGACACCAGCGGAACTTTGTTCAGACACCAGCGGAACTTTGTTCAGACACCAGCGGAACTTTGTTCTGACACCAGCGGAACTTTGTTCCGACACCTGAAGAACTTTGTTCCGACACCTGAAGAACTTTGTTCAGACACCAGCAGAACTTTGTTCCGACACCTGCAGAACTTTGTTCAGACACCAGCAGAACTTTGTTCCGACACCTGCAGAACTTTGTTAAGACACCAGCAGAACTTTGTTCCGACACCTGCAGAACTTTGTTCAGACACCTGAAGAACTTTGTTCCGACACCTGAAGAACTTTGTTCCGACACCAGCAGAACTTTGTTCTGACCCAGTGGAACTTTGTTCAGACACCTGAAGAACTTTGTTCAGACACCAGCAGAACTTTGTTCCGACACCTGAAGAACTTTGTTCCGACACCTGAAGAACTTTGTTCAGACACCTGAAGAACTTTGTTCCGACACCTGAAGAACTTTGTTCAGACACCTGAAGAACTTTGTTCCGACACCTGAAGAACTTTGTTCAGACACCAGCAGAACTTTGTTCTGACCCAGTGGAACTTTGTTCAGACACCAGCGGAACTTTGTTCCGACACCTGAAGAACTTTGTTCCGACACCTGAAGAACTTTGTTCAGACACCAGCAGAACTTTGTTCTGGCCCAGTGGAACTTTGTTCAGACACCAGCGGAACTTTGTTCAGACACCAGCGGAACTTTGTTCCGACACCTGAAGAACTTTGTTCCGACACCTGAAGAACTTTGTTCAGACACCAGCAGAACTTTGTTCTGGCCCAGTGGAACTTTGTTCAGACACCAGCGGAACTTTGTTCAGACACCAGCAGAACTTTGTTCTGGCCCAGTGGAGTATGTTGTTACTGCTGATGCCTGTGATGCGTTTTAGGACCTGGAAAAGCTCGGCTAAGAAAAATCCCAGAAGAGGAGGCAGGATCAGCCTTCCTTACTCTTCGGAGGACCTGAATCTGGGGGATGCAGGTCTACAGGCATTACTTTCTCTTCAGCTGATGACGTGCGTGTGGAGGCCACGCCCCATGAGCGCTACCTTGTCATTTACATGTACCTGATGCAGTAGTGAGCACATTGCTGTTCTGAACCAGCACCAGTTTACTCTCGTTAACGTTAAACGTACTGCTCATCGGTATGCGCATGCGCCAAATAACCTTTTAAGACGATACAACTACTCACTTAAAGAAAGTAAACCAGAGCCAATTTCAAACTAACCTGGTTCATACCGGCGTTAACAAATAGCAGGCTGGGGTCAGCTCTAGGCCGGACCGGACTGGACGGAACCAGGAGGTGTCCGTGTCTGCGCCGGAAAAAGTCCAGAAAGGAGCTGCGGACATGTGCCGCGGGAAAACCGGGGGGAAGCCGCTGAAGACGCGCCGTGGAGCCGTCAACGGCAGGCCCGAAGACCCACGAACGGGGTGGAGCCTCCACTGGACCAGCCGGAACATCCGAATCACGTCCTATTGACCCTGAACCAGATCTAGACCGCTACGAAACCCAGGAGCCTCCTCGCATGCTACGCATGCGTATTGTAAGGCTTTCTTTATCGACAGAATGATGTAGACACAAGGAGCGGTGTCGACCCCTGCTGGTCACAGTGCGCAACTGCAGCTTAACCATCAACATCTTTCTTATCCAGCAGAAGCTTTGGCAGTTCAGCCTCTAATGTTGCACAAGTTACCCCCCAGATGTCATATATCAGACATAATTATTATTGTATAAGTAATTCTCACTTTTATTCTCACTGGTACTTTTTTTTTCTCAACATCTTCTTTCTAATCCTGCTTGTGGTTCCTAGAATCTCTAAAAGCTCAGTTGGAGGTAGAGCCTTTGACCACCAAGCTCCTGTTTTATGGAACAAACAGCTCACGTAAGAGAGGCCGATACAGTTTCTACATTCAAAGCTAGGCTTAAAACATTCCTCTTTGGACAGAATTATTGTCAGACTAGCCAGTAATCGGAGAATATTTAATTTACAGAAGGTGAGGTAGGGCAGCTGTAACGAAGTTTGGGAGAATATTTATCATTTTCATTACATTCATTATACATACTTCTCCATGAAGCTAAGCAAAGGAAAGATGGTTTGATAAACTGGGCCATGGTGGTCCATTCCCTTTGCTCAGTGGGATTAGATTAGATTAATAATGTATTTCTATTGACATGCTAAACCTGCACAACCATAAGAATACCCCCCCCCCCACACACACACACACAATCCACCCAACCCCTTTCACAACTCCCACCCTCTTAACTGATGGAAACCATTGGGAAACAGGCTGAGCATGGATAAAGCCGGTTGGTGGACACGCTTATAGTTGGTTCCTCTTCCTCAGAGGATGACCACATAGCCAGTCCAATGAGGCATCACTGGCGGGGACCCAGCCCCACCACAGCAAGGTGGCGAGGCAGGTCCCCACCTAGAGCCGCAGCAGCTGAACCTAGAAGACCCAGAGGGAGAGGACCCAGGCGAGGAGGCACTGGATTTAAAAATAATCTTTCTCTTGGCTTCAGGACCAATAACCAAAATGTCAGTTTTCTCCTGGTTGAGCTGCAGAAAATTATTTGCCATCCATGATTTTACATCTAAAATACAGTTAAAAAGTGTCATCAGGAGACATAGTTATGTACAGCTGGGTATCATCAGCATAGCTATGAAAGCTGATGTTGTGCCTCCTGATGACATTCCCCAGAGGAATGTTTTTAGGAAGCTTGACTTGGAGTGAAGCTGAACCATAAAACAAATCATTTTTCTTTTTCTACTTATTAAATTCTCATTTTGAAAGTATTTCCACTTTTTACCCATGAGAAATTACAGTGATTTAATATGTTTTAACCCACATTCCTGCAACAAATACTTTCTTGATCTTCTGGTATTGTATACTCCAAGCCAGAACTGAGCTTATTCCCAGCTTCTGAAATTTAAATCAAAATTTCGTTTAGGTATCTTTCAGGGTTTGTTCTTCACCATGACCCACAGAAACTATAAAGGAATGAGAGGTCCAAGAATTATAGTGAAAAATCTTTTATTGCTCTTTGTGTTTACCTCTTTCAGAGACCATCTCAAGCTTATGTTCTTAGACAAGAAAAGCATAAGTTGTGACTGCATTTTTTTTCCTTTTTAAATCAAAACATAAATGTATTCAAATGTATACTGTCTACATTTAGGCAGCAATAATATTCACATGTTAAAAAGGAAAACTAAATAAAAACCAAATACTGCTGCTTCTGAGGTTTTTAAATGCAGCTTCAGCTGTGTTTACATTACAACTTTCTTTGTAAGAATAAAAGGTTAAAGTTCCAATTCATCCATGTGAAACTGATCTCTGATGAACAGCAATATGTGCAAATTAAATTTGTATTTTTCCATGTTGCAGGCCTCTGGGAATACTACCCTCCAGAATTCCAGGAAGGTGCCAATTCCTCTGTGAGTATTTAATATAACTTTTCTAACATTGATGGGAATTACTTATAGTTGCTTATGGTAAATATTTACATGATACAGTATTTGGCAATATGATCTTGAGGAAATCTTGAGGAAATTTACAATGTTACTTTAATTTTTTCTGGAGCACTGAGTCCTGCTCTTACACATTTTCCTGTTCCTTTCTAAAAGTCATTTTCTCTGTTCCAGGATGATCTTGAAGACAGACATCAGATCCAAAGAAGCCTTGGAAAATATTATTTTACAGAAGCAGCAACATTTGACAATGACGATGGAGAAACACTGTTTCAGAGAACACTGCAGTTTATTTTCAACAAAATTGTAAACATGAACCACTTTGTAAGTATTGAATGTTCCATCTCGGTGAGAATCCACTTTGAGTGCCTGAAAGACAGAAGTTTAAAAGTTAACTGAAGACTCCAGGTTACAGCACCTTCTTACAAATCAAACATTTGGAGCATCATGAGATGAAGAATCAAAGACCCATGAATGTTGAGCTGTTAGAATCAGAAGAGACAATTTCCTTCCTTTCTCTCCTTAAATGAACAAACTGACTTAAGACACCTTTAATACAAGTGAACTATAAAACTATAAAACTTCCGCCCATTACACTACTAACAATCAAACATTAGCATTCTACTACATCTGCAGTAGCCAAGCTAGCAATGTACAGCTTAGCCGGTTAGCTAGAGACCGTAAACTAACCGCTGATTGTGGCTCTGTGGGGAAGGCTGTTGCTGATGATCCAATCTCAAATGTCTGGATAGTCATGACAACATCTCATCCAATGTTTTTGGATAGAAAGTGGGACGTGTCTTGAGCCAGCATAAAAACAAGGGTGACAACTCTGGCACAAATCAGTTCAGAGATGGAGCAAAATCCAGCTTTTATTTTGGTAGGCCACTTCCGCTTATCTGCAAGTTAATTTGCATACAAACTAAACTAGTAGCTCCAAACTAAACATTTAGCTGCAAACTAAACATTTAAATTTGACTTTAATATCTATCAATCAAACAAAGATTTAGTTACAAAACTTAAACTTACAAATATATAAATTTTGGAAACTAAATATTTAGATCAGCTTTAAATATTTAGTTTGAAAACTAAATATAAACTAGAAAATTGCATTTCCTGCGGAAATACGTTTGATTGCAGAATTGCAGAAGGTTGTTGCTTTTATATGCATAATTGCAGAACTTTTAGCAGAAAAGGCTAAAATGTTTTAAAATGAAAACAATTTTTAATAAATTGCTAAAGTTTGTTTAATTACTTAGTACACTGTTTGGATATTGCTGAAATGTTAGCTAAAAGCCAAATAAGCTTGAAAAACCTTGGTAGATGCCAAATTAGCTCAAACAGCTAGCATATTGCTGAAATGTTAGCTAAAAGCCAAATGAGCTTGAAAAACCATATTTGGTGCTAAATTAGCTCAAACACCTAGCATATTGCTGAAATGTTAGCTAAAAGCCAAATTAGCTTGAAAAACCTTATTAGGTGCTAAATTAGCTCAAACAGTTAGCATATTGTTGAAATGTTAGCTAAAAGCCAAATGAGCTTGAAAAACCCTATTTGGTGCTAAATTAGCTCAAACACCTAGCATATTGCTGAAATGTTAGCTAAGGCCAAATTAGCTTGAAAAACCTTATTAGGTGTTAAATTAGCTCAAACAGTTAACATATTGCTGAAATGTTAGCTAAAAGCCAAATTAGCTTGAAAAACCTTGGTAGATGCCAAATTAGCTCAAACACCTAGTATATTGCTGAAATGTTAGCTAAAAGCCAAATTAGCTTGAAAAACCTTATTAGGTGCTTAATTAGCTCAAACAGTTAGCATATTGTTGAAATGTTAGCTAAAAGCCAAATGAGCTTGAAAAACCATATTTGGTGCTAAATTAACTCAAACACCTAGCATATTGCTGAAATGTTAGCTAAAAGCCAAATTAGCTTGAAAAACCTTATTAGGTGCTAAATTAGCTCAAACAGCTAGCATATTGTTGAAATGTTAGCGAAAGAAAAAATTTGCTTGAAAAACCTTGGTAGATGCCAAGTTAGCTCAAACAGCTAGCATATTGCTGAAATGTTAGCTAAAAGCCAAATTAGCTTGAAAAACCTTATTAGGTGCTAAATTAGCTCAAACAGCTAGCATATTGTTGAAATGTTAGCGAAAGAAAAAATTTGCTTGAAAAACCTTGGTAGATGCCAAGTTAGCTCAAACAGCTAGCATATTGCTGAAATGTTAGCTAAAAGCCAAATGAGCTTGAAAAACCTTATTAGGTGTTAAATTAGCTCAAACAGTTAACATATTGCTGAAATGTTAGCTAAAAGCCAAATTAGCTTGAAAAACCTTATTAGGTGCTTAATTAGCTCAAACAGCTAGCATATTGCTGAAATGTTAGCTAAAAGCCAAATGAGCTTGAAAAACCATATTTGGTGCTAAATTAGCTCAAACAGTTAGCATATTGTTGAAATGTTAGCTAAAAGCCAAATTAGCTTGAAAAACCTTATTAGGTGCTAAATTAGCTCAAACACCTAGTATATTGCTGAAATGTTAGCTAAAAGCCAAATTAGCTTGAAAAACCTTATTAGGTGCTTAATTAGCTCAAACAGTTAGCATATTGTTGAAATGTTAGCTAAAAGCCAAATGAGCTTGAAAAACCATATTTGGTGCTAAATTAACTCAAACACCTAGCATATTGTTGAAATGTTAGCTAAAAGCCAAATGAGCTTGAAAAACCATATTTGGTGCTAAATTAGCTCAAACAGCTAGCATATTGTTGAAATGTTAGCGAAAGGAAAAATTTGCTTGAAAAACCTTGGTAGATGCCAAGTTAGCTCAAACAGCTAGCATATTGCTGAAATGTTAGGTAAAGCCAAATTAGCTTGAAAAACCTTATTAGGTGTTAAATTAGCTCAAACAGTTAACATATTGCTGAAATGTTAGCTAAAGCCAAATTAGCTTGAAAAACCTTATTAGGTGTTAAATTAGCTAAAACAGTTAACATATTGCTGAAATGTTGGCTAAAAGCCAAATTAGCTTGAAAAGTACATGCCAAATTTGCTGTATGAAAAAGTCTTGAAGCCATTAAAAATGATGGCAAAAGGTCAATTTACTGTAGAACATGTAGTTAAGTCTAAAATGTTGAAAGAAAGGCAAAAATGTATCTAAAAACCTTGTTGGAATGATAAATGTGTGTAAATGTGAATGAATCAATGAGATTCTTCCATTGTCACTGTTAGAATGAGTCAGAAAGACATCAAAGGGTCTGACAGGCAGATGTTTACAAACATTGGCCGCGCAGCTGCACCTCCTCTGCCTAATGAGACAGCAGAATCACTGAGCTGAGGCTTCAATGTATTTCAATGGAGGTCACTACCTCCAAACAAATGTTCATATCTTCAAAAGTCTTTCACTTATCAGAAAAGTTGAACCCTTGTAAGAATCACGAGGCTTTGGGCTACAATGTGTAAAAGATTCATGCCTGTAGGTCAAAGCATGTTTACATAATCGCAAGTTAAAAACAGAGTTAGTGTTCGAACCAGCTGGAAAATTTAACATTGGCAGGTATAGGAGAAATTGGGGTACTTACTGTCAGTCTAGGGGCTGTGGGGGCAAAAGTATTTGCCCTACAGCTTTGAGAGTTAGATTTTATGCATCTAGAGGGATTTTCCTACGTTTTGATGAAAAAATCATGTCACTGTGACAAACAGTGGCCGAGTTACAGCGATTTATCCATTTTTTTTTTTCTTAAAAAACCTGGTCTCCCCACTCTAGGTGATGACGTCACACACTCTAGATTCTCCTAAAATCGGGCAAAATGTACCAAATTGCCTCATTTCAAACAGCTGTAGTTCAAAAACTATAAGAGATATCCAAAATAAAAGTAATGCGTGTAATCTCCAAACATTTCACTACATTTTAAAGTTTAAATGGTGTCTCTAGCTGAAAAATTGTAGGAGGAGATACATTTCAAAAACAGTGCAAAAACGGATTCAAAAAGCGGACTTCCATTGACTTCCATTATATTTTGAAATTCAAAAACTTTAAAAATTTCAAAAACTATAAATATTTGCAGAATTGTTTAAAAACTGCCAAAAAGTGCAAAAAATGCAGAACAAATGCATGTTTGAATTTTTAAAATAGCATAATGTATGCAGAAGTTAGAAAATGCTGAAAGTTTGAAGCTGCAAAAGAGCCTTCCCCATGTATTCCTATGGCAAAAGTTGCGGCAATTTTGTTGAATTGCAAAAAAACCATAAGTTGCAGAAGAAATTTTAAAAGAGACCACCTATGTCCATAACAAGCTGAACATTTTGATGCATAAATGGCTAAAATCGCATAAAGTATGCAGGAGATATGGACGACCGAAAAACGTACGGAAGAATAATAAGAAGAAGAAGAAGAAGAAGAAAAACTAGAAAATTGCATTTCCTGCGGAAATACGTTTGATTGCAGAATTGCAGAAGGTGGTTGCTTTTATATGCATAATTGTATAACTTTTAGCAGAAAAGGCTGAAATGTTTTAAAATGAAAACAATTTTTAATAAATTGCTAAAGTTTATTTAATTACCCAGTACACTGTTTGCATTTTGCTGAAATGTTAGCTAAAAGCCAAATTAGCTTGAAAAACCTTGCTAGTGTCCAAATTAGCTCAATCAACCAGCAAATTGCTGAAATGTTAGCTAAAGGCAAAATTAGCTTGAGAAACCTTGGTAGATGCCAAAGTAGCTCAAACAGCTAGCATATTTCTGAAATGTTAGCTAAAAGTCAAATTAGCTTGAAAATTTTTGGTAGATACCAAATTAGCTCAGTTATCATATTGCTGAAATGTTATCTTAAGGCAAAATTAGCTTGAAAAACCTCGGTAAATGCCAAATTAGCTCAAACAGCTAGCGTATTGCTGAAATGTTAGCTAAAAGCCAAATTAGCTTGAAAAATCTTGGTGAATGCCAATTTAGCTCAGACAGCTAGCAAATTGCTGAAATGTTAGCAAAAGGCGAAATTAGCTTGAAAAACCTTGGTAGATACCAAATTAGCTCCAACAGCTAGCATATTGCTGAAATATTAGCTAAAGACAAAATTAGCTTGAAAAACCTTGGTAATGGCCAAATTAGCTCAAACACCTAGCATATCGCTGAAATGTTAGCTAAAAGCCAAATTTGCTTGAAAAACCTTATTAGGTGCCAAATTAGCTCAAACACCTAGCATATTGCTGAAATGTTAGCTAAAGGCCAAATGAGCTTGAAAAACCATATTTGGTGCTAAATTAGCTCAAACACCTAGCATATTGCTGAAATGTTAGCTAAAAGCCAAATTAGCTTGAAAAACCTTGGTAGATGCCAAATTAGCTCAAACAGCTAGCATATTGCTGAAATGTTAGCTAAAAGCCAAATGAGCTTGAAAAACCCTGTTTGGTGTTAAATTAGCTCAAACACCTAGCATATTGCTGAAATGTTAGCTAAAAGCCAAATTAGCTTGAAAAACCTTATTAGGTGCTAAATTAGCTCAAACAGTTAGCATATTGTTGAAATGTTAGCGAAAGAAAAAATTTGCTTGAAAAACCATATTTGGTGCTAAATTAGCTCAAACAGTTAGCATATTGTTGAAATGTTAGCTAAAAGCCAAATGAGCTTGAAAAACCATATTTGGTGCTAAATTAGCTCAAACAGCTAGCATATTGCTGAAATGTTAGCTAAAAGCCAAATTAGCTTGAAAAACCTTATTAGGTGCTAAATTAGCTCAAACACCTAGCATATTGCTGAAATGTTAGCTAAAAGCCAAATTAGCTTGAAAAATCTTTTTTGGTGCTAAATTTACCTCAAACAGCTAGCATATTGCTGAAATGTTAGCTAACAGCCAAATGAGTTTGAAAAACCTTGGTAGAAGCCAAATTTGCTAAAACATTTAGCACATTGCTGAAATGTTAGCTAAAAGTCAAATTAGCTTGAAAATCCTTGGTAGATGCCAAATTAGCTCCAACAGCTACCATATTGCTGAAATATTAGCTAAAGGCAAAATTAGATTGAAAAACCTTGGTAGTTGCCAAATTAGCTCAATCAACCAGCAAATTGTTGAAATGTTAGCGAAAGGCAAAATTAGCTTGAGAAACCTTGGTAGATGCCAAATTAGCTCAAACAGCTAGCATATTTCTGAAATGTTAGCTAAAGCCAAATTAGCTTGAAAAACCTTATTAGGTGTTAAATTAGCTCAAACACCTAGCATATTGCTGAAATGTTAGCTAAAAGCCAAATGAGCTTGAAAAACCCTATTTGGTGCTAAATTAGCTCAAACACCTAGCATATTGCTGAAATGTTAGCTAAAAGCCAAATTAGCTTGAAAAACCTTATTAGGTGCTAAATTAGCTGAAACAGTTAGCATATTGTTTAAATGTTAGCTAAAAGCCAAATTAGCTTGAAAAACCATATTTGGTGCTAAATTAGCTCAAACAACTAGCATATTGCTGAAATGTTAGCTAAAAGCCAAATTAGCTTGAAAAACCTTATTAGGTGCTAAATTAGCTCTAACAGCTAGCATATTGCTGAAATATTAGCTAAAGGCAAAATTAGCTTGAAAAACCTTGGTAATGGCCAAATTAGCTCAGACAGCTAGCACATTGCTGAAATGTTAGCTAAAAGCCAAATTAGCTAGAAAAACCTTATTAGGTGTTAAATTAGCTCAAACAGTTAACATATTGCTGAAATGTTAGCTAAAGCCAAATTAGCTTGAAAAACCTTATTAGGTGTTAAATTAGCTCAAACAGTTAACATATTGCTGAAATGTTAGCTAAAAGCCAAATTAGCTTGAAAAATCTTGGTAGATGCCAAAATAGCCCAAACACCTAGCATATTGCTGAAATGTTAGCTAAAAGCCAAATTAGCTTGAAAAGTGCATGCCAAATTTGCTGTATGAAAAAGTCTTGAAGCCATTAAAAATGATGGCAAAAGGTCAATTTACTGTATAACATGTAGTTAAGTCTAAAATGTTGAAAGACAGGCAAAAATGTACCTAAAAACCTTGTTGGAATGATAAATGTGTGTAAATGTGAATGAATCAATGAGATTCTTCAATTGTCACTGTTAGAATGAGTCAGGAAGACATCAAAGGGTCTGACAGGCAGATGTTTACAAACATTGGCCGCGCAGCTGCATGTCCTCTGCCTAATGAGACAGCAGAATCACTGAGCTGACGCTTCAATGTATTTCAATGGATGTCACTACCTCCAAACAAATGTTCATATCTTCAAAAGTCTTTCACTTATCAGAAAAGTTGAACCCTTGTAAGAATCACAAGGCTTTGGGCTACAATGTGTGAAAGATTCATGCCTGTAGGTCAAAGCATGATTACATAATCGCAAGTTAAAAACAGAGTTAGTGTTCGAACCAGCTGGAAAATTTAACATTGACACGTATAGGAGAAATTGGGGTACTTACTGTCAGTCTAGGGGCTGTGGGGGCAAAAGTATTTGCCCTACAGCTTTGAGAGTTAGATTTTATGCATCTAGAGGGATTTTCCTACGTTTTGATGAAAAAATCATGTCACTGCGACAAACGGTGGCCGAGTTACAGCGATTTATCCATTTTTTTTTTTCTTAAAAACCTGTTCTCCCCACTCTAGGTGCTGAAGTCCCACACTCTAGATTCTCCTAAAATCGGCCAAAATGTACCAAATTGCCTCATTTCAAACAGCTGTAGTTCAAAAACTACAAGACATATCCAAAATAAAAGTAATGCATGTAATCTCCAAACCTTTCACTACATTTTAAAGTTTAAATGGTGTCTCTAGCTGAAAAATTGTAGGAGGAGATACATTTCAAAAACAGTGCAAAAACGGATTCAAAAAGCGGACATCCATTGACTTCCATTATATTTTGAAATTCAAAAACTTAAAAAATTTCAAAACTATAAATAATTGCAGAATTGTTTAAAAACTGCCAAAAAGTGCAAAAAATGCAGAACAAATGCATGTTTAAATTTTTAAAATAGCATAATGTATGCAGAAGTTAGGAATGCAGAAAGTTTGAAGCTGCAAAAGAGCCTTCCCATGTATTCCTATGGGAAAAATTGCGGCAATTTTGTTGAATTGCATAAAAACCATAAGTTGCAGAAGAAATTTTAAAAGAGAGCAATAATGTCCTAAACAGGCTGAACATTTTGATGCGTAAATGGCAGAAATCGCATGAAGCATGCGGGAGATATGGATGACCGAAAACGTACGGAAGATTAAGAATAACTAGAAAATTGCATTTCCTGCGGAAATACGTTTGATTGCAGAATTGCAGAAGGTTGTTGCTTTTATATGCATAATTGCAGAACTTTTAGCAGAAAAGGCTAAAATGTTTTAAAATGAAAACAATTTTTAATAAATTGCTAAAGTTTGTTTAATTACTTAGTACACTGTTTGGATATTGCTGAAATGTTAGCTAAAAGCCAAATTAGCTTGAAAAACCTTGGTAGATGCCAAATTAGCTCAAACAGCTAGCATATTGCTGAAATGTTAGCTAAAAGCAAATGACTTGAAAAACATATTTGGTGCTAAATTAGCTCAAACACCTAGATATTGCTGAAATGTTAGCTAAAAGCCAAATTAGCTTGAAAAACCTTATTAGGTGCTAAATTAGCTCAAACATTAGCTAGGAATGTTGCTAGCAATAGCTGAAAAAATTTGGTGCTAAATAGCTCAAACACTAGATATTGCTGAAATGTTAGCTAAGCAAATTAGCTTGAAAAACCTTATTAGGTGTTAAATTAGCTCAAACAGTTAAATATTGCTGAAATGTTAGCTAAAAGCCAAATTAGCTTGAAAAACCTTGGTAGATACCAAATTAGCTCAAACAACTAGCATATTGCTGAAATGTTAGCTAAAAGCCAAATGAGCTTGAAAAACCATATTTGGTGCTAAATTAGCTCAAACAGTTAACATATTGCTGAAATGTTAGCTAAAAGCCAAATTAGCTTGAAAAACCTTGGTAGATGCCAAATTAGCTCAAACAGCTAGCATATTGCTGAAATGTTAGCTAAAAGCCAAATGAGCTTGAAAAACCATATTTGGTGCTAAATTAGCTCAAACAGTTAGCATATTGTTGAAATGTTAGCTAAAAGCCAAATTAGCTTGAAAAACCTTATTAGGTGCTAAATTAGCTCAAACACCTAGTATATTGCTGAAATGTTAGCTAAAAGCCAAATTAGCTTGAAAAACCTTATTAGGTGCTTAATTAGCTAAAACAGTTAGCATATTGTTGAAATGTTAGCTAAAAGCCAAATGAGCTTGAAAAACCTTGGTAGATACCAAATTAGCTCAAACAGCTAGCATATTGTTGAAATGTTAGCTAAAAGCCAAATGAGCTTGAAAAACCACATTTGGTGCTAAATTAGCTCAAACAGTTAACATATTGCTGAAATGTTAGCTAAAAGCCAAATTAGCTTGAAAAACCTTATTAGGTGTTAAATTAGCTCAAACAGTTAACATATTGCTGAAATGTTAGCTAAAAGCCAAATTAGCTTGAAAAACCTTGGTAGATACCAAATTAGCTCAAACAGCTAGCATATTGCTGAAATGTTAGCTAAAAGCCAAATGAGCTTGAAAAACCATATTTGGTGCTAAATTAGCTCAAACAGTTAACATATTGCTGAAATGTTAGCTAAAAGCCAAATTAGCTTGAAAAACCTTGGTAGATGCCAAATAAGCTCAAACAGCTAGCATATTGCTGAAATGTTAGCTAAAAGCCAAATGAGCTTGAAAAACCATATTTGGTGCTAAATTAGCTCAAACAGTTAGCATATTGTTGAAATGTTAGCTAAAAGCCAAATTAGCTTGAAAAACCTTATTAGGTGCTAAATTAGCTCAAACACCTAGTATATTGCTGAAATGTTAGCTAAAAGCCAAATTAGCTTGAAAAACCTTATTAGGTGCTTAATTAGCTAAAACAGTTAGCATATTGTTGAAATGTTAGCTAAAAGCCAAATGAGCTTGAAAAACCTTGGTAGATACCAAATTAGCTCAAACAGCTAGCATATTGTTGAAATGTTAGCTAAAAGCCAAATGAGCTTGAAAAACCACATTTGGTGCTAAATTAGCTCAAACAGTTAACATATTGCTGAAATGTTAGCTAAAAGCCAAATTAGCTTGAAAAACCTTGGTAGATGCCAAATTAGCTCAAACACTAGTATATTGCTGAAATGTTAGCTAAAAGCCAAATGAGCTTGAAAAACCATATTTGGTGCTAAATTAACTCAAACACCTAGCATATTGCTGAAATGTTAGCTAAAAGCCAAATTAGCTTGAAAAACCTTATTAGGTGCTAAATTAGCTCAAACAGCTAGCATATTGTTGAAATGTTAGCGAAAGGAAAAATTAGCTTGAAAAACCTTGGTAGATGCCAAGTTAGCTCAAACAGCTAGCATATTGCTGAAATGTTAGCTAAAAGCCAAATTAGCTTGAAAAGTGCTTGCCAAATTTGCTGTATGAAAAAGTCTTGAAGCCATTAAAAATGATGGCAAAAGGTCAATTTACTGTATAACATGTAGTTAAGTCTAAAATGTTGAAAGACAGGCAAAAATGTACCTAAAAACCTTGTTGGAATGATAAATGTGTGTAAATGTGAATGAATCAATGAGATTCTTCCATTGTCACTGTTAGAATGAGTCAGGAAGACATCAAAGGGTCTGACAGGCAGATGTTTACAAACATTGGCCGAGCAGGTGCACCTCCTCTGCCTAATGAGACAGCAGAATCACTGAGCTGACGCTTCAATGTATTTCAATGGATGTCACTACCTCCAAACAAATGTTCATATCTTCAAAAGTCTTTCACTTATCAGAAAAGTTGAACCCTTGTAAGAATCACAAAGCTTTGGGCTACAATGTGTGAAAGATTCATGCCTGTAGGTCAAAGCATGATTACATAATCGCAAGTTAAAAACAGAGTTAGTGTTCGAACCAGCTGGAAAATTTAACATTGACACGTATAGGAGAAATTGGGGTACTTACTGTCAGTCTAGGGGCTGTGGGGGCAAAAGTATTTGCCCTACAGCTTTGAGAGTTAGATTTTATGCATCTAGAGGGATTTTCCTATGTTTTGATGAAAAAATCATGTCACTGCGACAAACGGTGGCCGAGTTACAGCGATTTATCCATTTTTTTTTTTTCTTAAAAAACCTGGTCTCCCCACTCTAGGTGCTGAAGTCCCACACTCTAGATTCTCCTAAAATCGGCCAAAATGTACCAAATTGCCTCATTTCAAACAGCTGTAGTTCAAAAACTACAAGACATATCCAAAATAAAAGTAATGCATGTAATCTCCAAACCTTTCACTACATTTTAAAGTTTAAATGGTGTCTCTAGCTGAAAAATTGTAGGAGGAGATACATTTCAAAAACAGTGCAAAAACGGATTCAAAAAGCGGACATCCCATTGACTTCCATTATATTTTGAAATTCAAAAACTTAAAAAATTTCAAAAACTATAAATAATTGCAGAATTGTTTTAAAAACTGCCAAAAAGTGCAAAAAATGCAGAACAAATGCATGTTTAAATTTTTAAAATAGCATAATGTATGCAGAAGTTAGGAATGCAGAAAGTTTGAAGCTGCAAAAGAGCCTTCCCCATGTATTCCTATGGGAAAAATTGCGGCAATTTTGTTGAATTGCATAAAAACCATAAGTTGCAGAAGAAATTTTAAAAGAGAGCAATAATGTCCTAAACAGGCTGAACATTTTGATGCGTAAATGGCAGAAATCGCATGAAGCATGCGGGAGATATGGATGACCGAAAACGTACGGAAGATTAAGAATAATAATAATAAAACAGAAGAACAATAGTTTGATTGCATACTGCAATCAAACTAATAACTAGAAAATTGCATTTCCTGCGGAAATACGTTTGATTGCAGAATTGCAGAAGGTGGTTGCTTTTATATGCATAATTGTATCACTTTTAGCAGAAAAGGCTGAAATGTTTTAAAATGAAAACAATTTTTAATAAATTGCTAAAGTTTATTTAATTACCCAGTACACTGTTTGCATTTTGCTGAAATGTTGGCTAAAAGCCAAATTAGCTTGAAAAACCTTGCTAGTTGCCAAATTAGCTCAATCAACCAGCAAATTGCTGAAATGTTAGCTAAAGGCAAAAATTAGCTTGAGAAACCTTGGTAGATGCCAAAGTAGCTTAAACAGCTAGCATATTTCTGAAATGTTAGCTAAAAGTCAAATTAGCTTGAAAATTTTTGGTAGATGCCAAATTAGCTCAGTTATCATATTGCTGAAATGTTATCTTAAGGCAAAATTAGCTTGAAAAACCTCGGTAAATGCCAAATTAGCTCAAACAGCTAGCGTATTGCTGAAATGTTAGCTAAAAGCCAAATTAGCTTGAAAAATCTTGGTGAATGCCAATTTAGCTCAGACAGCTAGCAAATTGCTGAAATGTTAGCAAAAGGCAAAATTAGCTTGAAAAACCTTGGTAGATACCAAATTAGCTCCAACAGCTAGCATATTGCTGAAATATTAGCTAAAGACAAAATTAGCTTGAAAAACCTTGGTAATGGCCAAATTAGCTCAAACACCTAGCATATCGCTGAAATGTTAGCTAAAAGCCAAATTTGCTTGAAAAACCTTATTAGGTGCCAAATTAGCTCAAACACCTAGCATATTGCTGAAATGTTAGCTAAAGGCCAAATGAGCTTGAAAAACCATATTTGGTGCTAAATTAGCTCAAACACCTAGCATATTGCTGAAATGTTAGCTAAAAGCCAAATTAGCTTGAAAAACTTATTAGGTGCTAAATTAGCTCAAACAGTTAGCATATTGTTGAAAGGTTAGCGAAAGAAAAAATTTGCTTGAAAAACCTTGGTAGATGCCAAGTTAGCTCAAAAAGCTAGCATATTGCTGAAATGTTAGCTAAAAGCCAAATGAGCTTGAAAAACCCTATTTGGTGCTAAATTAGCTCAAACACCTAGCATATTGCTGAAATGTTAGCTAAAAGCCAAATTAGCTTGAAAAACCTTATTAGGTGCTAAATTAGCTGAAACAGTTAACATATTGTTTAAATGTTAGCTAAAGGGGAAATTAGCTTGAAAAACCATATTTGGTGCTAAATTAGCTCAAACAGTTAGCATATTGTTGAAATGTTAGCTAAAAGCCAAATGAGCTTGAAAAACCATATTTGGTGCTAAATTAGCTCAAACAGCTAGCATATTGCTGAAATGTTAGCTAAAAGCCAAATTAGCTTGAAAAACCTTATTAGGTGCTAAATTAGCTCAAACACCTAGCATATTGCTGAAATGTTAGCTAAAAGCCAAATTAGCTTGAAAAATCTTTTTTGGTGCTAAATTTACCTCAAACAGCTAGCATATTGCTGAAATGTTAGCTAACAGCCAAATGAGTTTGAAAAACCTTGGTAGAAGCCAAATTTGCTAAAACATTTAGCACATTGCTGAAATGTTAGCTAAAAGTCAAATTAGCTTGAAAATCCTTGGTAGATGCCAAATTAGCTCCAACAGATACCATATTGCTGAAATATTAGCTAAAGGCAAAATTAGATTGAAAAACCTTGGTAGTTGCCAAATTAGCTCAATCAACCAGCAAATTGCTGAAATGTTAGCGAAAGGCAAAATTAGCTTGAGAAACCTTGGTAGATACCAAATTAGCTCAAACAGCTAGCATATTTCTGAAATGTTAGCTAAAGCCAAATTAGCTTGAAAAACCTTATTAGGTGTTAAATTAGCTCAAACACCTAGCATATTGCTGAAATGTTAGCTAAAAGCCAAATGAGCTTGAAAAACCCTATTTGGTGCTAAATTAGCTCAAACACCTAGCATATTGCTGAAATGTTAGCTAAAAGCCAAATTAGCTTGAAAAACCTTATTAGGTGCTAAATTAGCTGAAACAGTTAGCATATTGTTTAAATGTTAGCTAAAAGCCAAATTAGCTTGAAAAACCATATTTGGTGCTAAATTAGCTCAAACACCTAGCATATTGCTGAAATATTAGCTAAAGGCAAAATTAGCTTGAAAAACCTTGGTAATGGCCAAATTAGCTCAGACAGCTAGCACATTGCTGAAATGTTAGCTAAAAGCCAAATTAGCTAGAAAAACCTTATTAGGTGTTAAATTAGCTCAAACAGTTAACATATTGCTGAAATGTTAGCTAAAGCCAAATTAGCTTGAAAAACCTTATTAGGTGTTAAATTAGCTCAAACAGTTAACATATTGCTGAAATGTTAGCTAAAAGCCAAATTAGCTTGAAAAACCTTGGTAGATGCCAAAATAGCCCAAACACCTAGCATATTGCTGAAATGTTAGCTAAAAGCCAAATTAGCTTGAAAAGTGCATGCCAAATTTGCTGTATGAAAAAGTCTTGAAGCCATTAAAAATGATGGCAAAAGGTCAATTTACTGTATAACATGTAGTTAAGTCTAAAATGTTGAAAGACAGGCAAAAATGTACCTAAAAACCTTGTTGGAATGATAAATGTGTGTAAATGTGAATGAATCAATGAGATTCTTCAATTGTCACTGTTAGAATGAGTCAGGAAGACATCAAAGGGTCTGACAGGCAGATGTTTACAAACATTGGCCGCGCAGCTGCATGTCCTCTGCCTAATGAGACAGCAGAATCACTGAGCTGACGCTTCAATGTATTTCAATGGAGGTCACTACCTCCAAACAAATGTTCATATCTTCAAAAGTCTTTCACTTATCAGAAAAGTTGAACCCTTGTAAGAATCACGAGGCTTTGGGCTACAATGTGTAAAAGATTCATGCCTGTAGGTCAAAGCATGTTTACATAATCGCAAGTTAAAAACAGAGTTAGTGTTCGAACCAGCTGGAAAATTTAACATTGGCAGGTATAGGAGAAATTGGGGTACTTACTGTCAGTCTAGGGGCTGTGGGGGCAAAAGTATTTGCCCTACAGCTTTGAGAGTTAGATTTTATGCATCTAGAGGGATTTTCCTACGTTTTGATGAAAAAATCATGTCACTGCGACAAACGGTGGCCGAGTTACAGCGATTTATCCATTTTTTTTTTTTCTTAAAAAACCTGGTCTCCCCACTCTAGGTGATGACGTCACACACTCTAGATTCTCCTAAAATCGGGCAAAATGTACCAAATTGCCTCATTTCAAACAGCTGTAGTTCAAAAACTACAAGACATATCCAAAATAAAAGTAATGCATGTAATCTCCAAACCTTTCACTACATTTTAAAGTTTAAATGGTGTCTCTAGCTGAAAAATTGTAGGAGGAGATACATTTCAAAAACAGTGCAAAAACGGATTCAAAAAGCGGACTTCCCATTGACTTCCATTATATTTTGAAATTCAAAAACTTAAAAAATTTCAAAAACTATAAATAATTGCAGAATTGTTTAAAAACTGCCAAAAAGTGCAAAAAATGCAGAACAAATGCATGTTTACATTTTTAAAATAGCATAATGTATGCAGAAGTTAGGAATGCAGAAAGTTTGAAGCTGCAAAAGAGCCTTCCCCATGTATTCCTATGGGAAAAATTGCGGCAATTTTGTTGAATTGCATAAAAACCATAAGTTGCAGAAGAAATTTTAAAAGAGAGCAATAATGTCCTAAACAGGCTGAACATTTTGATGCGTAAATGGCAGAAATCGCATGAAGCATGCGGGAGATATGGATGACCGAAAACGTACGGAAGATTAAGAATAACTAGAAAATTGCATTTCCTGCGGAAATACGTTTGATTGCAGAATTGCAGAAGGTGGTTGCTTTTATATGCATAATTGTATAACTTTTAGCAGAAAAGGCTGAAATGTTTTAAAATGAAAACAATTTTTATTAAATTGCTAAAGTTTATTTAATTACGCAGTACACTGTTTGCATTTTGCTGAAATGTTAGCTAAAAGCCAAATTAGCTTGAAAAACCTTGCTAGTTGCCACATAAGCTCAATCAACCAGCAAATTACTGAAATGTTAGCTAAAGGCAAAATTAGCTTGAGAAACCTCGGTAGATGCCAAATTAGCTCAAACAGCTAGCATATTTCTGAAATGTTAGCTAAAAGTCAAATTAGCTTGAAAATCCTTGGTAGATGCCAAATTAGCTCAGTTATCATATTGCTGAAATGTTAGCTTAAAGCAAAATTAGCTTGAAAAACCTCGGTAAATGCCAAATTAGCTCAAACAGCTAGCGTATTGCTGAAATGTTAGCTAAAAGCCAAATTAGCTTGAAAAATCTTGGTGGATGCCAATTTAGCTCAGACAGCTAGCAAATTGCTGAAATGTTAGCAAAAGGCAAAATTAGCTTGAAAAACCTTGGTAGATGCCAAATTAGCTCCAACAGCTAGCATATTGCTGAAATGTTAGCTAAAAGCCAAATTAGCTTGAAAAACCTTGGTAGATGCCAAATTAGCTCAAACAGCTAGCATATTGCTGAAATGTTACCTAAAAGCCAAATGAGCTTGAAAAACCCTGTTTGGTGCTAAATTAGCTCAAACACCTAGCATATTGCTGAAATGTTAGCTAAAAGCCAAATTAGCTTGAAAAACCTTATTAGGTGCTAAATTAGCTCAAACAGTTAGCATATTGTTGAAATGTTAGCGAAAGAAAAAATTTGCTTGAAAAACCTTGGTAGATGCCAAGTTACCTCAAAAAGCTAGCATATTGCTGAAATGTTAGCTAAAAGCCAAATGAGCTTGAAAAACCATATTTGGTGCTAAATTAGCTGAAACACCTAGCATATTGCTGAAATGTTAGCTAAAAGCCAAATTAGCTTGAAAAACCTTATTAGGTGCTAAATTAGCTCAAACAGTTAGCATATTGTTGAAATGTTAGCGAAAGAAAAAATTTGCTTGAAAAGCTTGGTAGATGCCAAGTTAGCTCAAACAGCTAGCATATTGCTGAAATGTTAGCTAAAAGCCAAATGAGCTTGAAAAACCATATTTGGTGCTAAATTAGCTCAAACAGCTAGCATATTGCTGAAATGTTAGCTAAAAGCCAAATTAGCTTGAAAAACCTTATTAGGTGCTAAATTAGCTCAAACACCTAGCATATTGCTGAAATGTTAGCTAAAAGCCAAATGAGCTTGAAAAACCATATTTGGTGCTAAATTAGCTCAAACAGCTAGCATATTGCTGAAATGTTAGCTAAAAGCCAAATTAGCTTGAAAAACCTTATTAGGTGCTAAATTAGCTCAAACACCTAGCATATTGCTGAAATGTTAGCTAAAAGCCAAATTAGCTTGAAAAACCTTATTTGGTGCTAAATTTACCTCAAACAGCTAGCATATTGCTGAAATGTTAGCTAACAGCCAAATGAGTTTGAAAAACCTTGGTAGAAGCCAAATTTGCTAAAACATTTAGCACATTGCTGAAATGTTAGCTAAAAGTCAAATTAGGTTGAAAATCCTTGGTAGATCCCAAATTAGCTCCAACAGCTAGCATATTGCTGAAATATTAGCTAAAGGCAAAATTAGATTGAAAAACCTTGGTAGTTGCCAAATTAGTTCAATCAACCAGCAAATTGCTGAAATGTTAGCGAAAAGCAAAATTAACTTGAGAAACCTTGGTAGATGCCAAATTAGCTCAAACAGCTAGCATATTTCTGAAATGTTAGCTAAAGCCAAATTAGCTTGAAAAACCTTATTAGGTGTTAAATTAGCTCAAACACCTAGCATATTGCTGAAATGTTAGCTAAAAGCCAAATGAGCTTGAAAAACCATATTTGGTGCTAAATTCGCTCAAACACCTAGCATATTGCTGAAATGTTAGCTAAAAGCCAAATTAGCTTGAAAAACCTTATTAGGTGCTAAATTAGCTCTAACAGCTAGCATATTGCTGAAATATTAGCTAAAGGCAAAATTAGCTTGAAAAACCTTGGTAATAGCCAAATTAGCTCAGACAGCTAGCACATTGCTGAAATGTTAGCTAAAAGCCAAATTAGCTAGAAAAACCTTATTAGGTGTTAAATTAGCTCAAACAGTTAACATATTGCTGAAATGTTAGCTAAAGCCAAATTAGCTTGAAAAACCTTATTAGGTGTTAAATTAGCTTAAACAGTTAACATATTGCTGAAATGTTAGCTAAAAGCCAAATTAGCTTGAAAAACCTTGGTAGATGCCAAAATAGCCCAAACACCTAGCATATTGCTGAAATGTTAGCTAAAAGCCAAATTAGCTTGAAAAGTGCATGCCAAATTTGCTGTATGAAAAAGTCTTGAAGCCATTAAAAATGATGGCAAAAGGTCAATTTACTGTATAACATGTAGTTAAGTCTAAAATGTTGAAAGACAGGCAAAAATGTACCTAAAAACCTTGTTGGAATGATAAATGTGTGTAAATGTGAATGAATCAATGAGATTCTTCCATTGTCACTGTTAGAATGAGTCAGGAAGACATCAAAGGGTCTGACAGGCAGATGTTTACAAACATTGGCCGCGCAGCTGCACCTCCTCTGCCTAATGAGACAGGAGAATCACTGAGCTGACGCTTCAATGTATTTCAATGGATGTCACTACCTCCAAACAAATGTTCATATCTTCAAAAGTCTTTCACTTATCAGAAAAGTTGAACCCTTGTAAGAATCACAAGGCTTTGGGCTACAATGTGTGAAAGATTCATGCCTGTAGGTCAAAGCATGATTACATAATCGCAAGTTAAAAACAGAGTTAGTGTTCGAACCAGCTGGAAAATTTAACATTGACACGTATAGGAGAAATTGGGGTACTTACTGTCAGTCTAGGGGCTGTGGGGCAAAAGTATTTGCCCTACAGCTTTGAGAGTTAGATTTTATGCATCTAGAGGGATTTTCCTACGTTTTGATGAAAAAATCATGTCACTGCGACAAACGGTGGCCGAGTTACAGCGATTTATCCATTTTTTTTTTTCTTAAAAAACCTGGTCTCCCCACTCTAGGTGCTGAAGTCCCACACTCTAGATTCTCCTAAAATCGGCCAAAATGTACCAAATTGCCTCATTTCAAACAGCTGTAGTTCAAAAACTACAAGACATATCCAAAATAAAAGTAATGCATGTAATCTCCAAACCTTTCACTACATTTTAAAGTTTAAATGGTGTCTCTAGCTGAAAAATTGTAGGAGGAGATACATTTCAAAAACAGTGCAAAAACGGATTCAAAAAGCGGACATCCCATTGACTTCCATTATATTTTGAAATTCAAAAACTTTAAAAATTTCAAAAACTATAAATAATTGCAGAATTGTTTAAAAACTGCCAAAAAGTGCAAAAAATGCAGAACAAATGCATGTTTAAAATTTTAAAATAGCATAATGTATGCAGAAGTTAGGAATGCAGAAAGTTTGAAGCTGCAAAAGAGCCTTCCCCATGTATTCCTATGGGAAAAATTGCGGCAATTTTGTTGAATTGCATAAAAACCATAAGTTGCAGAAGAAATTTTAAAAGAGAGCAATAATGTCCTAAACAGGCTGAACATTTTGATGCGTAAATGGCAGAAATCGCATGAAGCATGCGGGAGATATGGATGACCGAAAACGTACGGAAGATTAAGAATAATAATAATAAAACAGAAGAACAATAGTTTGATTGCATACTGCAATCAAACTAATAAAACAGAAGAACAATAGTTTGATTGCATACTGCAATCAAACTAACTAGAAAATTGCATTTCCTGCGGAAATACGTTTGATTGCAGAATTGCGGAAGGTTGTTGCTTTTTTATGCATAATTGCAGAACTTTTAGCAGAAAAGGCTAAAATGTTTTAAAATGAAAACAATTTTTAATAAATTGCTAAAGTTTGTTTAATTACTTAGTACACTGTTTGGATATTGCTGAAATGTTAGCTAAAAGCCAAATAAGCTTGAAAAACCTTGGTAGATGCCAAATTAGCTCAAACAGCTAGCATATTGCTGAAATGTTAGCTAAAAGCCAAATGAGCTTGAAAAACCATCTTTGGTGCTAAATTAGCTCAAACACCTAGCATATTGCTGAAATGTTAGCTAAAAGCCAAATTAGCTTGAAAAACCTTATTAGGTGCTAAATTAGCTCAAACAGTTAGCATATTGTTGAAATGTTAGCTAAAAGCCAAATGAGCTTGAAAAACCCTATTTGGTGCTAAATTAGCTCAAACACCTAGCATATTGCTGAAATGTTAGCTAAGGCCAAATTAGCTTGAAAAACCTTATTAGGTGTTAAATTAGCTCAAACAGTTAACATATTGCTGAAATGTTAGCTAAAAGCCAAATTAGCTTGAAAAACCTTGGTAGATACCAAATTAGCTCAAACAGCTAACATATTGCTGAAATGTTAGCTAAAAGCCAAATTAGCTTGAAAAACCTTGGTAGATGCCAAATTAGCTCAAACAGCTAGCATATTGCTGAAATGTTAGCTAAAAGCCAAATGAGCTTGAAAAACCATATTTGGTGCTAAATTAGCTCAAACAGTTAGCATATTGTTGAAATGTTAGCTAAAAGCCAAATTAGCTTGAAAAACCTTATTAGGTGCTAAATTAGCTCAAACACCTAGTATATTGCTGAAATGTTAGCTAAAAGCCAAATTAGCTTGAAAAACCTTATTAGGTGCTTAATTAGCTCAAACAGTTAGCATATTGTTGAAATGTTAGCTAAAAGCCAAATGAGCTTGAAAAACCATATTTGGTGCTAAATTAACTCAAACACCTAGCATATTGCTGAAATGTTAGCTAAAAGCCAAATTAGCTTGAAAAACCTTATTAGGTGCTAAATTAGCTCAAACAGCTAGCATATTGTTGAAATGTTAGCGAAAGGAAAAATTTGCTTGAAAAACCTTGGTAGATGCCAAGTTAGCTCAAACAGCTAGCATATTGCTGAAATGTTAGGTAAAGCCAAATTAGCTTGAAAAACCTTATTAGGTGTTAAATTAGCTCAAACAGTTAACATATTGCTGAAATGTTAGCTAAAGCCAAATTAGCTTGAAAAACCTTATTAGGTGTTAAATTAGCTAAAACAGTTAACATATTGCTGAAATGTTGGCTAAAAGCCAAATTAGCTTGAAAAGTACATGCCAAATTTGCTGTATGAAAAAGTCTTGAAGCCATTAAAAATGATGGCAAAAGGTCAATTTACTGTAGAACATGTAGTTAAGTCTAAAATGTTGAAAGAAAGGCAAAAATGTATCTAAAAACCTTGTTGGAATGATAAATGTGTGTAAATGTGAATGAATCAATGAGATTCTTCCATTGTCACTGTTAGAATGAGTCAGGAAGACATCAAAGGGTCTGACAGGCAGATGTTTACAAACATTGGCCGCGCAGCTGCACCTCCTCTGCCTAATGAGACAGCAGAATCACTGAGCTGAGGCTTCAATGTATTTCAATGGAGGTCACTACCTCCAAACAAATGTTCATATCTTCAAAAGTCTTTCACTTATCAGAAAAGTTGAACCCTTGTAAGAATCACGAGGCTTTGGGCTACAATGTGTAAAAGATTCATGCCTGTAGGTCAAAGCATGTTTACATAATCGCAAGTTAAAAACAGAGTTAGTGTTCGAACCAGCTGGAAAATTTAACATTGGCAGGTATAGGAGAAATTGGGGTACTTACTGTCAGTCTAGGGGCTGTGGGGGCAAAAGTATTTGCCCTACAGCTTTGAGAGTTAGATTTTATGCATCTAGAGGGATTTTCCTACGTTTTGATGAAAAAATCATGTCACTGTGACAAACAGTGGCCGAGTTACAGCGATTTATCCATTTTTTTTTTTCTTAAAAAACCTGGTCTCCCCACTCTAGGTGATGACGTCACACACTCTAGATTCTCCTAAAATCGGGCAAAATGTACCAAATTGCCTCATTTCAAACAGCTGTAGTTCAAAAACTATAAGAGATATCCAAAATAAAAGTAATGCGTGTAATCTCCAAACCTTTCACTACATTTTAAAGTTTAAATGGTGTCTCTAGCTGAAAAATTGTAGGAGGAGATACATTTCAAAAACAGTGCAAAAACGGATTCAAAAAGCGGACTTCCCATTGACTTCCATTATATTTTGAAATTCAAAAACTTTAAAAATTTCAAAAACTATAAATATTTGCAGAATTGTTTAAAAACTGCCAAAAAGTGCAAAAAATGCAGAACAAATGCATGTTTGAATTTTTAAAATAGCATAATGTATGCAGAAGTTAGAAAATGCTGAAAGTTTGAAGGTGCAAAAGAGCCTTCCCCATGTATTCCTATGGCAAAAGTTGCGGCAATTTTGTTGAATTGCAAAAAAACCATAAGTTGCAGAAGAAATTTTAAAAGAGACCACCTATGTCCATAACAAGCTGAACATTTTGATGCATAAATGGCTAAAATCGCATAAAGTATGCAGGAGATATGGACGACCGAAAAACGTACGGAAGAATAATAAGAAGAAGAAGAAGAAGAAGAAGAAGAAGAAAAATAATAAAACAGAAGAACAATAGTTTGATTGCATACTGCAATCAAACTAATAAAACAGAAGAACAATAGTTTGATTGCATACTGCAATCAAACTAATAATTATAAACTAAATATTTAACTTTAAAATGAGTTTGCTAACTAAATATTAAGCAAGTAAATGTAACATTTATAAATACATGAATTAAAAGGTGAAAAAACACATTAAAAAAACCAAACCCATTTTTTTCCTCATAAAAGAGGCTAAATAATCAAAAATATTGCTGTTAAAATTTTACTACACCGGTTTACAAGCGGCGCACCATAGTAACAGCATGTTGGTTGTATGTTTGAACACTTCAAAATGAAAACTTACATGTCAAAAAAGTGTGATCCCCCCTGATTCAGAGGTTCTCTGGTACAGTGAGCTTCAGTCCCGCTGTGTCTGGATGACGGCCGCTTCCACCATATTGAATCTGTATTCTAACTGCTGTCACTGAAACAGTCACGTGACCACAGTTGAGTCCCTGAGTGGTTGACATAGACGTGGCGACCTCCCCAGAGTTTAGATTGTTTCACTCTGGCTCACCGCGTCCGCCCCTGAATTTGCACTGCAGAACCTGAATTCATCTCTAAACCACTGACTTTTGAAAGTGGCCGCCTCCGCGGGAGTCGCGGCACCTTAAGGCTCACTGCCTGATACATCCAGTGGGTTCAGAAAGTAATCAGACGCCCTTAAATTTTTCACTTTCTGTTACATTGCAGCCATTTGCTAAAATCATTTCAGTTTATTTCCTCATACATGTACACACAGCCCCCCATATTGCTGTGAGTAATGGTCCAACAGACAGGCCAGTCTCATCATTAAGGCACTTGAAGAATGTCCAGCCTCTGTTGCCATTTGAATTTGTCGAGAAGCACCTTCTTGTTTTGCTCTCAGCTGTTTTGTTATTTGTCCATCACTGTCTCCAGCCCTTTGTTTTGTGTTTCTTTGTATGTCTTGGTCTTGTAACGACATTCGAGACATTTTCCTTGGAATTATTTTCTCTGACTTTCATTTTGTCACAAAGTTTTTGAAAAAGTCCTAATTTTCTTTTTGAGAGGGACTGCTTATTTTTGCAGAAATTGAAGAGAGCAATCCGATCTCCATACAGAGGATGTAATTCCATTCTGCATCATCCATCAAAGCGATGACATGTCGATCTGTACAGAAGAAAAATAAATAAATAAAATATTTGTTAAAGAATTTTATTAGATGTCACTGCAAAGTAAAAAAAAAAAGTTATAACTGCAGCTTCTTTGTTGCTGTGCGCAAACCTTTAACATAAATGTTGTCTTTGTTGCCCATTTACATGACAACTAAAACTGGATAACTGTGGTTTTTTCAGCTGAATCCAAACTGACAACGAAAACACAACTGACAGAAAATATTAGACTACAAAGAGTCAATCTGCTTTATTCTGGAGAACGACGTACGTAATGACGTAACGTTCAAACTTCCTCTGCTTTCAAAACACCAGCTCTGTCAGAAAAAAGGGAAAAAACTTCTCTGTAAACGTTGTAGCGGCGCTGATAGACGTGGCGCTAGCTTTGCTAATGTGGGTACTAATATGTATTCAAAACAATCAAGACATTTCTGCTGTTCTCTGTCCGCGGTTGCCTTGGATACGCAACACTACTCTAAAGTGTCACGTGACTTCCACCTTCTGAGCTTCACTTAAACTTGCACCGAAACAGAATAACAAAAGCTGTAGAGTTGTTTGAAATGTTATGAAAGTCTCTAACAGGGCACTGTCAAATGCAGAGTGTTTGTTAACGAATAAGGTCACAGCAAGAGAGCATGTGACACGAGACAAGAAGGCTGAGAACTGCATGTTATCGGAATAGGGTGTAAATAAAGCTTGCTGGATATCCCGCATAGTTACAAAACAAGGCAATGAGTCAGACACATGTCGGGAGTATTTTCTGAAGGCTGTAACAAAAATGAGATCATCGGCTATAGCTGTTTATATAAAGGATGATATATAAAGGACTAAACGAAACTACACAACACTGTGAATCTGATGTCAAATGTGTATCATGCAGATTATTAAAATTGTCTACCACTTGAAACTAAGAAAAACTGTGGTTTATCATTGAACATATATTCAAGTAGACAAATTAACAGTATTCTGCACTTAAAAAAAAAATGACTACACATCTGTGAAATGCCTGATAGATGCTACAAAATGCTGGCATAGCCTGCTGCTGCCCTTTCATTCACAAGCTCCAGTTTAAAAAGTCTTTTTTTTTTTACTCACCTTCTGTTCTTCCATATGCAAAATGACCTCCTCTGGTAAGCCTGGAGCACGCAAAGAGACGCTTACAGACGTCGTTTTTGTTGGTTTCATCCTGCAGGTAGACTCCACAGGTCTGAAGGAAGTGGTCACATATGCCTGTAGTTCAGATTCTGAGAAAAGAGTCAGAAATCTTCAAAAATTCAAGCTTTTTTCTCATAAATGTACACAACTTTAAAACATGTCTTTTTATGAAAAAGAAGTCATAATTCAGCCTATGAATTTTAAAGTCATAAATATACGACTTTATTTTCGTAATTTAACAATTACAACTTTTTGTTGTAAATTTACGAGATTTAAAGTTGTGATATAAAAAAATGTTGTTTGTAAGCTGGCCATACTACTGTGTTGTAGTTTCCAAAGCGTTCGCAGTGGCCTTTTAATCAAGGTGATGCCATTTAGCCAAAAAAACCTGTGTGGTTTTCTAGGACATAGGTTCTGCAGAGTGGCAGGAGTTCTATAGATATTTGCCACTAAAATGTGGGCGGGACTGTTGGCACAGAGTAAGCCTTTCCTACTACCCATCATCCCTTTGTTCCAACACTTTCCCGCTAGCTTAGAGCTCCTCACGCCCCCAACTTGATGCAACAAAAACAGCCAGCTTTATGCCATGCAGTTCTGATCCAGATTCCAGCTCAGACGAGGAAAACAAAGACGTTCGTGGGTCTGTCTGTCTGCAACGGGGTGCATCAGAATGGGGCGGAGCTTGAAGCCCCGCCCTGCGTACTTTACGTCACAAATAGGATCCTTTTCAAACTCATCCGCTCCTGATTTACAACGACTTGCATTAAAGAAATGCTAAGAAACGTCATTTTAAGTGGAATGTTCTTCTTAAGTGTAAAATGCCACAGGAACATGCTAGAAACAGAAAAACACATGAACGCGCCCTTCACATCATGACATTTACGACCCCGGCGGGGTCCCTGAAGGCCTCCCCGCCTCGCGCGCTCATTAAGTGATTGGACTCACCTGTCGGCGTGGCGCCTCGAGCTCGCAGTGAGCAGCAGGAGCGGCAGGAGCAGCAGGAGCAGCAGGAGCGGCGGCATGCAGAAGGGCCTGAAGAGGTACTTCGTGAACATGGACGAGTACCTGTCCAGTCTGGGACTCTACCGGAAGATGGTGGCGCGAGACGCGTCCAGTTTGTTCCGGGCCGTGTCCGAGCAGGTGAGCCGGTTAACCGGAACATGAACGTGTTCTCTGCAGCCTGGGCGGGGCCTGATGGAGGACCGGGGTGGGGTTCGGGTCTCTGGGGGCTCACAGGGGCCGCTCGTCTAACACGCGCGCGGTCCTGTTTGAACGCTCTGATGCTTTTTACAGGAACGCAGTGGCGCTGTTAGCAGTTTGGGGGCCCCATGCAAAAAATAAAAAGGGGCCCTCTGCAGTGATCATATGAAACCCTTTTATCAGAACTGTATGTAAAGCCAACTACCTTGATCATACAATTTGTTGTCAATCAAGATTTTTACAACTGTGTAGCCTTGTTTCTGTTGCGTTTGGCACTCACGACCTTCTAGATCAGTTCCACTTTGGTTTTGTACACTAACTGCACGGAAACAGCCCTTCTCAGTCACTAATGACACCTGATGCAGAGTGATGCAGGAAACTGCTCTGTTACTAGTATAGCACTGGCTTGGGGTTTCTGGGTCCACTTTAAGCTGGTTCACGGCAAATCTGACTGGTAGATCATTTTCTGTTGTATCTTCCAAGTTTAAGTCCTCCTCTGCACCGTTACTTCTGGTGTGCCACAAGGCTCAGTTCTGGGACCTCTGTTTTGTTCACTTTATGTCTGCTATCTTTGCAGCATATCTTTAGGTCATTTAATGATATTTTTATCATTTTTTATGTTGATGACATTCAGCTTTATGTATTTTTTAAACCTCAGGATGCTTTTAAAATACCGTTTTTACACAGGTGTTTGGATTGGGTCAAAAGTTGAATGATAATTTTCTCCAACTAAATGAAGCTAAAACTGAGGTCCTCGTCTGTGCCTCTGACAGATGCCTCCTCGGATACTCCAGAAGCTCGGTCCACTTGCTTCCTATTAAACCCTCTGTTAGGAACCTGGGGGTAACTCTGGACCCAGTTTTATCTCTTGACTCTCATATCTGGTCTCTTGTTCGTTCTTGCTTTGATCATTTAAAAACCATTGCTAAACTGAGTCCAACTGTGTCTCGTTCTGAGATGGAGATGCTCATCCATGATTTTATTTCTTCTCGTCTCGACTATTGCAACTCCATCTTCAGAACGCGGCAAGGCTTTTACCAAATTTTCGTTTTCACTCCCTCCTTTTTTTCTTTCCATTCCTTCATCCACTTCAGCTTAACATAACATTCACTTGAGCACAGGCGTCAGCTCACATTTGCACCTTCAAATAGTGTGCGTGTCAGAATGTAATGCTTTACATGTGTGGGTTGGTATGCACAAGTGTGCGTGTAAACTGGTTGTGGACAAGTTTGTGAACACTCTTGGAGCCGGCAGGTATGTTTGTAACAGCTGAGTGTGTGGACAGGCCCCGCCCATTTTAGACCAACACTCACTATTGTAATGGGTATAAGCTTCAGCATTTGGTTGCCTGTAGACTTGCAATTCTACTTTCTCCTTCCATTGGTCATCCTCTGGAATCTATACCACCCCCCCCCCCCTCTCTTTTCCCCCTTTCTTTTTCCGTCCGGTCCAACAAAAAGAACACAAACAAAATTAATATTAATAAAGTTTCGTTGAAATTACAAAAGGGGCTTATACCAACATACATTTTGTGATCCCAATGATTTATCACCCCCGATTGTAAGAGTAAAATCTGTCTAATGCAAGAGGCTCTCAGCTCATATCTGTTTGCTCAGCTGTTGGACAGGACAAGTTTAAAAAAAAAAAAAAAAAAAAAGAAATTTTCGTTTTCACACATCACGCCGTTATTGATCCAGCTGCACTGAAATTAAACAGGAAATATAGGAAGTACAATGACTTTTGATAAAATGATTAGAATCAAACACCAACCACGACTTTGTAGTCTCTGATTCAGATGACACAGTCTACACAAGCTGTCGTCTGTGCTTCTACCTCCACTCTTATAGGTCACTATGTTCCTGCCTCTTCTCAAAGAACATGTTCACTATAAACATTTCCATCTTTTTTGCCAAATCAACCACCACCCGTCCTTCGTTCCTCTCCTGAAAACCAAACCAGTCCATCACCTCCTCATCATCTGTTTCCTGCACCAACACGTCCACAACTCATCACTTCATCAAGGTCCAACCAGAATCTCTCCTCCAGCTCACATCCTACCTGTGGGGCAAACCCACTAACGACATTAAACATCACAGCTTCCATTTCTATCTTCAGACTCATCACCCTGACTCTCTTTTCACCTCCACAACACTCCTACCAAACTCCTCCTTTAAGATAACTCCTCCTCCATTCCTCTTTCCATCTCCACCATGACAAAACAACTTGACCCCTGCTCCTAAGCTTCCAGCCTTGTTACCTTTCCACCTGATCTCCTGGACAGACAGTATGTCTACCTTCCTCCTCTGCATCATGCCAGCTAACTCTTGTTGGGAATAATTTTGCTCCTTCCTGTCCTTGGGGCCGGATGGGCAACGTCGCAAGGTTTTCGTCCAGGTTTTCGTTACTTGAAAACTGTCTGCAGAATGTCCTCAAAAAATTGATTGTAACCAGGTTACATGAGAAGTGTTGTCGACAAAGATTCCGGGAAAAAACGATAACAAATGACTCCTCCGGTAGAATTTGCCAGAATCACAGTTGTGTCTATTGCAATGGGAGGGACACCTTTGAACTATGAGAGACGGGACGAGAAAGAATTCGGGGGCTTCTATCGATGATTGGGTTGTGAGATGCTGAAGATCTTCTGAGTTTATTCTGGAATAAACAGACCCTCTGAGCAAACAGCAGATTCCAGGTTTTTATTCGGAGTCCACTTTTTTCCACAACACTCTCTACATTTTGCTGTCATAGTTCTAACATTCAAAGTCTCAGTCCAACACTCCTGACTTTTCTCTTCTCTCTCTTCCTACAAACACACCTTCATCCTCTCCTTTAATCAACAAAGGAGAGACGAGTCCAATTTCCACCGGCACCGGTGGCGGTGAACAGCACCGGTGGCGGTGAACAGCACCGGTGGCGGTGAACAGCACCGGTGGCGGTGAACAGCACCGGTGGCGGTGAACAGCACTGGTGGTTGTTGTTAACCCGGGCCTCGACCAATCCAGTCATGTCATAGGTCTGATTTGCATATTTGGTTTGGCAAAGGGTGTATGCCCTTCCTGACACAACCCTCTGTTTACCTGGGATTGGCCCCCTCATCACTACATTATTTAAATAATTATAAAATGTTTTCTATTCAAAACCAAACTTTTTTTCCAGGCTCGGTTCTTGTCCTGGTTGGGATTTGTCCTGACTCTGTATCAGTCAAAGCCCAGATCTGCACCCACAGATGTAGTTTTCCTGATCTTTGTAACGGATTACAAAGACACAAAAACTGTAATTTAATTACTGTTGTCAGTAACGGAGTAACTTAACGAATTACAGTTCAAATTTCAGTAATTTGTTACTGGACTGTAGAAATCCTTATTACTTAGAATTTATAGGCTCTGACATTTTCTCTCGGTTAAATGAAACAAAAAGGACGTTCATAAATTTAAACAAAAACGGAGCAACGAGTACATCTACTTGCATGCACGTGCACATAGAGTAGGGGATTGGTCAAAGTAAAAGACATGCTCTCTGCTCTGCAGATTTCTGCTCTGCTTTAACGTGTGCGTGTGCACATGCGTGTGCAGCTGTATTTCTCGCAGAACTACCATCAGAAGATCCGACTGGACTGTGCCAACTTCATGAGAGCCAAAAGGAGCAGCTTTGAACCGGTGAGTCCATCCGTCTGTTCTGTCGTGCATCGACACGCTCATCACCCCCCCCTGTCTGTGGCAGTTTGTCGAAGGCTCTTTTGAAAAGTATTTGGAGCGTCTAGAAGACCCAAAGGTGAGCAGCTCAGAGCTCCGCCCCCACCTGTTGGTGTTCTCTGGCCTTTCTGCTGTCTCACATTCTGTCTCTGTCAAGGAAACTGTTGGTCAGGTGGAGATCAAGGCCCTCTCCCACCTGTACAGGTGAGTTATAAAAAAAGTCCATGGAAGCGTAGGCCAAGGTCGCCATGGTAACCAAGCTGCTGTTCATCATCCAGGCGCTGTTTTGTGATCTACCGTTACCCTGGGAAACCAGCCACAATCATCTCAGAGGACAACTATGTGGAAAAGGTGAGGAGGCGCTCAGCTGGTCACATGCTGCCTTAAACTGTGCCGTGATTGGCTGCTATGTGACTGTGTGGACAGGTGATGCTGTGCTGCTCCATCAATGGTCACTACGACATTGTTTACCCAAGAAGTTACCCTGCCTCAGCCGCTCTCTGCCAGTGTGAGTGTCCTACCCGTCCTGCTGTGATCTGTGGAAACTCACCTGCTCAGGTGTGCGTGTGCGTGTGTGTGTGTGTGTGTGTGCGTGTGGGTGTGTGTAGCCCTGTTGTATGAGCTACTTTACACTCAGGTGTTCGGCCTGGAGGAGGCAGAGCTCTGTCAGGCCATGGAGGCTTTTAAAGTAGGAAGTCGTCGCTATAGAAACAGCCCCTCTGTGTGCAGCGATGCAGACGTCAGCTACGACACACCTGATGACCATGGACACAGGTATGTGCAGGTGCACGCTCTTTTAGCTCCACCTCCTCAGACACTGTTCTTTTTTTTTGCGCAGGGAGGAGGCTGGTGGAGCGGGTGAGGAAAAGCCATGCTCAGATGAGGTGAAGGTAAAAACCAGGACTGACCTACAGGCTGTGTGAGGGAAGTCACATTCCTTAACTCCAGCCTCTTCCTGTGAAATGCAGCCTCCCAGAGAAGCCCCGCCCTCCTACAGACTCTCACTGCCCTACAAAGTCATGAAGGCTCTTGATGGCGACGTCTACAGGAATCTGGAGCTTGACGTGTGGCAGGACACCTGTAAAGGTTAGACTGGACCAGAACTAGTCTGGTGACTAGACCACCTCTCAGCATGCTTTTCAAAATAAGACACCTCCACTCAGGCACACTATGGTTGGTATGATGTTAGGAGTTATAATAAACTGCTGCAACGATTGGTTTTACAAACGATCTGGTTCACTGATCTAAAATGGATCAGAACATCTTCATTCAGAACTTCAACAGTGAGACTCGGAGATAAATTCCTGCTACTGACCAGTGAAGTTTTCCAGATTCTTGTGTTTCTTCAAGATAATCAAGTGTAAATAAATATGTGAACAAACAAACAAGTAAACAAGAATGAATGTCAAATCCATTCACATCTGAGTTAAAGTTCATTCCACTGTTGTTTTTAACATCAGAATAATCCAAAGGAACATTATTAGAACATTCTAGAACACTGTATGGTCACATGACTTTGTAAATTCAAAGTGTTTCCACACACTGGACTGGAATGATGGTTGATCAGTTTTTACTGCATCACATCTGTTGTTCTGTGATGGTTGTTTTTACGCTGTAGTAAAATATAACCATGTCTCAATCCAAATGATTTTCCAAGATCAACTGTTGATTTCTCTCATTTTCGAATGATTTTTTAAATGGCATTTGATTCTGCCTCAGACGGATGGATCTGGTTGAATCGTTACAGCATTAACCAGAACTTTGTTCTGCTGGTTCTTGGAACAAAAAGACGTTCCTGCTTGAGGGACACAGGAACACGGCATTATAGTTCTCCACAGGACTTGGTGAAGAAATGAACGTGTGGTGTGCGTGTGTTGGTTCCAGCTGCTGGTCTGTGTGCTGCATTCATAGAACTACTGTGGTTAATCTGAATACTGTTGGGTCACAGAAATGCAGAAGACGGACTACATGGTTTTTGCGGGGAGGCAGTACTTCCTGGGAGACAAGTGTCAGGTGAGAAGGCCGCCTCACTTCCTGTCCTTGAGTCTGTAGACGGACTTCCTCTTTGCTCATGACCTCTTCCTGTTCCCACTCAGGTGCGTTTGGAGCCAAAGGGCAAGTTCTACAACGCCTTTATCCAGGAGGTGGGAACGCATGCAGCAGCCGTCACAGTCTTCATCGAGGAGCTGGGGGAGAAGTAACACACTGCCGCACACATGGACTGAACCCCAACCAGCTGGTGCAGCCTCAGACAAACGGTTCTTTCCCACAGACACTTGGTTCCCCTAGCTGATCTGAAACCAGTCAATCCAGTTCCTGCCTGGAATGTGGCCGCCCCCTCCAGGAAAGGAGATCTTGGTAAACTGCTTCCTACTTGGTTTCTCATCTCAGAACCCCCCAACCCAGACCTGCCTCTGTTTCTGCTCCTCAGACCCTGATTCCCGGGGTCAACGCAATCACCGGCAGCGGTACTTTAGGAAATCCAGAGGAAACAATGTGGTGAAGGGGGCGGAGTTACTCATGGCTCCACCCTCCTCTTATGGAGCCCCAACTTCTTCTGTGTTACCCCCTCGCTTTCAGCCCGTAGGGCATGCACGCCCACCCCCACCACTGTCACCGGGAGCCATGACCTACAACCCCTACGCCCCCCAACATCATCCTGCCCCCACAGCCAGGCCACCAAGATACGGATCATCCAGGTGGGACTAACGCCCCGACAGAACCACTTGAGCCCACATTGATGCAAACTGTGTAACGGTGTCTTTCTGTGTTGCACCTGCATCCTGGGTTCCCACCAGAACCTCCACTCGATTCCTGAACCGTCACCTGATTGGTCCCCAGCTGAGCTATTACCAAACGAGCCGACGGTTCTACCACGACTATGAAAACTACTCTTACAGGTCCAGGTGAGTGATGTCTGGGGCACCGGGGCGTTTCTCCTGGTTTTAGTTCTGGTTTAAAGAAGGCCTGCCCTGCTGCCTTAACTTTCTGGATGTTTTTCTGTGTAAGAAAGGTCCGCCCATCAGTAGGTACACTGTTTGTTTTAGGGAGGGGTCATGAGAACCAGGGGCGGCTCCAGGATTTTTTCTCTGGGGTTGCTAAATTGTTTTTATGTGAAATTACACTTCCACGGAGGAAAGTAACAGGAAAACATATTCATACAATAATTAATACCTGGGAGGGCGATATATTGGTGCCAGTATCAGCCGATATTTACATCATTTGAGATTATTGGTCGGATATCAAAGATTCCACCGATGTTTCTGTTTTACTTTGGCCGGTGGTTGCAGCAGGAGAAGCGCTCGGTTTAGCACAGACTTGCTCCCTTCCCCGTATGCGTCTGTCGTAACACGCACATGGGGAAGGGAGGGGTCTTTGCTACGCTTTGGCTGTTCAAACAGCACGTTCTCACTCCCGACACGTCATAAGTGGACCTATGGTTCAGGCCCCCTCCTGTCACTTTTTGACATTTGGGGTAACCCCATCTTGTCTTTTTCGACATGCTTCCCGTTCCCATTAAATCAGGGGTCTGAGGGCCGCTTGGTACCAGGTCAGAGACAGAAAAAATACATCCAGTGTGTACCGAATTCAGAACCCCTTTAATGTTTCACTCTGTTATATTGCAGCCATTTGCTAAAATCATTTCAACTCAACTTTATTTATTCAATTTTATTTATTTCAAATCATTTTCTTTCCTCATTAATGTACACACAGCCCCCCCATATCGACAAACACAGAATTTTAGACATTTTTGCAGTTTTATTCAGAGAAACTGAAATCTCACATGGTTCTAAGTATTCAGACCGTTTGCTGTGACACTCATGTATTGAACTCAGGTTCTGTCCATTTCTTCTGACCATCCTTGAGATGGTTCTACACCTTCATTTGAGTCCAGCTGTGTTTGATTCTACTGATTGGACTTGAGTTCTTCTTCAAGATAATAAAGTGTAAATGAAATGTTTTCAACAGTAACGTGCACTTAGGTGAGGCAAGTGAGGCACGGCTTCACCTGACATTGTGATAAAATAGAAAAAAAAAGTACCTTGAATAAATATTATTTTCCTCTAATCCATGTTAAAGATACACTTTCAGTTGACTCGACATGTCTTCAACAGTTTCTGAGGTTAAAATGGCTGAATTTGAGTGTTGCGTGACGACATACAGAGCAGAAACTCCTGGTGAGGTTCTGGAGCGCTCCGCCTCATGTCTGACTGCAGGGCTCCATACAAACAGGGACGTGCGGTCAGAGCACTGGCTGTAAGTGTGAAGAAAAGTCAGCCGGTTAGGCGAGCCTCATTGGTCTCTAGGGGGCAGACGTGAGCTGACCGCTGCTGTTACTACACGAGCGTCACCAGAAGTAGCCGTTGAAAGCCGACGCAAAGGCCAAGAACAGCTGGTTTTTTTTTCATGCTTGATCTGCTTCATTATGGAGGATTATATTTCAAAATTAAAACATTTTCACAACTGGATTACCAGGCGAAACGTAAGATAATTGAGGTTGGAAGACCCACGCTGGAGCTGAAAGGTTTGCTGCAAACTACAATGAGAGGATGTTGTTCGTTTCAAAGGGAGTGGTACCAACGAAAAGACTGCCTATGTGGCTGCCATGTGAATTCTCACATTGTGAGAACGTCTGGAGTAACACAGGATATTGTGACCTGAAGAGCTTTCAGAGAAGCTTCTGCAAACACAAAAAATCAGCCACGCACATTCAAAGCCAGATCTCTTTAAAAACATTTGGAAATATGAGAATCGATTTGGCGTTGGATGAACAACGGAAGCTGAACATCAGCATCAACAATGCTAAGGTGAGGGAAAAGCGAGATATACTAAAATACCTCATTAAGGCAAACCTGTTTTCTATCCAAACAGGAGCTTGCATTTGATTTGATTTGAAATGGTTTCAAGCAGACAGGATATACAAGACATGTGTAACACAATCAACAACAACAAAGATTTGCGTCAGTAATCATGTCAAACATAGGATAACTAGACATCAGAAAATTGACTGCTTAAAGGGAGTGGGAGGAAGCGAACTTACATAATCCCACCCCGACTCGACCACATCATTTACTTTACATTAGATATCAACCGGTTCGTAACTAATAATCAGGTATTTATACTGTACTGACAGTAATACAGGTCATTAAACATCCTTGAGTAACAATAAGTCAGACTGCTTCACATGTAAGTACATCATTATTTTAGACCTGATTGGAGCTTATGCAAAAATAATAATTGAGAATAATGAATTTCTCTTTTTTTTTTTCTTCTTTTTAAGAATAGTTTTATTCATTTAAAAAATCAATGATGTGAATAAATTAAAAATAATAGTAATTAAAGAAAAAAGTAAAGAATTAACTAAGACAAAACAAAAAGATTACAATCATTAAATATCAAATAAATGCTGATTATTTTCATCAGAAAAGTCGTTTCTGCAGATCAAGTATAGAAAGAGGCAACAATAAATCATTTACGTCTGAAAGATCATTTACTTTAATCAGATATAAAGAATCAATAAGTGCAGGTTGTTTTGGTGGAAGATCTTGTCATTTATCACACTTTAAGGAACTATATCAAGTGATTTGATTAAAGCCTTTGTCCAAGACGGTATTCCTGCATTCTGCTGCCTGATTAACAGCCGTCCTTCAGGTTTGAACAGAGTTCATAAAGTCCTCCTCGTTATGACTGCAGACTTGTTTGTCAGGTCCATTGTCCTTCTGGTATCACAGCAAGTAAGTTGATCTCCAGTTGTCTGCAGGGCAGAAATCGCTGCTGAAAATCAGGTCAAAGTTGATCTAAGAGTCAGTGGTAAATCCCAGGCGCCATAGTTTCTTGAAATCATTTTTGATTCTTGTTTTGCATTAAATAAAGGCTCAGACGTCCGTGACCAAACAATTCTCAAAGTCTTTTATGTTAGTGATGACAACTGCCTTGGTCAGGTCTGGTGGACCAAGTGGTTTTACATAGATCCTTGAATTCAGCACCCATGTGCTCTGGATCTGCTTTTTCCACTTCAGGAGCCTGGCATGTTTAGCCAATGAAGTGTTAAATTTTGTTAGATGATCATTAAAGTAAACCGTGGACCCTTTTAGCAGTCTTCTTTGCTTCATCAGAGCGATTTTATGCTTTTGATTCACAAACCTGATGAGGATCGCGGGTTTATCTCCTTTCTCCTGGGAAACGGGTGGCAGATCTCGATATCATTCAAATCCAAGGAATTCTTTTCGGAAGTGAGAAATGATCTGACTTGAGCCTCCACGGTCTCAGCTGCTGCCATAGCAGCCCTGCTAGCCTCCGTGCTAACGTTAGCTCGCCAGGCTTAGCTCTTGGTTTGAGTTGAAATCCTGTAAGAATGACATTATTCATTCTTACTTGCTGATCCACGTCGTTCTGTCTTCATTCCGGCAGGTCAAGCCGACTATCCCGTTGTTCATTTCGTACTTTTTCTTGTCGGAATTCCTGCACAAGTTCCAGTATTTGGTGGCAACGATGAGAGGGCAAACTCCTCTAATCAGGGTAACTACGCTGAACTGCTGCATGATTATGCAGAGCAAGATGAGAGATTAGTAAGACATAGAAACATCCAGTGGGTTTTCTGGCTTGTCAAACAGGATACAGAATGATTTAAATGAAGCAGTTTATGATGTGATTAGAAAATATATTAAAATGGACATAAATGCAAGATTCTTTGACTTTGACAAACTGAAGGCTGATCTTCTCGGACAGTACGGCTCACAAGCTATAAGAAATGCACGTCAATTACCTGGTCAGCTTCTCAGCTTTTTAGCCAAGAATGACCTAATCTAGACTGTTCCAGAGGCAACAGTTATTCCAGCTGGTTCTCACTCTACCAGCTACAACAGCATCAGTGGAAAGGTCATTCTCTGCATTAAAAAGACTAAAACCATACAGTAGAAACAGAACAGACCAAGGACGTCTTTCTTCATTGGCCATGATCTCCATTGAGAGGAAGAGACTCATTAAACTAAAGGAACATAAGGAAGACTTTTCCAACAGGGTCATAGAGCTTTTTGTGGAGAAGGATCAGCGCATGGACTTCATCTACATCAGGACAAACATGGTTTTCAGTTTTTGTTTTATGGGAGTAAGTGGGGAAAAAAAAGTTGGATGAATGGTGAAATATTCAGTTCAAGTAATTGTAAATCTGACTCCAGAGTAGTCGGTGCCTCACCAGCCACCAACCTCACCGCACGTCACTGGTTTACAAACAAACAAGTAAACAAGAATGAATGTCATATCCATTCATGTTTGAGTTTGATAAAGTTCAGCCCACTATTGTTTTTCCACATCAGAATAATCCAAAGGAACATTGTTCTGCTGCTTTAGTTCACTGCAGTGAACTTTCATGGAGATTTCCTTAAACCTTTTCTTTAACCTTCTCATCAGAAGACGCTCCTGTTAACTTCTGTAAGATGGTTGCACTTCCATCTTTCTTACATGTTTGGATCACTTTTGCTGCAGTATCTTTACTGATATGTAAAGCTCTGCTGATCTTCTTGTAGCCCTCACCTTTTTGTGTAAAGAAATGATGTATTTTCTCAGATTTTGTGACATTTCTCTTCCATGAGGAGCCATTTCTGACAGCATGAAATGGGACGGGTTTTTCTTTGTTCAGTTATGCTCTTTAATAGTCACCAGTGTCCTGGACACATCTTAAAGGAATCATTAGACTCACCTGTGGTTGAATTCCTGTTAGAGAGTGTTGTAGTCTGAAATGTGGCCCTTCCCCTAAGACAACACTTGATGTGAACTCATTTTTGCAACATGGGCTTAAATGAATTAGTTAGGAAAATCACTTTTTGTGTTTGCAAATGAACAAATCCTGTTTGCAATCAATGGTCCACATTTGTGCGAGGTTTTTTTTGTAGAAAATCTTATAGAAAATGTTGATTCTGAAAAGACACTAAAGGTTTCCTGAACAATGGAGTGGGCTGTACTCATTCAAGCTGAGAACTGTAAAAAAATGAATGTGCAGTGCTACCATCACCAAAAGTAAACAGATTCCAAAATAAAGCATTGCTGACGCTTCCCATTTTCAAAGTAAAACTATCAAGTGGTTATAGTTATGTTTTTGTTTAAAAAAAGAGAATGAAGTTCAGTTTACTGATACAAGTTCTGAGAAAACGACTTTGCTTCAACACCAGAGCTTTAGCTACAGCGTTGCATTCTTTTTGTTACGGTAACTCTCCAACCGATGATGCAGTTCATGTAATTCCAGTGGATTCTGATGTGGAGAAAAGCAGCCTCACGTCAACATGCAGCGCTGCACAGTAGTGAAATGAAGCAACATCAATCAGCTGATTTTTGCAGTGGAGAAAAGTGACTTTTTTTATCCCAGTTTTGCACCAAAATACAATACTTTAGAACGTAGTGTTACTTTGAAGATGGAAAAACTGGAGAACAATTTCAGGATTTGTTCTTGATCTAAATCAACAGTGAGCTTTATGTTTATGCTAATGCTGAACATTTCTTTCTTCTAAATCTGTTTATCAATTTTGTTGCTTCTGATCTCCTTTTCTCAATAAAGGTATAAATGATAGCGATTTAATACATAAAATTTAAAATTCTATACATCCAGTGAAAATACATTTAGCAACAACCGTGTTGTATTAAAAAGTAAGACTCACGGTCCGATCTGTCAATCGTTGGGCTTGATGCGTGAATCGGATCGCCACCTAAGTAACGATACACAACCGCAGTTTGAACCTCTGCTATCTGCTTCCTGTTTTCAGGCGCAGCCGGCGCCAGCTGGCAGCGGTTCTGAACAAGGACTGTCAGTTTGGGTTTTCAGCAGAGGCGGTGGAGGAGCCAGCTGATCTGGAAACAGCCATGGCGTACTACCAGCTGGATGACGCAGAGGCAGTCTTACCCCCGCTGGCGGTGAGGAAACAGAACAAAAGTGGGACGAGTCCGCATTGATTTGAGATGACACAGTCTCCTCCCTCTCAGGGCGCTGCAGTGGTTCCTCCGTCAACCATAGCTCCACCCCCTGCACCCTCTGGCTCCTACAGACTTCAGAGAACCCCAGGGATCCTCCCACCTGTACCTGCACCAGGAAACACCCCCGTCTGCTCCTCGGAGGACGACCAGGAGGACTCCAGCACAATGGAGGACCAGGGTGAGGCTTTGACATACATTCATCCCGATGTCACCTGTGATGTCACCTGTAATGAAGTGCGTTGTGTGTCAGCTGATTACACAGAGGAGTTCCTTTACCCCTCTGAGGGTGAGTATGGCGCCACGCTGCATTCATGATCACTGGAACCATGAAGTCACTGATGTCCGTCTGTTCCAGACCAGACTTATCAAACATCAGGTGTTTACAGCACTGGAGACCCCACCCCCACACAGGTAACTCTTCTGGTCCCTCTCAGTATTCCACCTCCTGACCTTCCTCTGCTCCCTTCCTTTTGTCGTCCCTCCTTTTCTCCTTTGATGTCCTCGTTTCCTTCTCATTTCATCTCCTCTGGGTTTCTTTTTTAAATTGGATTAGGAACTACTTGTACTAAAAACTAAGTATTGTTCTATTGACTGAAAAAGAGAAACTAACAAAGCATTTACATTTTTTTTATTGACGTTTTTGTTAGAATCCAATATTTAAAAATAAAAAATCAAACATTTATGAACGCCACTTTGCTAAGATGCTCCTCGTGCAGTCGAGCTGTAACCCGTCTACAGGATGACCAAAGCGCTTTTTCTCAGCTGACACACTTGAGAAATTCTGCCAAAAGTGTGACAATCTGTCCCTGATTTAATATTGCATTTTAAATGTTTAAACTCAATCATATAATAAAATTCATATTTTGTTGTAAAACTGCCCAAATCACAAATATGTAAATTAAATACTGACTCACTGACATGTTTCATTTCTGGCCCGCCCCCACAGTCAAATGCTAAATTTTACCACTATGGGTCATGAACATTGTGACTGGATGTCCGAAAACTGTTACATTAAAGTGACTCAAAATTCTATCTACATTTGTAAAACAAAAATAAACCAATGCTTTAGGTTAAAACACATATTTTCAGTGGTGTACTCATTAACTCTCCCCTAAGCATGGAACAGGTTTGGAGCAATCGACCAACACCACCAGTTTGTTATAAAGGGTAACCGCACTAAAGAAACTAGTGCCTCTGATGCCTCCAACGGTTGGCTGATGGCTTCACGATATACTTGATCAATCTGTGCACTAATTGTATGTCCTTTTAAAGCAAAAGGTTTGATTTTCATTCTTGGACAAGTAAAACTCTGGCCAATACGTAATCATGTTTTTGCCATTAAATTTGGTATTTTCATCACGGAACCGCTACATTTCCACCATACGCGTTTGTCGGCCGTCTCTATTGTCCAAAAATGTTTCTATAACCCTGACGCTCCAGCTGCGTGTGGGAGGCGCTCTGGCCATGTGTTTTCATCCTGATCGCTACATGGAGCGGTATCCGAGTTTCTCATTTACAATGTATAGAAAGCACGGAAGAGCAGGTTGATTTTATTTTGAAGAGTTCAACAAAAGCATCGATAATCCCGTCTTCATGCTCGTGACATTCAAAGACTCTCCCAGTACGGTGCGCTTTACTCCTGCTGTGGGAGCTGTGTCTGAATGACTGGGCTTTCAGCGGTACTTCCGTCTCTCTAAGTGATTGGAGGAATTATTTGTTATTCTCTCAATTAAAATAAGAAAAATATCAGAGTTCAGGGTCATGGCGATCTGCTTCTGCTGTGGGTTGCTTTTATTGAACGTCATGTGCCCAAAGCGGAGTACCTGCTGGATGTGCTGCTTTGCTCCATGACCCCTAAATTGCACTGTTGCCAGACTGCCGCTCCGCTCTAATCACGCCACAGGTCCTCAGATCGTGTCTATGCCTTGACTTAACATTGAAACTAGACGCCATTGACGTGCAAATTGCATATGGCGTGAACGCAGTTTTAGAGACCAATGATCTATGCATTCAATATTCTTTTACAAATGGTTTTAAAACGACTTGAGTTTTGGTAACAGCAGGAAGAAGACCAAGACGATTAACTTTTGAGAGTTGATATAAAGTCGCTTGAGATGGACCAGCATTAATATGAATAACTGTTTCTAATATTAAATTCTCAATTGAAACTGAAACTTGAAGTTTACAGGTTTTTTCCCCCACATTTGAGTCCTTTGGCAGAATGGCACCGGGTAACATCAGTGTTGACGGCGTTACGTCATTGAGCTGTGGAGGAGGAGGAGCTAAGGATGATCGGCAGGTGTCTCAGAGGGGTGTGGTTTATCACAGATCTGTGACGGTTTTCTTCATGACAGGACGAGCAGGAAGTGGGTGGAGCTGACTCACCGACCAGACTGGACCTCAACTACAGCTACGCTCCACAGGTTCGATTTCAAGATGGCCGTTTAGCACAGCAGCTCTACTGTGTTTGAACCCCATCCACTGATGGTGTGTGATTGTGTTTCAGACGATGAAGCAATTGGCCATTTGCTCCTCCCCCTCTTCTTCTTCTTCTCCCCCCTCCTCCCCCTCCTCACGGGTCCCTGCAGCCGCTCACTTCCCCCCCACCTCACACGTGCAAATGCGCTCAGGTAATCGTGTACACTCACGTCCACACCTGGGTGTGGATGATAACATGGGAAGGAGTTGCTTCTGCAACATCTACTGCAGGGCTTGTAGGAGACAGCCTGATACGACAAACACACATGCGCACACACACACCACACACATGCGTGTATATGCACATACATACACACCACACACATGCGTGTATATGCACATACATACACACCACACACATGCGTGCCCCCTCAAAGACTGCTGATCGTTGCGTAATTTACAGTTGGGTTTCCTCTCATACTGACTCCTCAGTTGCCATGGCGATTCCCACTTCTCCCTGGTTGGTCAATGACTTGGGTGAGCCTGTTTGTGCTGTGATGGCTCCGCCCCAATACTCTTACGACCCTAGCGGCAGCGATCTACCTCGAGGTCAGTGCTCACATGGTGGTCAGACGCTCCAGGTGCTTTGTGTTCTAACGCTGTCTTTCTTCTGCAGACTGCAGGGTTCTCCAGTACTACTTCAATCTGGGGGTCCAGGTAGGGCTCCTAGCCCCTCCTTCATACCAGGTGGCTGCAGCTGTAACCACACCCCCTGACTCCTGTCCTGTCTCTGCAGTGGTATCATCAGAGCTGCTTGCAGCAGCAGCTGTACCCCCCCACTGTGCCTGACAGCCCTTACCAGCACTATGGCTCATACCTGAGTCAGGAGCCCACCCTACACAGTAAGGCTAAAGGGGGCCATCACCTGTTTTTGACCCTGTGACTCTGACACCCCCTGCACTTTTTTTTTTATTTCATCTTGTAGCGTCTCCCGTATCATTGTCTGAGAGCAGCTGCAGTCCCCAGCACCCTCACCCCTACGCAGAGGCCCCGAGGTTGGCGGATGGACAGATGGACGGACATGGCAGTGGTCAGTGAAGTACACACGCCTGTGAAAGCTGCTGGTTTTCGTGGTGAAACTGTGGGATCAGTTTATGAAGAAAATGATGCTTAGAACATTTACATTAAGTTTTGAAGCTAATCTTGTTGTAGCTGGAGCTGAGGTAGCTCTGCTACTAAACGAGGCTCAGGAGCTCAGAAAGGTGTAGTTTCAGGTAAAGGGGTAGGGGTTGAAACGTGGGTCAATCAGGTTGACGGTGGCAGGAACAAGGGGATGCCAACATTCACATACAGCGTGTTAGTGCACAAACGGTGCGCCTGTGCGTGCCCGTGGTCAGAAATGCTACATGGTCTTGTTTGCGATCACGCGTGTGTGGGACTCTTTCATGGAAGTGTAAACATAAAAAGCAGAGAATTTTGAATGTAAATATTCCATACATCTTCCGCTTATCTGGGACTGGGTCGCGGGGGCAGCAGTCCAAGCAAAGATGCCCAGATTTTCCCTCTCCCCGACCACTTCCTCCAGCTGCTCTGGGGGGACCCTAAGACATATCCAGGCCAGCAGAGAGGCATAGTCTGTCCAGCGTGTCCTGGGTCTTCCCTGCGGCCTCCACCCAGTGGGACATGCCCCGAACACCTCCCTAGGGAGGCGTCCAGGAGGCATCCGGACCAGATGTCTGAGCCAATCAATGAATGTAAATATTGATCAATCAAAATAAGCATAATATGAAACTGGATGTATAACATTACGATAATGCTGGTGTGAACGCTGGACGCTGAATGTAGCCGTTGAAGATGCTAGAGCTGTAACTGAAAACGCTGTAGCTGACAGCTGAAAATACTGGCGCTGATGGCTAAAAACGCGGAAGCAATTAGCCTAAAATAACTGGAAAATGTCTAATTTACCAAAAGTAGGTAGCCTCATGCTAAAATACTTGCTAAACCCCAAAATAGCATAAAAAATTGGAAAAGTGTCTAATTTAGTCAAACCAGCTAGCATGCTGCTAAAATAATAGCTAAATGCCAAATAAGCCTAAAAAACCTCGGTGAGCTGCAGACACCCTCAGCATTTTAAAAAGTTTGTCAGTTATGAAGTTCAAACTTTCAGCAGTAATCACCTAAAAGAGCTGAATATTTTGACAGCTGAAGAGCTATTCTGCAGACTTTGGGCTCTTGAACCTGCATTTTTCTTTTGAAAACTTTCGGTTTTTGAAATATCGCAGGTCAAAGTCGACATGTCATTTTTGAGCGAGTTTCAGTTTTGAATGAAAGTCTATGGCAACTGATGAGCAGTTGGTCTGAGCCAGGAGCATAAAAAGAGTGAAACCCCTCCCTGTGCTTCTGCTAGGGTGCTGTTGCTATGATGATTAGAACTCTAATGTCATTTGCCTTAGCCAGGGCAGAGAAAAGGGGGAGCAGCCCCCAGTGACGGAACTCGAGACGGTTGGCCTCAGTCAGCATCTTAAAACACATAGAAACAGAGTGGGCAATAGGATTTTTCAGCTTTCTGCAGCCTTGTTCCTGCTGAGAGGCTGTGTTTTCCTAAAAATGATTTGAACACAGATCCTGCAGCTTTCAGAGCTCAATGTGGCTCCTGGAATAAACATGTATGAACACTTTTTGCTGTGTACTTTGACTCCAGTACAGATCCACCTAATTACACGTCTTTATAGTAGCATCATTCTAGCTTTTTGGACAAATTTATTAACGTTTTCAGTTTTTAAACTACCTTGTCAGTTTGCTGATACATTATAATTACAGAAGCTCATCTTGCTAATTATATACGTCTATGGTTTTTTTTTTCTTTCTGATTTGCAATTTAGCTAATATTTTATGCTAGCTGTTTTGGCTAAATTAGACAGTTTGCCAGTTTCTTAGGCTAGTTTTGGCATTTAGCTAAAATTTTAGCGAGCTTTCACCCTACGTGTGTTCAGCTATCAGCACAAGCATCTTCAGTGGCCACATTCAGCCGACAGCATTCACACTTGCATTATTGTAGGTAATGCTAAATATGTCGTTTTCATCCGGTTTGATAATAAACAAAAACTAACAGTTTGACAAAAAAATGTCACATTTTCTTGGAATGGAAAAAACTAAGTGATGCTGTAATTACATGAAATGTGTAGATTTATTTGGCGTTTTCCTCTTTTTGTGCCACAGTTAAAAATCCTCCTAAAAACTGATACATTTCTAAAAAAAATTATCTATTGTGTCTTTATCACAAAAGCCCAGCTGTTTTCTTCACTTCGTCTTTTCAGTGCAGCTTTGTCAGATCTGAACGCTAAACGAACGTTAGACAAACATCAATTATATACATGAAAAGTGAGAATATGTAATAGAAAATGTCAACAATGTGTTAAAAAAATAAAGCATTGCATTATCAGCTTCACGGTCGCCCCAGTCGCTGCAGAATGTGACACCTGCTGTGATGTCACCCACCACTGGAAGTTTACATCCAGAGTGCAATCGTGGGCACGTCTTCATTGAACTTATTATTACATTTATTTATTTCTATGGAAGAAACTGTCCAGGAAAATGTCTTTTTAACACTAAAAAAAGATGAACCCTTACTGGAGAAGTTAAAGGAAATATCGACCCGCACACACAGAAACAGAGAGCAGACAACTAGAGAGAAAATAGAGCAGGTAACTCTACAGGTCATCTCACAACACTCCAGAATGCAATTCCACCCACTTTTATGTTCTTTTTTTCGCCTTAGGAGCCTCTGCTCCTGTTTAGTGGATGAACACACAGTTTCCTCCTTTGCCTTCACGTTCAAAATGAATGCTGCACACAATTGCGGCACTTGAAGTGTAAGCGCCACTCAGAAGTTCATCAGCTAGTCTCAATCAAACCCAGCCGATATTAGGATGAAGTAAAACACGTGATTTTGGATACTGATGTAAAGTTAGTACAAACCGGGCTGGACGCCGCCAGCGGTTTGTGACACAAGCGTGCAGTGAGAGCGAGTAGGCGGAAAATAAAAACTAAAATGATAAAATAATAATAATCCAAGTATATGAATGGTGCTCTGGGATTGTGAGCTTGCAGTAGAATTAAAACCATGGCATTGGCGTCATGGCGTGTAGAAGTGACGATGCTCTAAAGCGATATCTTTAGAAGTACTGAACACTGGTGAGGGCCGGCCCACTGAAAGCACTGGGATCACGTGTAAATGTTTGCAGCTGAAGTTCTAATCTGTTTGTCCCCTCCCCCTTCGTAGGACCCGCCCCCTCTATTGAAGTCTCCTCCTCCTCTGTCAGCCCGACACCTCCAGGCTCAGGGTCGTCTTCTGCCCTCCTCTATCCAGATTCAATGGCCCCCCCTTCCACCTCGCTTTTGCATCTGTCCTATGAGCCCCCCCCTCCTGCAGCCTACCTTACAGCTGCCCCCCATCTACCCCATGCTGCACATTCTCACCCCCCACACCTGACTAATCACTCCTCCTACCACCCATGTCTGCCCCCCTCTGGCCACTGGGGTGCATTCCCCCCTACAAACCACGCCCCACGGGTGTACTGTTCTGTCTCCAACCCCACCCACATGGTTGGTTACATTACTGCTCCCCCTTCCCACTACATGCCCTCCTCTATGTGAGTTCGTGTGACTGAGTTTAATTGGGGGGCATGTTTTTGTTATGTTTTTGGCAGGGTTTGGGGGGGCTAGTATTTAATCAATGTTTCTGATTGAACCAGAGTTCTGCCCCTCCCTCTTTTTGTTCAGTCACCTGTCACTCAGCTGTTTTGTGTTTATCCTGTGTGGTGGGGGAGGGGGGTGTTTGATTCACTGTGGTGTTTTTTTTTTCTTGTTTGGGTGAATAAAGTCAGTCTCACCAGCAGAGGGCGCCTGTTTCCTGACCATCCTTCCATTCTCAATAGCCTATGCTGCAATGGCTCATGGGATACGTTTGCATCAGTCTGAGGCCATGGATATCAGAGTGAGGAGAGTCCTGGGGCGTCGGTCAGCCTCTGGTCAGAGGTTGCAGGTTTGGAACCAGCCCTGCCTCTATGTGGGACGTGTTTGGGGGGTAAAAGACCTCACATTCCTCCTAGTGGTCACGTTGGGGTGTGGGACAGATGGACGAAACAGGTTAATGTATACACCATTTCAATGGAAAGTTGTAGAAGAAAATTCTCATCTTTCAAGTTATCTAGAAGCTTCAGTCGAAAAGCTGTGAAACTGAAACTGTAGAAACCAAAGAACCAGGATACTTTCAGGGCCTGATCTGTTGAAGCACACACGGCGTTCCAAACAGGAAGTACCTGCTGACTCCAAAAAGCCAAAACCCCAAAGACTTCTACTGAGAAATGAACAGCTGTTCTTCATTCTATTGGTCAGAATAACCATTCCTACTCTGATACTTGAACATCTTGATACCTTTTATTTTCTGTAGTTCAAGTTGTAAACTGACCGATCAGATGCCTTAGTAAAAGCATGTGGTGCCTGCTGTACCCCACCTGACCTGCTTTCAGGGGAAGAGTGTGGACTTCCAACAAGCTCACTCCTGATTGGCCACACTAGTTTCTATAGAAACATGAGTCAAATCGATGTGGACCAATCACTGTCATCTGGCTCCAACATGGGACGTCCGTATCATAGAAAAATGACAACTGCATTGGTTTCAATGCATTTATTTGTAGAGCACTTGCAAAAGCAACCAAAGTGCTGAACATAGTCAAATATAAATAAAATCACTAAACAATAAAATACATGAAAAGAAACAAAAGCAATAAAACTATTAAAGTTAACAAGCCGGCCCACTGGAATGAAAAGCCTCAGTTAGGCTTAGGACTTGACATGGAAGATAACGATGTAAAAGTTCTGAAAGATACTGAGGTGTGGAAATAAAGTAAAAGGCAGTGACTTGCTCTCACCGTCTGGTCCAGTTAACAGGCGAGCAGCTGAGTTGTAGACCAGCTGGAGGTGGCTGTAGACCGGTCTAAACCACCGTACAAAGAGTTGCAGTGATCCAGTCTGGAAAGGATCAGAGCATGAAAGGGAACATATGACTTGACTTTACTGATTAGCCTGAAGTGATAAAAACTGAACTGGACCACTGCACTGACCTGTTGGTCAAATTTAAAAAGCCTGTCATGGTTTACTCCAAAATTCCAAATAAAAGGAGCGTTTGAAGGGTCCAGGAGGCCAACACCACTACAGCAACCGGTCAGCAGGTCACTTTTTCCAAAAGCAAAAACCTCAGTGTTGTTTTCATTCAGACATAGGAAATTTAGCTTCATCCAAGATTTTTTTGTCTTCTCGGAACTTCTACAGATTGTCAAAAATCTCAGATCCATCAGTATTCTTTTTAAAAGGGGTTGCTCAACAGCATGTTGTGGTACATCCTGAGCCCAGAGATGAGTTTAACAAGACAAACTATCCAGGGGCCAACAGCATGGAAGACCTTCAGGAGTCTGGGGGGAACACAGTCACCTGGGCAGCAGGAAAGCTTCAGGTGCTGAACCATCTCAGAAAACAGAGAGACAGGCTCAAAATGCTCTAAAACAGCAGGTGTTGCTGTCAAAACAGGGGTCAGGGGGCAATAGCCTCATCGAGCTTATAAAATCTCTAACCAGACATGAAGCCTGTCTTTTTTTCCATTTACGCTCTGTGTGGCGGCAGGTGCGTCTGAGCGCGCGCGTTCATTGAACCAAGCCTTCGGGTATGAAGTTAGAATTCTTGCTAAAGTATTGTCAGTCTGTAAAAAAGTTTTGTACTTGTTAAAAGAAATTGTCCATCCGTAAAAATGCTTTGTGTGTGTGTAAGACGTCATGTTACAATGTTTTTGCCAAATACAAAACCTTTTTACAGACAATACTTTAGCAACAGACTTCATACTAACTTCATATCTGGGGCCGGTTTACAGCTTTTAGACGTAAAAGGAGTGAGAACATCTAAAATACCCTTAGAAACAGTTCAGATCCCCCAGAAGCTCATCAACATTTCCTTACTGAACATCCAAGGAAGGAAGCTCAGAGGCTGAGAAAGCTGCAGAGCATTTATCAGACGGCAGGGGCGCACACACGTGCGTGAGCTGGGTAGTAATAAAACGGGCAGATGATCAGAAAAACAGGCATCAATCCTTGACAGATCTCCTTGACATCTCCATGTAAACCCAGAGTTGAAACCAGATCCAGGATGTGTGGAACTGCTGCAGGTTAGAACTCATCAAGTCCAGGAAGTCTTTTGTTAGTGGTTTGGTCTCACAACACAGAAAAATTAAAATCCCCAACAAATAAAATGATCTCAGACAATCTCCTGAAGAACGGCCTTTTTGAACTTGGTCAGTAGATCAGCACACAGAGAACCGGAGACTCACATTTAATCTCCATGAGCTGAGCCTTAAAGCTGGAGAAAGTGTCCGCTGGAAGCTGCCCACAGGAGAAGTGTGACCAGAAAACCACAGCAACTCCTCCACCTCTACCTGTAGCTGGAGAAGAGCGGAGGAATCCACAGCCAGCAGGGAGAAGTTCAGAGAACGGCGTGAAGTCTCTGGCCTGAAGTCACGTCTCCATCAGGAACAGAAATCCAGCTCCCGGAAGTGAAGAAGTCATTCTGGATGACTGTTCCGTTTGCCAGAGTTCTGGCATTGATCAAGGCCGATCTGACAAACGCCTGATCCGGGGTGAAAGATGAGGAGGCCCGACTCAGCGGATGAAGATTCCTGAACTCCACACCGCGTTCGGAGAACTGACGCCGACGGAGAGAGAGGGCTGCTGCCGGCAGGTGAGCCCGGTCCCCCGCTGCTCCAGGAACAACCGACAGGATCCAGCGCAAAGAAGCTGAACAATTCCGTTCAGAAGATGTCCGAAGGGCCTTGATCCTCAGCAGAACTCCGTTTTGTCTGTCTCCTCAGACGCTTTCCTCCTGAGAGTCGGGCGGGATGTGGTAAACGGGTATGCCAGAGAGCAGCAGTGAGTATGGGGCTTCAAATTTAAAAGTCCGTTTCTAAATACAATTCTGGTAAAGGTCAAATTGTGGTGGAGCTTGGCGATCATACACCAGGAGAGCAGATACAGGATTAATACAAAACAGAACATGTAGTTACAGAATTATTAATCTGACTTTTCTTCAATAGTTCTAGTATCAGCATCAGCTGTCCGTCCGGGTTCAGGATGTCGCCTTCATGTGGGAAACCCTGAGGTTTCTTAGTTTCTTTAATGACTTTTTCTTCACCGTGAAGGAGGGTTTAAGGACACAGATGTTTGTTCAGCTTCGTCTGTTTAACAACCAGCTATTGTTTACTTTGACATGATTGATTTTTTTTTGTTTCTTACCATATCCTGATGTCAGTCCAACCAGACGGCTCTGACTGTGATATTGGGCTAAAGAAATAACATTGAATTGAATAAGAAAGCAACAAAGAAAAAAGGCGCAGAGCTGAATCACGGCACCGTGACTCAGGGACTCGACCATGTGATGGCAGCTGTGATTGGTTTGGCTTCATGTGGCTGGAGCTGGAGGTCCGGCATTTCTGTGGGTGACGTCACACCCACTCTGTCCAGTTCTATATACAGTCAATGGATGCTAATCAGTCACTTGTAACCCTGAGAAACCAAACCTCACCTTGCAGCTACCACTTTCTGAAGTTTATCTTCCTTCAGCAGAAACCTGAGCTCACAGCCCTTTAAAAAGTGGGAGGGGCTTCTTCTTCAGTAAAAATGTCATACTAAAGATTTTCAAAGAACAAATGTGTCCCCCCCCATGCTTCCTGACATCCACATTCCTTTGTAGTCATGGTAACAGGTGTGCAGGGATTTCCACAGTCCATAGATGGCGCTGTCCCCGGCAGCTCAGCGGCTCCCGCAGCCATCGCGGGTTCGACAGGCGAGTCAAGTGTTTTCCTTGTAGACCAATCAAGATGGCTGCTTGCTGCAGGTCCTGAAGCTCCTCCTCCTTTAGGGAGGTGGGACAGAGCCATGTCACTCCCACATCCACTAATCCTGGAAAAGCAATGGACAGGTGACGCCTTCAGGTATGAGATCAGAAGAACACTGATCAGGTGGTTTCTCACCTGCCACCACGCCGCGGCCCAGTCTCTCCCCAGAATCCTGCAGAGCCCTGATCTGGGTGGCGTTCATCCCCAGTTCACCGCTCAGGACCGCCCTCCACTCCTCCCCCTGCCAGTCGCGATGAGCAATGTGGACCGCCATGGTCTGGTTCTCAAGGGGGGCCAGAAGGGGCTGCCAGCGGCTCTCCAGCGTCTTTACGCCGTCAAGAACCAGACCGGCATACGGCTGCCGGAACGACAGGCACCACAGTTGCACCGCCATGTCTGCCGAGAAAACCACACCCACATGTCACGTGACCAGAAGAAGATTTTGATCACAGATAACTAGAAGACAATCAGTCACATAGAATAGCAGCAAGTCATAGTTCACCATCAGACACAGAGCATCGTCTGAAGGGCCGCAAACAGTTCAGGAAGCTGGAGAGGCCGATCCTACTTTGAGCTCCTCTCCTCAGAGACTTGAGGCAGTCCACTGCACAACTCCTCCAACAGGCTGTCATCACACTCACTGCTGTAGAGCGAGGAATGAAAGTCCACTGCCCTCTGTCTGATCTGTTCAGGCCCAACCAGCTCTTCTCCCGAGTCAGAAAATAAAGATCACCCTCATCTGTCTGTGCTTCTTCTCCAAACCAAAAAAGTTCGAGGGAGCATCCATTTCAGACACATCCTGGAATCAGGAGCAAACCAATGCCCCCTGAACTTTAGCTTCCAGCAGGGGCTCCAGAGTCAACTTTTTTGATTTGAGGAGTTCAATATATCCTCGCTTTTCAGCAGACTCGCTCAGATATTGTAGGTTTCACACCTTCATCCTGGCTAGACATTTTCAGCTTCAGCCACTTACACTTCCTGAGAAGAACTGCAGTTCAGAAGTCAGTTCTGCTTGGAGCAGCTGTACACAGTTCAACAACTGAACAGGACCCTGTCTGAAAACGCAGTCACACATTGAATCTTCAGGAAAGCACAAGACGAGATATAACAAATGAATATTAATAAATGATAAAGTACGATGAAATAAGTCTAATAGGAAATTCCCATTACAATATTTAAAAAGGATAAAAGCAGATAAACAGCGTTAAAAACATGAATGTGATGAATAAAATAAGGCTAAAAATGACAAAAATATGCATGATAAGCAAAATAAATCAATATTCTGTCAGGAAAGACCTTATGGCAGCTGAATGAAGGATCTCCTGAACCTCTCCATTCTGATGAACCTCTGACTGCGACTGTTTCTGAGACGCCAGGGTCATGTGCAGCAGGTTTCCTTTGTCCTTCAGAATGGTTGAAGAATGGAAAAGAAAACCTGGGGGGTTTATTTAAACCTGAGGGGGGTTATTTAAACCTGGGGGGGGTTATTTAAACATGGGGGTCTTATTTAAACCTGGGGGGTTTACTTAAACCTGGGGGGGTTATTTAAACATGGGGGTCTTATTTAAACCTGGGGGGTTTATTTAAACCTGAGGGGGGTTATTTAAACCTGGGGGGGTTATTTAAACCTGAGGGGGGTTATTTAAACATGGGGGTCTTATTTAAACCTGGGGGTTTATTTAAACCTGGGGGGGTTATTTAAACATGGGGGTCTTATTTAAACCTGGGGGTTTATTTAAACCTGAGGGGGGTTATTTAAACCTGGGGGGGTTATTTAAACATGGGGGTCTTATTTAAACCTGGGGGGTTTATTTAAACCTGGGGGGGTTATTTAAACCTGGGGTCTTATTTAAACCTGGGGGGTCTTATTTAAACCAGGGGGTCTTATTTAAACCTGGGGGTTTATTTAAACCCGGGGTCTTATTTAAACCTGGGGGGGTCTTATTTAAACCAGGGGGTCTTATTTAAACCTGGGGGGTTTATTTAAACCTGGGGGTCTTATTTAAACCTGGGGTCTTATTTAAACCTGGGGGGTCTTATTTAAACCTGGGGGTCTTATTTAAACCTGGGGTCTTCTTTTAACCCGGGGTCTTATTTAAACCCGGGGTCTTATTTAAACCTGGGGGTCTTATTTAAACCTGGGGTCTTATTTAAACCTGGGGTTCTTATTTAAACCTGGGGTCTTATTTAAACCTGGGGGGTCTTATTTAAACCTGGGGTCTTCTTTTAACCCGGGGTCTTATTTAAACCTGGGGGGTTTATTTAAACCCGGACTTGGAGGACTGCATTTTTTTTCACCTATACGCGTTTTGTACAATTAAGGATTACGCACGCACAAACCTAATGTTACACACAAATTAAGGATTACGCACGCACAAACCTAAAGTTACACACAAATCAAGGATTACGCACGCACAAACCTAAAGTTACACACAAATCAAGGATTACGCACGCACAAACCTAATGTTACACACAAATTAAGGATTACGCACGCACAAACCTAAAGTTACACACAAATCAAGGATTACGCACGCACAAACCTAAAGTTACACACAAATCAAGGATTACGCACGCACAAACCTAAAGTTACACACAAATTAAGGATTACGCACGCACAAACCTAAAGTTACACACGCACAAACCTAAAGTTACACACAAATCAAGGATTACGCACGCACAAACCTAAAGTTACACACAAATCAAGGATTACGCACGCACAAACCTAAAGTTACACACAAATCAAGGATTACGCACGCACAAACCTAAAGTTACACACGCACAAACCTAAAGTTACACACAAATCAAGGATTACGCACGCACAAACCTAAAGTTACACACGCACAAACCTAAAGTTACACACAAATCAAGGATTACGCACGCACAAACCTAAAGTTACACACAAATCAAGGATTACGCACGCACAAACCTAAAGTTACACACAAATCAAGGATTACGCACGCACAAACCTAAAGTTACACACAAATCAAGGATTACGCACGCACAAACCTAAAGTTACACACAAATCAAGGATTACGCACGCACAAACCTAAAGTTACACACAAATCAAGGATTACGCACGCACAAACCTAAAGTTACACACAAATTAAGGATTACGCACGCACAAACCTAAAGTTACACACAAATCAAGGATTACGCACGCACAAACCTAAAGTTACACACAAATCAAGGATTACGCACGCACAAACCTAAAGTTACACACAAATCAAGGATTACGCACGCAAAAACCTAAAGTTACACACAAATCAAGGATTACGCACGCACAAACCTAAAGTTACACACAAATTAAGGATTACGCACGCACAAACCTAGAGTTACACACAAATCAAGGATTACGCACGCACAAACCTAAAGTTACACACAAATCAAGGATTACGCACGCACAAACCTAAAGTTACACACAAATTAAGGATTACGCACGCACAAACCTAAAGTTACACACAAATCAAGGATTACGCACACACAAACCTAAAGTTACACACACACAAACTTAAAGTTACACACAAATCAAGGATTACGCAGCACGCACAAACCTAAAGTTACACACAAATCAAGGATTACGCACGCACAAACCTAAAGTTACACACAAATCAAGGATTACGCACGCACAAACCTAAAGTTAAACACAAATTAAGGATTACGCACGCACAAACCTAAAGTTACACACGCACAAACCTAAAGTTACACACAAATCAAGGATTACGCACGCACAAACCTAAAGTTACACACAAATCAAGGATTACGCACGCACAAACCTAAAGTTACACACAAATTAAGGATTACGCACACACAAACCTAAAGTTACACACGCACAAACCTAAAGTTACACACAAATCAAGGATTACGCACGCACAAACCTAGAGTTACACACAAATTAAGGATTACGCACGCACAAACCTAAAGTTACACACAAATTAAGGATTACGCACGCACAAACCTAAAGTTACACACAAATCAAGGATTACGCACGCACAAACCTAAAGTTACACACAAATCAAGGATTACGCACGCACAAACCTAAAGTTACACACAAATCAAGGATTACGCACGCACAAACTTAAAGTTACACACAAATCAAGGATGACGCACGCACAAACCTAAAGTTACACACAAATCAAGGATGACGCACGCACAAACTTAAAGTTACACACAAATCAAGGATGACGCACGCACAAACCTAAAGTTAAACACAAATTAAGGATTACGCACGCACAAACCTAAAGTTACACACGCACAAACCTAAAGTTACACACAAATCAAGGATTACGCACGCACAAACCTAAAGTTACACACAAATCAAGGATTACGCACGCACAAACCTAAAGTTACACACAAATCAAGGATGACGCACGCACAAACTTAAAGTTACACACAAATCAAGGATGACGCACGCACAAACCTAAAGTTAAACACAAATTAAGGATTACGCACGCACAAACCTAAAGTTACACACGCACAAACCTAAAGTTACACACAAATCAAGGATTACGCACGCACAAACCTAAAGTTACACACAAATCAAGGATTACGCACGCACAAACCTAATGTTACACACAAATCAAGGATTACGCACGCACAAACCTAAAGTTACACACAAATTAAGGATTACGCACGCACAAACCTAAAGTTACACACGCACAAACCTAAAGTTACACACAAATTAAGGATTACGCACGCACAAACCTAAAGTTACACACAAATCAAGGATTACGCACGCACAAACCTAAAGTTACACACAAATCAAGGATTACGCACGCACAAACCTAAAGTTACACACAAATCAAGGATTACGCACGCACAAACCTAAAGTTACACACAAATCAAGGATTACGCACGCACAAACCTAATGTTACACACGCACAAACCTAAAGTTACACACAAATCAAGGATTACGCACGCACAAACCTAAAGTTACACACGCACAAACCTAAAGTTACACACAAATCAAGGATTACGCACGCACAAACCTAAAGTTACACACAAATCAAGGATTACGCACGCACAAACCTAAAGTTACACACAAATCAAGGATTACGCACGCACAAACCTAAAGTTACACACAAATCAAGGATTACGCACGCACAAACCTAAAGTTACACACAAATTAAGGATTACGCACGCACAAACCTAAAGTTACACACAAATCAAGGATTACGCACGCACAAACCTAAAGTTACACACAAATCAAGGATTACGCACGCACAAACCTAAAGTTACACACAAATCAAGGATTACGCACGCAAAAACCTAAAGTTACACACAAATCAAGGATTACGCACGCACAAACCTAAAGTTACACACAAATTAAGGATTACGCACGCACAAACCTAAAGTTACACACAAATCAAGGATTACGCACGCACAAACCTAAAGTTACACACAAATCAAGGATTACGCACGCACAAACCTAAAGTTACACACAAATTAAGGATTACGCACGCACAAACCTAAAGTTACACACAAATCAAGGATTACGCACACACAAACCTAAAGTTACACACACACAAACTTAAAGTTACACACAAATCAAGGATTACGCAGCACGCACAAACCTAAAGTTACACACAAATCAAGGATTACGCACGCACAAACCTAAAGTTACACACAAATCAAGGATTACGCACGCACAAACCTAAAGTTAAACACAAATTAAGGATTACGCACGCACAAACCTAAAGTTACACACGCGCAAACCTAAAGTTACACACAAATCAAGGATTACGCACGCACAAACCTAAAGTTACACACAAATCAAGGATTACGCACGCACAAACCTAAAGTTACACACAAATTAAGGATTACGCACACACAAACCTAAAGTTACACACGCACAAACCTAAAGTTACACACAAATCAAGGATTACGCACGCACAAACCTAGAGTTACACACAAATTAAGGATTACGCACGCACAAACCTAAAGTTACACACAAATTAAGGATTACGCACGCACAAACCTAAAGTTACACACAAATCAAGGATTACGCACGCACAAACCTAAAGTTACACACGAATTAAGGATTACGCACGCACAAACCTAAAGTTACACACAAATTAAGGATTACGCACGCACAAACCTAAAGTTACACACGAATTAAGGATTACGCACGCACAAACCTAAAGTTACACACGAATTAAGGATTACGCACGCACAAACCTAAAGTTACACACAAATCAAGGATTACGCACGCACAAACCTAAAGTTACACACAAATCAAGGATTACGCACGCACAAACCTAAAGTTACACACAAATTAAGGATTACGCACGCACAAACCTAAAGTTACACACAAATCAAGGATTACGCACACACAAACCTAAAGTTACACACACACAAACTTAAAGTTACACACAAATCAAGGATTACGCAGCACGCACAAACCTAAAGTTACACACAAATCAAGGATTACGCACGCACAAACCTAAAGTTACACACAAATCAAGGATTACGCACGCACAAACCTAAAGTTAAACACAAATTAAGGATTACGCACGCACAAACCTAAAGTTAAACACAAATTAAGGATTACGCACGCACAAACCTAAAGTTACACACGCACAAACCTAAAGTTACACACAAATCAAGGATTACGCACGCACAAACCTAAAGTTACACACAAATCAAGGATTACGCACGCACAAACCTAAAGTTACACACAAATTAAGGATTACGCACACACAAACCTAAAGTTACACACGCACAAACCTAAAGTTACACACAAATCAAGGATTACGCACGCACAAACCTAAAGTTACACACAAATCAAGGATTACGCACGCACAAACCTAAAGTTAAACACAAATTAAGGATTACGCACGCACAAACCTAAAGTTACACACAAATCAAGGATTACGCACGCACAAACCTAAAGTTACACACAAATCAAGGATTACACACGCACAAACCTAAAGTTACACACAAATCAAGGATTACGCACGCACAAACCTAAAGTTACACACAAATCAAGGATTACGCACGCACAAACCTAAAGTTACACACAAATCAAGGATTACGCACGCACAAACCTAAAGTTACACACAAATTAAGGATTACGCACGCACAAACCTAAAGTTACACACGCACAAACCTAAAGTTACACACAAATCAAGGATTACGCACGCACAAACCTAGAGTTACACACAAATTAAGGATTACGCACGCACAAACCTAAAGTTACACACAAATCAAGGATTACGCACGCACAAACCTAAAGTTACACACAAATTAAGGATTACGCACGCACAAACCTAAAGTTACACACAAATCAAGGATTACGAACGCACAAACCTAAAGTTACACACAAATTAAGGATTACGCACGCACAAAACTAAAGTTACACACAAATCAAGGATTACGCACGCACAAACCTAAAGTTACACACAAATCAAGGATTACGCACGCACAAACCTAAAGTTACACACAAATTAAGGATTAAGCACGCACAAACCTAAAGTTACACACAAATCAAGGATTACGCACGCACAAACCTAAAGTTACACACAAATCAAGGATGACGCACGCACAAACCTAAAGTTACACACAAATCAAGGATTACGCACGCACAAACCTAAAGTTACACACAAATTAAGGTTTACGCACGCACAAACCTAAAGTTACACACGCACAAACTTAAAGTTACACACAAATCAAGGATTACGCAGCACGCACAAACCTAAAGTTACACACGCACAAACCTAAAGTTACACACAAATCAAGGATTACACACGCACAAACCTAAAGTTACACACAAATCAAGGATTACACACGCACAAACCTAAAGTTACACACAAATTAAGGATTACGCACGCACAAACCTAAAGTTACACACAAATCAAGGATTACGCACGCACAAACCTAAAGTTACACACAAATCAAGGATTACGCACGCACAAACCTAAAGTTACACACAAATCAAGGATTACGCACGCACAAACCTAAAGTTACACACGCACAAACCTAAAGTTACACACAAATCAAGGATTACGCACGCACAAACCTAAAGTTACACACGCACAAACCTAAAGTTACACACAAATCAAGGATAACGCACGCACAAACCTAAAGTTACACACGAATTAAGGATTACGCACGCACAAACCTAAAGTTACACACAAATCAAGGATTACACACGCACAAACCTAAAGTTACACACAAATCAAGGATTACGCACGCACAAACCTAAAGTTACACACAAATCGAGGATTACGCACGCACAAACCTAAAGTTACACACGAATTAAGGATTACGCACGCACAAACCTAAAGTTACACACAAATTAAGGATTACGCACGCACAAACCTAAAGTTACACACAAATCAAGGATTACGCACACACAAACCTAAAGTTACACACACACAAACTTAAAGTTACACACAAATCAAGGATTACGCACGCACAAACCTAAAGTTACACACAAATCAAGGATTACGCACGCACAAACCTAAAGTTACACACAAATCAAGGATTACGCACGCACAAACCTAAAGTTAAACACAAATTAAGGATTACGCACGCACAAACCTAAAGTTACACACGCACAAACCTAAAGTTACACACAAATCAAGGATTACGCACGCACAAACCTAAAGTTACACACAAATCAAGGATTACGCACGCACAAACCTAAAGTTACACACAAATTAAGGATTACGCACACACAAACCTAAAGTTACACACGCACAAACCTAAAGTTACACACAAATCAAGGATTACGCACGCACAAACCTAGAGTTACACACAAATTAAGGATTACGCACGCACAAACCTAAAGTTACACACAAATTAAGGATTACGCACGCACAAACCTAAAGTTACACACAAATCAAGGATTACGCACGCACAAACCTAAAGTTACACACAAATCAAGGATTACACACGCACAAACCTAAAGTTACACACAAATCAAGGATTACGCACGCACAAACCTAAAGTTACACACAAATCAAGGATTACGCACGCACAAACCTAAAGTTACACACAAATCAAGGATTACGCACGCACAAACCTAAAGTTACACACAAATTAAGGATTACGCACGCACAAACCTAAAGTTACACACGCACAAACCTAAAGTTACACACAAATCAAGGATTACGCACGCACAAACCTAGAGTTACACACAAATTAAGGATTACGCACGCACAAACCTAAAGTTACACACAAATCAAGGATTACGCACGCACAAACCTAAAGTTACACACAAATTAAGGATTACGCACGCACAAACCTAAAGTTACACACAAATCAAGGATTACGAACGCACAAACCTAAAGTTACACACAAATTAAGGATTACGCACGCACAAAACTAAAGTTACACACAAATCAAGGATTACGCACGCACAAACCTAAAGTTACACACAAATCAAGGATTACGCACGCACAAACCTAAAGTTACACACAAATTAAGGATTAAGCACGCACAAACCTAAAGTTACACACAAATCAAGGATTACGCACGCACAAACCTAAAGTTACACACAAATCAAGGATGACGCACGCACAAACCTAAAGTTACACACAAATCAAGGATTACGCACGCACAAACCTAAAGTTACACACGCACAAACTTAAAGTTACACACAAATCAAGGATTACGCAGCACGCACAAACCTAAAGTTACACACGCACAAACCTAAAGTTACACACAAATCAAGGATTACACACGCACAAACCTAAAGTTACACACAAATCAAGGATTACACACGCACAAACCTAAAGTTACACACAAATTAAGGATTACGCACGCACAAACCTAAAGTTACACACAAATCAAGGATTACGCACGCACAAACCTAAAGTTACACACAAATCAAGGATTACGCACGCACAAACCTAAAGTTACACACAAATCAAGGATTACGCACGCACAAACCTAAAGTTACACACGCACAAACCTAAAGTTACACACAAATCAAGGATTACGCACGCACAAACCTAAAGTTACACACGCACAAACCTAAAGTTACACACAAATCAAGGATTACGCACGCACAAACCTAAAGTTACACACGAATTAAGGATTACGCACGCACAAACCTAAAGTTACACACAAATCAAGGATTACACACGCACAAACCTAAAGTTACACACAAATCAAGGATTACGCACGCACAAACCTAAAGTTACACACAAATCGAGGATTACGCACGCACAAACCTAAAGTTACACACGAATTAAGGATTACGCACGCACAAACCTAAAGTTACACACAAATCAAGGATTACGCACGCACAAACCTAAAGTTACACACGAATTAAGGATTACGCACGCACAAACCTAAAGTTACACACAAATTAAGGATTACGCACGCACAAACCTAAAGTTACACACGAATTAAGGATTACGCACGCACAAACCTAAAGTTACACACGAATTAAGGATTACGCACGCACAAACCTAAAGTTACACACAAATCAAGGATTACGCACGCACAAACCTAAAGTTACACACGAATTAAGGATTACGCAGGCACAAACCTAAAGTTACACACAAATTAAGGATTACGCACGCACAAACCTAAAGTTACACACGAATTAAGGATTACGCACGCACAAACCTAAAGTTACACACAAATTAAGGATTACGCACGCACAAACCTAAAGTTACACACGCACAAACCTAAAGTTACACACAAATCAAGGATTACGCACGCACAAACCTAGAGTTACACACAAATTAAGGATTACGCACGCACAAACCTAAAGTTACACACAAATCAAGGATTACGCACGCACAAACCTAAAGTTACACACAAATTAAGGATTACGCACGCACAAACCTAAAGTTACACACAAATTAAGGATTACGCACGCACAAACCTAAAGTTACACACAAATCAAGGATTACGCACGCACAAACCTAAAGTTACACACAAATTAAGGATTACGCACGCACAAACCTAAAGTTACACACGAATTAAGGATTACGCACGCACAAACCTAAAGTTACACACAAATCAAGGATTACGCACGCACAAACCTAAAGTTACACACAAATCAAGGATTACGCACGCACAAACGTAAAGTTACACACAAATTAAGGATTACGCACGCACAAACCTAAAGTTACACACGCACAAACCTAAAGTTACACACAAATCAAGGATTACGCACGCACAAACCTAAAGTTACACACAAATCAAGGATTACGCAAGCACAAATCTAAAGTTACACACAAATCAAGGATTACGCACGCACAAACCTAAAGTTACACACGCACAAACCTAAAGTTACACACAAATCAAGGATTACGCACGCACAAACCTAAAGTTACACACAAATCAAGGATTACGCACGCACAAACCTAAAGTTACACACAAATCAAGGATTACGCACGCACAAACCTAAAGTTACACACAAATCAAGGATTACGCACGCACAAACCTAAAGTTACACACGCACAAACCTAAAGTTACACACAAATCAAGGATTACGCACGCACAAACCTAAAGTTACACACAAATCAAGGATTACGCACGCACAAACCTAAAGTTACACACAAATTAAGGATTACGCACGCACAAACCTAAAGTTACACACAAATCAAGGATTACGCACGCACAAACCTAAAGTTACACACAAATTAAGGATTACTCACGCACAAACCTAAAGTTACACACAAATCAAGGATTACGCACGCACAAACCTAAAGTTACACACAAATTAAGGATTACGCACGCACAAACCTAAAGTTACACACAAATCAAGGATTACACACGCACAAACCTAAAGTTACACACAAATCAAGGATTACACACGCACAAACCTAAAGTTACACACAAATTAAGGATTACGCACGCACAAACCTAAAGTTACACACAAATCAAGGATTACGCACGCACAAACCTAAAGTTACACACAAATCAAGGATTACGCACGCACAAACCTAAAGTTACACACAAATCAAGGATTACGCACGCACAAACCTAAAGTTACACACGCACAAACCTAAAGTTACACACAAATCAAGGATTACGCACGCACAAACCTAAAGTTACACACGCACAAACCTAAAGTTACACACAAATCAAGGATTACGCACGCACAAACCTAAAGTTACACACGAATTAAGGATTACGCACGCACAAACCTAAAGTTACACACAAATCAAGGATTACACACGCACAAACCTAAAGTTACACACAAATCAAGGATTACGCACGCACAAACCTAAAGTTACACACAAATCGAGGATTACGCACGCACAAACCTAGAGTTACACACGAATTAAGGATTACGCACGCACAAACCTAAAGTTACACACAAATCAAGGATTACGCACGCACAAACCTAAAGTTACACACGAATTAAGGATTACGCACGCACAAACCTAAAGTTACACACAAATTAAGGATTACGCACGCACAAACCTAAAGTTACACACGAATTAAGGATTACGCACGCACAAACCTAAAGTTACACACGAATTAAGGATTACGCACGCACAAACCTAAAGTTACACACAAATCAAGGATTACGCACGCACAAACCTAAAGTTACACACGAATTAAGGATTACGCACGCACAAACCTAAAGTTACACACAAATTAAGGATTACGCACGCACAAACCTAAAGTTACACACGAATTAAGGATTACGCACGCACAAACCTAAAGTTACACACAAATTAAGGATTACGCACGCACAAACCTAAAGTTACACACGCACAAACCTAAAGTTACACACAAATCAAGGATTACGCACGCACAAACCTAGAGTTACACACAAATTAAGGATTACGCACGCACAAACCTAAAGTTACACACAAATCAAGGATTACGCACGCACAAACCTAAAGTTACACACAAATTAAGGATTACGCACGCACAAACCTAAAGTTACACACAAATTAAGGATTACGCACGCACAAACCTAAAGTTACACACAAATCAAGGATTACGCACGCACAAACCTAAAGTTACACACAAATTAAGGATTACGCACGCACAAACCTAAAGTTACACACGAATTAAGGATTACGCACGCACAAACCTAAAGTTACACACAAATCAAGGATTACGCACGCACAAACCTAAAGTTACACACAAATCAAGGATTACGCACGCACAAACGTAAAGTTACACACAAATTAAGGATTACGCACGCACAAACCTAAAGTTACACACGCACAAACCTAAAGTTACACACAAATCAAGGATTACGCACGCACAAACCTAAAGTTACACACGCACAAACCTAAAGTTACACACAAATCAAGGATTACGCACGCACAAACCTAAAGTTACACACGCACAAACCTAAAGTTACACACAAATCAAGGATTACGCACGCACAAACCTAAAGTTACACACAAATCAAGGATTACGCACGCACAAACCTAAAGTTACACACAAATCAAGGATTACGCACGCACAAACCTAAAGTTACACACAAATCAAGGATTACGCACGCACAAACCTAAAGTTACACACGCACAAACCTAAAGTTACACACAAATCAAGGATTACGCACGCACAAACCTAAAGTTACACACAAATCAAGGATTACGCACGCACAAACCTAAAGTTACACACAAATCAAGGATTACGCACGCACAAACCTAAAGTTACACACAAATCAAGGATTACGCACGCACAAACCTAAAGTTACACACAAATCAAGGATTACGCACGCACAAACCTAAAGTTACACACAAATTAAGGATTACGCACGCACAAACCTAAAGTTACACACAAATCAAGGATTACGCACGCACAAACCTAAAGTTACACACAAATTAAGGATTACGCACGCACAAACCTAAAGTTACACACAAATTAAGGATTACGCACGCACAAACCTAAAGTTACACACGAATTAAGGATTACGCACGCACAAACCTAAAGTTACACACAAATCAAGGATTACGCACGCACAAACCTAAAGTTACACACAAATCAAGGATTACGCACGCACAAACCTAAAGTTACACACGAATCAAGGATTACGCACGCACAAACCTAAAGTTACACACGAATCAAGGATTACGCACGCACAAACCTAAAGTTACACACAAATCAAGGATGACGCACGCACAAACCTAAAGTTACACACGAATCAAGGATTACGCACGCACAAACCTAAAGTTACACACAAATTAAGGTTTACGCACGCACAAACCTAAAGTTACACACGCACAAACTTAAAGTTACACACAAATCAAGGATTACGCACGCACAAACCTAAAGTTACACACAAATCAAGGATTACGCACGCACAAACCTAAAGTTACACACAAATCAAGGATTACGCACGCACAAACCTAAAGTTACACACAAATCAAGGATTACGCACGCACAAACCTAAAGTTACACACAAATCAAGGATTACGCACGCACAAACCTAAAGTTACACACAAATTAAGGATTACGCACGCACAAACCTAAAGTTACACACAAATCAAGCATTACGCATATACAAACCTAAAGTTACACACAAATCAAGGATTACGCACGCACAAACCTAAAGTTACACACAAATCAAGGATTACGCACGCACAAACCTAAAGTTACACACAAATCAAGGATTACGCACGCACAAACCTAAAGTTACACACGCACAAACCTAAAGTTACGACTCCTGAACCTCCATACAGGTCAGGGGGTCAAACAGTGGAGCTGATAGTGTTTGTGCTCATGTGGTTAAAGCTTTCTGATTGGACCAGGGGGCTGCAGACCTGCATCAGCCGCACACAGACACTGAGTTCAAACACACGCGCACACGCACACGCACACACTCACACCCCAGTACTAACTCACTCACTCCTCGCTTCAAACCAACAGAAACCTACGTCAACACGCGCGCGTGCGTGACCGCCCACACTCGTAAGTAGAGGTACCGGTTTCCAAAGCACAACAGACACGCCAGACCCAAACCCTATACAGCATATTTATGGATATGTTTGGTTCGGGTCGACCCACTGAACTGCGAGGGTCTTCTCCCGCCACTGAGCGTCATGTACGCGCACATCAGCGCGTGGGCTCGCAACGAACCACAACCTGCTACAGACACACGCAATTGCATGAAAGTAATCATAACATCCAGAGTAACGGACCTCAGGCCGTTCGGGGTTTGTTGTTGTCGGAAGGAGCCGGAAACGGAAACACAAACCCTCGTGTCCTCGGAGGTCTTCGCAGTTCCGTTTGGGATGCGGTCGAACAGAGAACGGGTCACTGTTGGTTCCGGGTCCGTTTCCCTCCAGAATCCCTGACGACCACGCGGCTCACGGGAGGCCTGGAGCTGGCAGGTGGTGCAGTTCGCCCCGCCCACAGGAGGGACGAGCCAATTGGCTGGAAGGGTCCCTCCCATTGGACAGCTCAACCCCTCCCCCACCGTTTTCCAAACAGGAAGTACCTGGTGGTTCCAAAATGTCAAAACATATGAGGTGCCGCGAAAGACATATTTCCTTAAAAACCACTAACATTCTATATATGACCAAAGAGCCAAGATGTAGACTGAGACGCCTGAAACAATCCAGCACAGAACTGCAGGATGTAAGATGCTGGGAAAGCAAACATGGAACGTCACAACCAAGAGGCTGGAATAGTCAACAGGAACATGTGCAGAACATGGACTGGAAACCCCAAAGTCAAAATGAGAAACTCCTCAGAAAGTGGTAGAGAATGAGAGAACAAAGATCCTGTAGGACTTCCAGATCCAGACGGACAGGATGGTGATGGAACCAACCAGACATTGTAGTGGTGGATAAAGAACAGAGGAAAGCTGTTGTGGTGGATGGAGCAGAACCAAGAGATGGAAACATCAAGAAGAAGGAACATGAGAAACTGGAGAAACGCCAGAGAGTCAGAGAAGAACTGGAGGAAGCTTGGAAGGTGAAGGTGACAGTGGTTACCGTGGTAATTGGAGAACTGGGGGCTGAAACCCCCAAACTGGAGGAGTGACCACAGCAGATCCCTGGAAAGACCTCAGACATCTCAGTCCAGAAACGTGCAGCTAAGATACTGCAGGACCCTCAAGCTCCCAGACCTCTGGTAGAGAACCTGAGGTTGGAGTGAGGAAACACCAGGAGGGTGAGGGGGGGCGCTTTTATTTTTATATGTACTCCCTCACATACACACAATTATACTCACTCGTATACATACGTTCTCACTTATATGTAAAGAAGTATTTATACTACAGTGAAGTTAGCTTTAGCTTGGACATTCAGCAGACACTCAGCTTGGATGTCCAGCAGCGTTTCTTAGGGACCGTCAACAGATTAACAAGTTTGTGATGTGGTGATGATTTTAATAAAAACGTAACAAAATCACTTGAAACTGAAATGTTTTACAAAAATAAATGAATTAAAACTGAACATTTCTTCATGCTGGGTTTCAAGGATCTTATTTATTCTGTAATGTAAATGTTATTAAATAACTTTGTTTTTAATAAGAGGTTTTCAACTGATGGTGTCATTTTTTTCAATAGCTTCTAAACCATGTGATCTGAAAACTGAAAGCGCATCAATTCAACACACACCAGATCGTGCGGGAACAAGAAACTAAAGACTACGCACAAAATACAACATCTGGGGTAATTTTCAAAATAAAATATTTGTATTTATCGCAAGTTCCTAGTTTCTTCACCACAGGTATGAAAGTAAAAGGATCTGTTTATGCCATATTTTCTGATTAGAATAGTAATCTTTAGATTCTATATCATTCAGTTTCCCATTATTTTGTAAAAAAAATCTCACTATTTACAACAAAAGCCTGTGTTTAGAGGATCAGATGCAAAAGAAAGTTCAGCTGTGAATCCCAGTATAAAGAAGAGTCTCGTCGATAACTGTCAAAACCAGGGGAAGTAAGACCCAAAATGCAGGAAACTGGAAACGTAAACGTTTAATAAATAAACTAAAACAGGACAAAAACCCCACAGAGAAACAAAAGGGGATCGAGCAGATGACCCGACAATGTAGAACTGAAAACCAGACACTTCTATGCACTGAGGACAATAACAGAAATGAAAACAGCTGTGGATGATCAACATGAACTTGGAGTGACGGACAGGAGACAGAACATGACCAAAAACACCACGGAAAAACAAACCAAACCACTAAACTCTCACAGCAACAGTCTAATAACATTAAATGTTATTGGTAATTACAGCATTCTGGGGATCAAAGTTTTAGGAAATGTGTTTAAATATTACCATGTGTGTTCAACCAGAGTCATGTTGATTCTGCCTGCAGCACAATGCCAACATTAAGAGCCTCCAGTGTTTGATCGCTTTGGATGTCTTCAAGTCTGTGATAAAGTGAATGAACTCACGTTGACAAAAACGAGTTCACATTTAAAAGGACATTTGTGTCACTTTCACTCGTCTCTTTGCTGAGTAGTTTATCTGTTAGTACTTTTCATTTTTAACCTCATTTCTATAACCAGTCCGTCCAGTTCTGATCCACATCCAGTTCCGGGTTAAGGTAAGGGTACCGGTGCAGTGTGGTACCAGACTGGTACCGGTTTGCAGCCTGGAGGTTGGGGAGCCTTGATTTAATTGCAACAGCCGGCGCATCAAAAAAACCACAAGTTGGTGACCCCAAAAGCGTCAAGTTATGACAAGGAGGGGTCCTTACCCATGTGTCAATATGTGACAAGAGAGTGAGGATGTGCTGGTCAAACACAAACAGGATGATCTTGACAGCTCAAGCTTCCAAAGGGAAAACAGTTGGAGAATCGAGCTCTCACTTAGTCCAGAGGAATCAGGCTAGTCTGCTGTGACAGATCAACCAAACAGCAGATGAAGAGCTGCTCCCCAGTTAAAGCAGGTTAAAGTTACTCCAAAGAGCAGGAGAAACTTCAGACAGTGGAAGACGTTCGGATCAGCCGAAGATCCGAGAACATTGTAGAACATTTCTAAATGACCACATTTCAATTTACTGTAACACAAACATTATGAAACATGTTTGAAAAACAAAAATTCTGCATCACCCAGCAAAGATTATTCTAGAGTCATGACTTTCTGCAAGAAAGTTTTTTTTTTTTTACAAGTTTGTGTGTTTCTGCTAATGTGTGATGTTTGTTTCTGGTACAAACAGTGAACTCCTCTGCTGGTTCCGTCACTGGACGTCAGACCACCAACCTTCAGATTGTGTCTTCTTTGTGTTTCTGGGCTCTAAAGCTCCAGCTCTTTGGTTCATCTGAGGAGATAGAAGACTGCATGAAATTGCCCTGGTTTACCAGATAGTTCACGGCAGCTCTGGTCAGCACGGAAGCTGAATCTCTTGTCTGTTCCTTGGTGTTTTCAAAGCCTTCTGGTCGCCCTCGGTTTCATCACCCTGTTGCAGGCTCAAAGGTGTGATACTGAGCTTCCTAAAGTCTCACACACTCAAACTCAGAGCTGGCCTCAGAGGGGTGGGGCATGTTGATGTAATACACATCCTTGTTGGCAGGTGAAGATGGGCCAAAGGGGAATCTGCTGGACTCTGGAGTGGGGGCCTCCATAGGTGAGTATTTCTTGTCTGGTTGGTTGAGAGAAACCTTGAGTTTGACTCCACCTCCTGAAGCGAGGCGTCCATGGGCATCAGCCTTCGGCTTGAAACGCTTGAGTCTGACAGTGTCTTTGGCGTTATGTGTGCATGGTAGCAGGATGACCACGTCTTTACGGAACTTAGAGCTGAGTCCAAAATATATCAGAGGGTTGTAGAAGCTGGCAGACTTGGCAAATAGGCGTGTGAAGATGCTGGTCAGGTTGGGAACATGGAAGCCCAAAGCGGACCACATGGACACAACAGCATACGGCGACCAGGCAAGGATGAAGGCTGTGCAGATGACTATGGAGACCTGGGGAATAGTTGGAAGACAAAGACCAGATGAAACCGGATAGTTTCAGGATGGACAGATGTTCTCCCCCAGCAGCACCCCTCCAACTCATGGAACGGCAAGAACACACCCCCAATGAGTGTCTTTTGGTTTTTCATGATTTGTTGGTGCTTCAATAGCATTCCTCTTCCAGTTGCTGGTTTGCTGTGTTCCTTAGACGGTAGAGAATTCTCAGGTCTCAGAACCACGACCAGCCTTACCGCACTGCGATAGTCCACCCGCACTAAAACATGCTGCCATGTTATAGTTAAAACATGGATCTTGATGTTACTGATATTTGGAATAATTTCCTCCCCCCCCCCCCCCCCCCCCCCCCCCCCCCCCCCCCCCCCCCCCCCCCCCCCCCCCCCACACACACACACACACACACACACACACACACACTGGAAAAGACTTGTGCTAAACTCAAAAGCAGCAGTGAAACACAGAAGCTGGTACCAGAACCATGAACACTCACAATGGTAACGTCTCTCTCAATCTTCCTCTGCCGGTCGGTCAGGTCTCCCTCGGCTGAGAGGGCGTTTCCTCTCTTCACGGTGTTAATGATGGACACATAGCAGAAGAGCATGAGGAGGACGGGGATGAAGAAGCAGAAGAGAAAGATAGAAACGATGTAAGACTTGTAGATGCTGGAATAGTTGGCTTTGGCCCAGTCAATCTCACAGGTGCCGTATCCTCGATCTGTAAGCAGAACCAACTTTATCAGGGAGGGGTGGGACCAGGCATGTGTATGTTTGTGTGTGTGTGGGGGGGGTCCTTACCTGTGTAACTCCCCCATCCGAGCAGTGGAGCTCCGGACCAGAAGCCAGCGGTGACCCAGATGAACAGCAGACAAACAAACACACTGCCCCTGGTCATATGATGCGCTGGAATGCAGAGGTGAAAAACGCTCAAGGCAGAATCATGCAGAGCCAAGGGCGGCGCTTCACGACATACCTCTGCTCGGCTGACATCCTTTGACGTAGCGGGTGATGCTGATGACTGTCAGCGTGTAGATGCTGCTCAGCCCAAACAGCAGCGTGAGAAAGCCGTCCACCTGCAGCACAGCCGCATGTCACATCACAAACAGACCCCTCCCTCACTGACTGGAAGATCACGCTCTGCCCACCTCCCTCATGTGTCCAAGTGTCCTTGAGCAAAGCACTAAAACTCACAGGGTTCCTGGTGTATGTGTATATATGTGTCAAGTTATTCACTCTTTCCCCCACTTGAAAGGGCTAAGAGATTTCCACCCAAAGATATAGCAGGATTTCACTCCGAAAGGACCAATACAACTTCTGTTCTCCACATTTTATTTGCAAATGATCCACCATTGTGACGCTTTGCTTGATCACATTCTTTGGTTTGCAGGAGTATGGTTGTTGCAGGAGTATGTTTGGGTTTCTGGTCCTTAACAGTAGCTGAAAAACCTTTGAACCAGAAGACACAAACCAAATGGTTTCTTAATCTTCACAAAATCAACAAGAAGCAATCCAAACAATCCATTTCCAGAAGTTGATTTTGGTTTGAGTCCCAGCTCTTACCGGCTGCCTCTTTGGTGTTTGTAGATATCTTTTCCTTTTTAGTTCTGCTGCAAGGTTTCAGTTGAAATCTGTTGCTCTGTCCTTCATGAGGATGAGCGTCCCATTTATTCATCCTCCCAGCACACAGGCCTTTGCTCGTTGGTTCCCAAAAGGAAACAGCTCAGCAAAAGGATGCAATTATCACAGCTGTGCTCCATCCAGCATCTCTGCGCTGAAACCCAAGTTTGACAGCACGTGTGTGTGTGTGTTCATGTGTGTGTGTGTGTATGCATGTGTGTGGGTGTGTATGCGTGTGTGTGTGTGTGTATGCATGTGTGTGGGTGTGTATGCGTGTGTGTGTGTATGTATGTGTGTGGGTGTGTGTGTGTGTATATGTGTGTGTCTGTGTGCCTGTGTGTGTGTGTGTATGTATGTATGTGTGTGTGTGTGTGTGTGTGTGTATATGTATATGTGTGTGTCTGTGTGTGTCAGAGCACAGACGTGTCAGTCATTTCTGTGACCTCCTCTGTAGCTTCTTCCTTTAAATGTCTCTAGTTCATGTGTTTCTCACTTGGACCTACATCAACATTAAACACAGAACAGAACCTGTTGTTTCTGCTGAAAGTTTTCTGAAAAACGGTCCGTTTGTGGGAAGTTTTGCGGTTGCACGTTTCCACCTGCTTTACCTTTTTGTTGCCTACAGATTTTTTTTAACCCAGGTGGCAATTTTTGATTGGATGTGTATTGCCATCTTTGTGTTGTTTGTGTATTTGAAGCTTCCTGTGTCTTTGTGAGTCACATGGTCTCTGTACCTGGCAGGTCCAAATGGAGGAGATGATGTAGCTGCTGTCCTGGAAGACGTTGAAGATCTCAATGATACCTCTGGAGTAGCCAAACACAGAGATGCTGGCATCAGAGACGGCCAGGTTAAAGGTCAGGTAGTCTGTGGGCTGCAGAGACGCTCTCTGTCTGTACAGGACAAAGAGCACGATGCTGTTTCCAAACCACGACATCCACCCTGAAGAAGACAAGCAGAAAAGCTTCAGTCTCCAAAAGCAAACTGGAATTATCCAGTGTTCTGACCACAGGAAGCCTGCACTCTCTGCAGCTCCTCTGCAGCTCCTCTGCAGCTCCTCTGCAGCTCCTCTGCAGCTCCTCTGCAGCTCCTCTGCAGCTCCTCTGCTGTTCCTGCCATGAAAGTCTTCTCAGATTTAGACATGTTCGGATGAACGGTTCCTCTTTGGCCCCCAGGGGTTAGTGCACAGCTGTGTTGTGTCTGTAAGATGGCTGCCATCTTGTGTCCGCCATTGTTTCCACGTGGGTGAAGTTCTCCGGGTTTCGGCGGTTCCCGCTGCTCTGCGCCTCCTTCTCACAAACAAAGCGTTTTTCTTCCTGAACTTCATTCTTTTGGTGGAATGTCATCCCTCCTGTCATCAGTTCTGGGTTTTGGTTTGGCTGTATGCTCTGAGAGGGCCACCGGCTCCCCGGGCTGGGTACCATAAACTGAAACTGCCAAACCTTTCAAGACCATCTCCACAAGTGACGCATCAACGTGATCTCTGCTCTGTTCAAAGCGGCTATCTACTTCACTCAGGTCAGCTTTTCACCATCAGCTCTCTGTGTTTTTCTTCAGATTAAAATGGCGCCGAGGTTTTGAAGAGAGCTAGCAGAGGGGCCTTCACCATCGAGAGGTTGGTGTGTGACGGCTAACAGGACTTAAACCAGGACCCTTGCTTCCCAGATCTGGCAGTCCACATCCGCATGCGAGGGCAATCTGACCATGTCTGGACCCGTAAGCTGTTGAGTCCATAGCAGCAGGTGACCCAGGTGTTGACATGCCCCCAACCGACTCCTCACCCACCACCACTACGTCACCATCACCAATAACTAGTTCTGAAAGTTAGAAGTTAGACCTGATGCTCCTAACTCTGCAGGCTTTCACTTCCTCTAGAAAATTCTGCTCTTTGTTTTGGAAGAACACGAAACAGAGACGTGTGAGCAAAGATCATCTGTCACCACAGACATCTCACTCCAACAGGATTCACATGGTAGCAGATCCACCTTCTTCAGTTGAGCAACAGCAGAAGAGACTCGTGTGTCTTCCTCGTGTGGACCTGAGCAGGTCCGACCCAGCCCAGCAGGCTACCCTGTTTTAAGCATCAGTGCATGTGTGTACGTGCACACTCACCCAGAAGCAGCAGGTACACTCCGATGATGGTCTCACCTTGGTCAGACAGAGGGGGGTCCCTACCTCCCCCCAAGTTGAAACTGTGATTCTTCCAAGGGGGGGACGCAGCAGCGGCGCTGAGTGACATGTCGATTCCTGCTCCGCTCTGAGACTTTCTGAGGATCCAGACTCCAAAGAGCAGGCGTCAGTAATCCCAGGTAAATTTAGAACCTGATCCTGGATCAGCTGTGGGACGTTGGCCCCCGGGCAGAACGCTGCGAGTTGCCATGGAAACTCACGAGATTTTGTGTTGATGAGCAGGTTTCAGGGTACCTGTGAACATGTTCATCAGGGAGGTGAAGGAGGGGGATGGACCCGGTTGGGGGGGCAGACATGAGCCCCTCTCCAAAGAAAGAAGCTCAAATGTGTCACTGCCCCCCCACAGATGATGAGCTGTTCAGGTAATGAGTTAAGGAGCTGGATCGCAGATCGGGTCATGTGACCAGGAAGGAACTCACATGATGTCATCGGACACCGGATCCTGGATCAGACCCATAATCCTTAGATACCCAAAGGGTGGAGGTCCAGTCAAAGGTCAACAAAGCTGTAAGTGTTTGCAGAGACTTTGTTATTGTTTGTTGGTTTGTTTACAGTTGTCTCCAGGGACCCATTTACACAGGAGGGTCTAACTGACCCCAACGGAGAGATGTGGGCTAAGCTGACCTTGATCTGGTAAACCTAGGTTCCGACCAGGGTTAGATCAACCTCCTCTGACCTGGATCAGTCTGAATTTAGCACACACCGTCATGCAGAAGAAAGACCTCATCAGATGGAAGCATCAGGCGTCGTGTCAGTGGGAGAAGAAACTCTGTTGTCACATGGTCCAGGTGAATACTGGATTCTGATTGGCTGCAGGTGTCCAGTAAAAAGCAGTATTGTTCACCTAAAAAAGAAGTTCTGAATGTTGGATATCACCACGCTGGCCTAAGCACCAGTGGGTAACTATTACAACAGAAACCAACCACAGAAGTAGACAGCAGAAAAATGTCTGTCCTTCAGATCTCTGTGATGGTCACATTCTACCAGCAACACCAACGCTGACTGTCATGTCAACAGTTTGTTTTCTTTCTTCATCTTCATACAGAGTAGACGTGTTTATAGATCATTTTACCATTCAGTGCTGGTGTGTTTGTCGATCCTCACTGAATGATCCGGAAATGGTGGATATTTCTTTAATCAAAGCAAACTAAGAAACTATTTGTGGACTTTATTTTTTCCAACAAACTTTAGCTGCATCATCTGGACAAAAACAAGCGGGAAAAGGAGAACGTTCGCTCCCGTACGCCACTGCGGTCAAGTTAACCAGCTGTTCGTATTTCTCTGGTCAAATAAGCGGTCACTGAAATGTTACTGCGCGATTTTAAGAGACTTACGGTAGTAGGGCTGCTGAGAATCTGAGAAGCTTCTGATGATGCTGACTGTGCTCGTTTGGAAATCCTCAGAAGGCAGACGCTCCTCAGCAGCCCTGCTACCGTAAGTCTCCTCAAATCGCGCAGTAACATTTCGGTGATTTGACCAGTGAAATACGAACGGCGGCTCACTTGGCCGCAGTCATACACCAGGTGCTGCAGGGGCAGGTTCAGCAGCTGTTACCATGACAACACGTCACACTTCATATCACATAGTCCACTTTTTGTAAGAAAAAGAAAACAAGACGAAAGTGCTCTTGATTTAATGTTTACTTCGAAGTGACCGTGGTATAAGCGGGACGAGGCCCTTTGACGTTCATTCTCAGAATTGTTCGAAGCACCTCCTCCGCCATGTAGATTCATTTCTGACTATGGACACCTGGCCAGGAGTTTATGTTTTTTCCTCTGAATATGAGCACATTTGTGTCAGAGTAAACCTGACGTCTGTGTTGACGCGTGCGGAAACAAAGGAACTATGCGCCACGGCGGAAGAGTCCTGACGTACAACCACCGTCACTTCCTGAAGTGCAGCGGAGTGACGGAGTGAGGAAATTTAGTTTTAGGTCAAAGACCGCGCGCCAAACTGCACGCGGCGCTTTGTCTGGGTTCCCCGGTCATGCCGCAACCTCGCGCTGCTTCCCGCTGCATCCGCGGATCTACTTGTCGCTAGAGTCGGTTCGGTTCCGTTAGCAGTTAGCCCCTCCGAAGCTCCGCCCCCTAAAGATCTGGAGGCCGGGCAGCTATGGGAACCAGAACGGGAGCGCAGCGACCGGCCAGCGGGCTCGGGACGAGGGCAGCCGGGATCGGACCGGCGGAGGCGGACGCAGACTGCGGCGCCGAGGCGCCGGTCAGCGGCTCCGAGCAGGACTCCGACTCCGGAGAGGACGAAGACGCGGTGGAGTCCGGCGGGGACGGCGGGTCTGTGAAGCGGGAGCGGCGGCACCAGGCGGCCCGCCGCGCCCGCCCTCCTTTCGGGGGGGTGGGAGCCAAGCCCGGGAAGAAGACTAGGGGGAGGGTCAAGATCAAGATGGAGTTCATCGACAACAAGCTGAGGCGCTACACCACCTTCAGCAAGAGGAAGACCGGCATCATGAAGAAGGTAAGTCCGGAGGGGGGCATCTACAGTCTGGGTCAGCTGGCCAGCATCAGTAACATGACTGTACATGAGAACTGGACCGAGTGACCCCGCCCCCTGCGTTCCAAATAGGACGTACCTGCTGGATCCAAGAAGCCGAAATCCCTTAGACTTCCATGTAGAAATAAACAGCTGTTACTCAGTCATTCTGTTGGTCAGAACACACATTCTTTCACTGGTACTTTTTTAACATCTTGATAATCCTCATTTTTCCATATTTTTTCTGTAGTTCAAGCTATTCTGAAAAAAAGCCTGGAAGCATGTGGTGCTCGCTGGCCCCCCACCTCAAACGTTTGATTGACAGCTTCTCCTAAACTGCTTTCAGAGGAAGGGGTCAGGACTTCTAACAAGCTCACTCCTGATTGGTTACAGTAGTTACCATAGAAACGATGACTCAGGCCAACTGAGTCACTATCATCACTGTTGTCAGGCTCTTCACTCAGCATCCTTCTACCAATATATTCACCGTCTCTCCTCTGGACATGACTGAACCATCTCAGTCTGACCTCTGACCTTATCTCCAGAACCCCTAACATGTGCTGTTCCTCTGATGGACTCATTCCTGATCCATCCTGGTCATTCCCAAAGAGAACCACAGCATCTTCCTCTCTGCTTCCTCCAGTTCTGCTTCCTGTCTTTTCCTCAGTTCCTCTGTCTCTAGACTGAACTACATGGCTGCTTTCACCACAGTTTAGTTCATCTTTCCTTTCATTTCAGCTGAAACTCTTCTATCACTCATCACACCTGACACTTTTCTCCATCCATCCCAACCCGTCTGCTGTCACTTCTTCACTTCTTTTCCACTGTCTCCATTATCTGGACTGGTGACCCGAGATACTTCAAATCCTCCTGTTTCCTTTCTCTCTACTCCCTGTAACCTCACTCTTCCTGAAAACATTACTGTTCGTTAAAATTCGTTTTTATTTAATTCTGGGAATCAGCTGTGTGGGCATTTGTGTTCTTTAAACTCTTTTATGGTGTGTGACATATACTTGTATCTAGAAGTATATACTTAGATGTATACTTGTATCTACACAGTTTCAGGTTACTCTTTATCTGATGATTCCTTTTCTCACTTTTTATTATTTTGTTTATGAACACAAATGTCTGAAAAAATAAATAAAAAAAGACTGAACCTGCTGTGACCCCTGCAGGCCTATGAGCTGTCCACCCTGACGGGAACGCAGGTGCTGCTGCTGGTTGCCAGTGAGACGGGTCACGTGTACACGTTTGCCACCAGGAAGCTGCAGCCCATGATCACATCTGAGACCGGTAAAGCTCTGATCCAGACCTGCCTCAATTCCCCAGACTCGCCCCCCCGCTGTGACCCCTCCTCAGACCAGAGGATGAGCGCCACAGGCTTTGAGGAGACGGACCTCACCTACCAAGTGATGGAGGCAGACAGCTGTCCAGAGGCAAAGGTAGGTGGAAGTCCACAGACACTTCAGAACCATGCTGTCCCAGAACTGGGTCACTGGTCCTGGTGTAGAGGCGTGTCGAGGTTTTTCTCCTCTGTCTTTGTGTGCTGACCTTAGTGTTGTCTCAAACATCTGGCCTTTGTGGGCGGAGCTGTAATCTCGCAGATCCATTGGTGGAGACTGTCCTTTCTGTCAACAATCAGTCGACGTCATCGACTATAAAAAAAATCACCAATTTAGTATTGTCGAAGCATCTTTTTTAAAACGTTATTTTAAATTAAATGATTCTAATGACCACCAGCACACAAAGGCATTTGTATCGCAAAGCACAACAGGAAGTCTTGGAGGCGGAATAGCCGTTCCTCAACCATAGAAGAAGATACAAACTTATGTTTGACGGCAGAACAACAGCCGTGCACGAGCACCTGAAGAAAGCAGCCCGCTGTCTTCCTCACTGTACTCGACGTCTTCGTCAAGGCAGCTTTTACTCGCATCTTATTATTAGAGAATGGGAGTAATGTTTTCTATCATCGTGCTGTAATTGGGCTGTAACGAGTGACTTGAGTATTCATACTCAGCGCTCAAAAATTCAAGTATGATTATTAGGTATGTCCAAGATCACTGATTTGTGATCTTTCTAAGTATGGTAGAGTGTAGTGAAAAATACAATTAGGGAAAAATGAAATGCAGAATAATTCTGGATTTTAAGTTTATAAACTGAAAATAAGCTGAATGTGAGGCACTACTGTCAGCGGAAGTAAACAAATCTTCAAAATAAAGTGTTGGTGAAGCTTCCCATTTCAAAGTAAAAGTAGCGAGTGCCTTTTTGTAGTTGAAAAAATGAGACTGTAGTTCCATTTACATTCATAAGTTCTGAGAAAACTCATTCACTCATTCACATTCACAGTGTTTACATTCTTTTGATTCCGGTACCTCTTCAGCAGTTTACGTCATTCTAGTGGATTCTGATGCAGAGGAAAGCAGCCTCCCGCTGATGTGCAGCGCTGCACACTGAAGTGATTACATCATCAACCTGAATCAGCTGATTCTGCCATGGAAAGAAGCAGCTTTTCATAATGGCTTTGCACTGAAATGCAAAGCTTTAGAACGTTATTGCAGAACCGTGAGGATAGAAAAACGTGGAGAACATTTCCAGGATTTGTTGTTAAATGATCCAAAACAACAGTGATGTTTAGGTTTGTTTACTTCTCAAGGTAACCAGAATTTGACCAAAAATGGGTTTAAAGTGACAAACACCATTTCTTTTTGTCTAAAACTTTGTGTTTTTATCAGTTTTGTTGCTTCTGGAATCTTGTTCTAAATAATAATATAAATGAGGATGATGGAATCCATATTTTAATTGATCCAGGAAAAAGACATAGCTGATCATGCTTGTGCATGTTGTGCTAGTATATAGCTTACCTGAAACCTTAAACTGGGGATCTGTTTAAGGTGAAATTGAAATTCCTGAAGTACACAAGCTGATCGTTAGCAGTACCAAACATGATGCTACACTATTTCAAACATGTCTTTTTTATTTAAATATTTAGCTGTTATCTTAACTTGTAGCCGTTTATCTAGAGGTGTTTGTTTATTAGACATATACTTGTTATTCAACCATGTAGTTATAGAATTAATTAAGCTCACTTTTCTTTAATAGTTCTAGTACATCACCTGTCTGTCCGGGTTGAGGATCTCTCCTTCATGTGGGAAACCCTGAGAGGGTTTTTTATGACTTTTTTTTTCACCGTGAAGGAGGGTTTAAGAACACAGATGTTTGTTCAGCTTAGTCTGTTTAACAACCAGCTATTGTTTACTTTGACATGATTGATTTTTTTTTGTTTCTTACCATATCCTGATGTCAGTCCAACCAGACGGCTCTGACTGTGATATTGGGCTAAAGAAATAACATTGAATGGAATTGAACCTCCATGGAGTACCAGCACTGTCACCTTTTGTAAAAAAAAGAATTGCACTTCAGTTCACGTAAACAGTGACCGTCAGAGTGCAGAGGTAAAAAGAGAGCCGCTGGACTCTGGTGGGAACCAGAAAGAACCTCCATCCAATAATATCGCTGACATTCATTTGCAGTTGGATCACATGACTGGCAGGATGAGCCACTGATGTCACTTCCTGTCTTCTTGTTCCCACAGGACCCCATCAAGCCAGCCTTCAGCATGACCCCCCCCCCATCTGTGTCCCTGCAGGAGCAGGCCGCCCCCCCCGCCTCTACCAACGGCTCGCTGATGAAAAGCCCAGCCAGCGTCCTGCTTTCTGGAGGAATCACTCTGATGTCAGGTAGATGGGCGGGGCTCCCTCTGTCACCTGTGAGGAGCGCCATGGGGGGGGCGGGGTTTCTGTTTTTATTCTTTTCTGTTCAGGTGTAAGTTAACCCCCACCCCCTCCAACCACAGGTGCTCCGCTACCCCCAGGTACACACACCATCCCCCTCAGCCAATTGCAGGGCCAAGCCATGGCCATCCAGGGCCCTTCAAACCCCACTGCTGCGCTACAAGCTCCACCTGTGCAGCAGGCCACTCTGCTCCGCCTCCCCACCTCAGTGTCACTGTCAGGTTAGCACAACTCCGCCCACTGGAGCGCCTTTTCACTGCCTTCTCCAACAGATGACTTTTTTCTGAGCAAGTCATTGATATGGATCAGAACCAGAACTGATCCACTGAGACGGTTCTGGTGCTTTGGCCCTGACTCTGATCTGTCAGCCCCACCCCCTCTGACCGTATCAGAAACAACTGTTCTGATGTTCAGGTTCTGGAGTACCCCAGCAGCTGCAGATGATACAGGTGCAGCCCAGCAGTCAGCAGGTGTCCACCAACCAGAACAGCTCTGATGTCCATAGCCCCGCCTCCTCCAAAGGTAATTGTTGTTCCGCCTCTTTTCTTAGCAGGTCATCGTTTAGAACCAAATCAGCCCCCCCTCCCTCAGGACTGAGTTTTCCTGTCTCCGTCGTGTCCTCTTCCTCAGTGGCCGGTCACATCATGTATCCTGGGAGTCACACGGTTATGTACACCACGCCCACCTCGTCTCTGGGAGACAGCGGCAATCTCGCCGTCCTCAACACCAGCCACGATCAGTTACAAGATCCCGGTACCGGTCCCAATATTGACAGGTCTGGGTTCAAGGTCTGGCCAGGTTCCTCAGCTCACCTATTTGTTGTTTTGTTTTGCAGCCGTGGTGCCGCAGCCGCAGGTCTTCCTCACGTCTCTTCCTTCAGTTGCTGCTCAGATCCCCATTTCTGCAGTCCAGCTGCATCCGGTACGCCTGTTCTGAGCTTGTTCTGCACTTTTTCTGCGCCTGTTCTGCGCCTGTTCTGCGCCTGTTCTGCGCCTGTTCTGAGCTTGTTCTGCACTTTTTCTGCGCCTGTTCTGCGCCTGTTCTGCGCCTGTTCTGTGCTTATTCTGCGCCGGTTCTGCGCTTCTTCTGTGCTTATTCTGCACCTGTTCTGCGCCTGTTCTGTGCTTGTTCTGCGCCGGTTCTGCGCTTCTTCTGTGCTTATTCTGCACCTGTTCTGCGCCTGTTCTGCGCCTGTTCTGTGCTTGTTCTGCACCGGTTCTGCGCTTGTTCTGTGCCTGTTCTGCACCTGTTCTGCGCTTGTTCTGCGCTTGTTCTGTGCTTGTTCTGCACCTGTTCTGCGCTTGTTCTGTGCTTGTTCTGCGCCGGTTCTGCGCCTGTTCTGTGGTTATTCTGCACCTGTTCTGTGCTTGTTCTGCGCCTGTTCTGCGCCTGTTCTGTGCTTGTTCTGCACCGGTTCTGCGCTTGTTCTGTGCCTGTTCTGCACCTGTTCTGCGCTTGTTCTGCGCTTGTTCTGTGCTTGTTCTGCACCTGTTCTGCGCTTGTTCTGTGCTTGTTCTGCGCCGGTTCTGCGCCTGTTCTGTGCTTATTCTGCACCTGTTCTGTGCTTGTTCTGCGCTTGTTCTGTGCTTGTTCTGCGCCGGTTCTGCGCCTGTTCTGTGCTTATTCTGCACCTGTTCTGCGCTTGTTCTGCGCCTGTTCTGCGCTTGTTCTGTGCTTGTTCTGCACCTGTTCTGCGCCTGTTCTGTGCTTGTTCTGCGCCGGTTCTGCGCCTGTTCTGTGCTTGTTCTGCGCCGGTTCTGCGCTTCTTCTGTGCTTATTCTGCGCCTGTTCTGTGCTTGTTCTGCACCGGTTCTGCGCCTGTTCTGTGCTTGTTCTGCGCCGGTTCTGCGCTTCTTCTGTGCTTATTCTGCGCCTGTTCTGTGCTTATTCTGCACCTGTTCTGTGCTTGTTCTGCGCTTGTTCTGTGCTTGTTCTGCGCCGGTTCTGCGCCTGTTCTGTGCTTATTCTGCACCTGTTCTGCGCTTGTTCTGCGCCTGTTCTGCGCTTGTTCTGTGCTTGTTCTGCACCTGTTCGGCGCTTGTTCTGTGCTTGTTCTGCGCCGGTTCTGCGCCTGTTCTGTGCTTATTCTGCGCTTGTTCTGTGCTTGTTCTGCACCTGTTCTGCGCTTGTTCTGTGCTTGTTCTGCACCTGTTCTGCGCTTGTTCTGCGCCTGTTCTGCGCCTGTTCTGCGCTTGTTCTGCGCTTGTTCTGTGCTTGTTCTGCACCTGTTCTGCGCTTGTTCTGTGCTTGTTCTGCGCTTGTTCTGCACCTGTTCTGCGCTTGTTCTGCGCTTGTTCTGTGCTTGTTCTGCACCTGTTCTGCGCTTGTTCTGTGCTTGTTCTGCGCCGGTTCTGCGCCTGTTCTGTGCTTATTCTGCACCTGTTCTGTGCTTGTTCTGTGCTTGTTCTGCGCTTGTTCTGTGCTTGTTCTGCGCCGGTTCTGCGCCTGTTCTGTGCTTATTCTGCACCTGTTCTGCGCTTGTTCTGCGCCTGTTCTGCGCTTGTTCTGTGCTTGTTCTGCACCTGTTCTGTGCTTGTTCTGCGCCGGTTCTGCGCCTGTTCTGTGCTTATTCTGCACCTGTTCTGTGCTTATTCTGCACCTGTTCTGCGCTTGTTCTGCGCCTGTTCTGCGCTTGTTCTGTGCTTGTTCTGCACCTGTTCTGTGCCAGACACTGAACCACACATTGCCTTTGGTGGAAGGTTGGCGACAGTGTTCGGCAGCAGAGCTGCCATCAGTGTGAATGTGTGTGACGGTAAAGTGCTTTGTTCTGTACTACTTGTACGCCGTTTACCATATCAGACGATAACGATATATATCACCATATAAACCAAATCTGAACGCTCTGTGGCTCGTTAGAGTAATCAGCAGCAGGTTGTTTAGATTAAAATCTTTTTTTCTTATCATACTTTAAACACATGCACTGAAGCAGGGGTCTCAAACTGGCAGCCGCGGGCCATTTGCAGCGTCCACCTTTAAGTGAAAGTGTAATGTTTGTGCAGTCCGCCAGTTTTGTATGAATGGCACTTTTCCAGTGTTGTGTGTAGGGAGCTGATAAACCGACCAATCACGGTGGGGTAAATGGCTCTTGGGGGTGTGACATTAACCAGGCTTGAAGCAGGGAAACATTTAGGGTAGGAAACCTGACACCCCCCTCCCCAGACCATATAAATGAGTTCCTTATTTTTCTTTTTAGAAAGTGTCTATTCACACGTACTTTTCTCAAAACGTGCAGCCAGTGCTGCACGTTTTTTGTCATGGCTGCACGGGCCGGAAGGAAAGGTTAAGGTTATGAAACAGGTAATGCAGTCCACGGCGCCTGTGCAGAGGGTGGGTCAACTGTGGAGAATAAATGCTGGTTTATGCTACACAGTCATCAACCATCGTATCCAGATTTGCACGGCGACTTTGGCTGGTTTTGATTGCGACTCATAACTGATGAAGTTCTGAGTGGTGTTTATATTTTTCATGGATGCGATCGTCTGCAGCGTTTATAAAATACTACATTTTTAAAAAAGGGCGGATTGCAGTCTGTAGTGCTCCAGGATATGAGATATGACAGATCTTTCCAGTAACTCACCCTATTTTCTATCTAGTCGTGCACTCTCTGTGTGATTCAGTTTTTCCAATAAGTTTTCATCATTTTCTGTAGAGGTATAACGGATCGTGTCACAGTTTTAGTCACGGTTCAGAATGTTTTTTGGATCAGTAAAAGGAAAAATAAAAAAACAAACAAAATTAAAGTCTACTATGTATTTTTGAAAGCTTCAAAACGCACATATAAAGTACTGTTGGCATTATAACATCAAAATATTTGCTCATTGAGACCTATTTATAACAACAAACATGAATGACATCTTTGTACTCAAGATCTTCCGATTTATTTGAAAAATTCTCAGGATGCCCATATAAACAGCATTATGAGACATTATATCTAAGAGAAAAAAACATTTTATTTTAAATAAAATAAATAAGAGAAGCAGGGGACATCATTTACTACTTCAAATTCACTGTTGTTTCCTGCTGCAAGAAAACCCCTTCCACTGGTTACAGACGGAGCAGCAGGTTTCTCCTGCCACAGTGAGGGGCAGCTGCTGCATCTCCTGAGCTCAGCCACAGTGATCTTTGGGTTCTTCTTTACCTCTCTCACCAGGGCTGTTCTCCCCCGATAGCTCAGTTTGGCCGGACAGCTCTAGGGAAGGGTTCTGGTCGTCCCGAACATCTTCCATTTAAGGATTCTGGAGGCCACTGTGCTCTTAGGAACCTTAAGTGCAGCAGATATTATTTGTAACCTTGGTCAGATCTGTGCTTTGCTACAATTCTGTCTCTGATCTCTTCAGGCAGTTCCTTTGACCTCATGATTCTCATTTGCTCTGACATCACTGTGAGCTGGAAGGTCTTATATAGACAGATGTGCGGCTTTCCTAATCAAGTCCAATCAGTAGAACAAACACAGCTGGACTCAAATGAAGGTGTAGAACCATCTCAAGGATGATCAGAAGAAATGGACAGAACCTGAGTTCAATATGTGAGTGTCACAGCAAACGGTCTGAATACTTAGAACCATGTGATGTTTAAGTTTTTCTTTTTTAATAAAACTGCAAAGATGTCCAAAATTCTGAGTTTGTGTCAACATGGGTGCTGTGTGTACATTAATGAGGGAAAAATGAACTGAAATCATTTGAGCAAATGGCTGCAATATAACAGAGTGAAATGTTTAACAGGGTCTGAATACTTCTGTACGCACTGTACATGCCACAAAGCAGACAATCACTGACAAGAAGGTTCATGAAGGTCATTTAGACCAGTGGTCCCCGTCCACCAGGCTGCGGAAGACATAATTAATTATTTAGTTTTGAATCCCAAAAATCTTTTATTTTGAAAAATAACCAGATTCCCTCAGCTACACTTTCGATCACAAAAAGTAATGTTTGATCAGGTGAGCAAAATGACGATGTCTGAACGATCTTTTATTCTGAAAAATCTGTTGGTTTTGAATATGGACCGGATTCTCTGGATTCCGTCACAGTTTCTTGAGGTAAAAGCACTCCGGGGGTGTGCAACCCCTAAACAGTTGTATGAGATAATCTTATAATAGTACATAAACTGGTTTTTAACCACTCCTGACACCACACTTTGCAGTTTTTTATTTGTAAAAAAATTTAACTTGTATAACTTTCTTTCCACTTCACAAGTGTGTGCAGCTTTGTGTTGGTTTTTCACATAAAATTCCAATCAAATTTATTTATGCTTGTGGTCATGATGTAACATGTGGAGAAGATCAAAGGTATGAATACTTTTACAAGCTGCTGTAAATAACAACACTAATATAAATGCAGAACCTGTTGTGTTTTCTGTTTTGCTTATGTGTTTTCTGTGTGAGGCTCTTCACGTTCTCATCGGTTCTTTCTTTCCTCAGATGGTCATTAGCCAGCAGAACAGCAGCCTGACGGAGCTCCAGGTTGTCAGCCTGGATGCTCACCAATCAGGGGATGACTGAAGATCACGTGTTCTGCTGCCGTGAACCTGCTTTACACGTTTGACCATCATGGAAACACTCTTCAGCTTGTGAAAGACGGGAGGTGTCAGAGGTCACGCGTTCTGTTTCACCTGCCCCCCTCCCACTGCTGCAGAGGATGACGGTGTTTGATGAGGCCCAGAGGCTTGGAGATGCTTTAGAACATTCTGCTAGATCTGCACAGCTTCTGGTTCTTTCAGGACCCTGATCTTGCTGTGGGTTTTGGGGGGGCTGGGTCATCTAAAGTGAACCTGCTGCGTTCAGCAAACATTTGGGTTCTAAGGACATTGGTTTGAGAGTTCATCACGAACAGAGCTGGGACTCACTGGGAGAGGTCTACACGGCCTTCATCCCCCTGGGGTGATGAGTTTTGGTCTGAAGCAGAGTTTCTGTGAGGCTGCTGTGTTCCTGAGCGAGGATGAGGCAAAAACAGCACTGCAGGTTCTACTGGATCTGGACCAGGAGCTCAGGTTTCTTAGCTGCTGCGGTGTAGGCGTCTCCTGCCTGTAGGTCCCTGATTCTGATGGTCCTGTCAAAGAGAAGATGTGGCGATGGTGTCTTGAGATTCAAGCCTGGTTCCTGACCCAAAAACTGTTTTAGGGAACCAACAGCTCCTGTCGGTGCTTCGGTCTATAAACAGCTGATCTGTGGTTCAGATGTTTAGCTGTTTCTCACCATCACGTTAAGGTTTTCTTTAAGTTAAAGAAGTGCATATGAAGATCACTGAGCGTTTTATCTCCCTGAACTGTGAATCTGACACCATGAAGCCGGAAGGTTTAGGCTTAGAACATCATCCAGAACTGTCATTTTTCAGGTTCTTCTTAATGTGAATCTCTGGGGAGACGAGTTCACTGATGGTTCAAATCCAGAGGTAGACTTGGTCAACAAGGAGGAAGGTTGGGAATGGAAAAAACAAACCTACTGGTGATCAAAATATAATGTACTGTAACATAACTAGCAGAGGATAATAACATGAGCTTTTATGGGCTGTAGACATAATGATTTACTGATGACCAAACCCAGCACAAACAGGAGCCAAAAATATGGTTCAAGGAAACTAACAGTACGGTCACCTTTCAGCTGATCCTATCAGGAGTTGCCACAAGAAATCAGCTTCACTGCTTCAGTTTTTACACCGGATACCACAATCTTTGTAAAGTTGACCTGAGAAAAACTGATGTGCCCATTTTTTTTTCATTTAAATGCAAAATATGCAGAGTTCAACATTAAATTTGAAAAAAGGAAAGTAATAAATAAATAAGAAAAAAATACAGAGGCTTCTATGAATCACAAAGTTAAAATGATGGAGGAAAAGGTTATCACCAGTGAATCAAATTGTATTTTCAAATATGTTTCAGGCTTTTAAAGCTATTCAATTCTATGACTTCTAGTAGATTCAACATACTGTTGAATTCCACAGATAAATATGGTGAAGAAAGGTTTTTCATTGGTATATTCAGTTTTATGAAGACAATATTTGGCCAAAATGTAAATGAGGTAAGAAGATTTGGTTGTCTTCAGAAAGTCCCAGACCAGTTTGTTTAAAACAGAAACATCAGAAAGAACATGTTCCAAACATGGTAGAAGTTTAAATATGACTGTTGTGAAAGGAACAGGAGGTGTCAATATCCTTTTGGAATCTTTGGGAATTAAGATATTTAAAGTCATCCCAACATATTAACAGACAATCTCTCTAAAGGATAATGACATCACATGACATTACACTGGCTGTACAAAAGAGACAATATTTAATAATAGTTGTGTGATGAACACGTGCAGGTGTTTGGATCCATTTGCAGGCATGAGTTTTATTAATGACAAAGACAGAATCAAGCCAGGCAGGGGTTAGAGGCGTGGAGCAAGTCATGGCAGCGAGGAAACGGGCAAGGGTCAAAACCAGGAAAGACAGATGACACGGGAATGCTCAGGTTTGGATGCTGGGCAAAACTATACTTTGCAACGAGCAAAGGCATCAGAGGGCGTATAAATATGGTGAGGCTGATGAGGGACAGCTGGTGATGGATCAGAATTCAGGAGCGCGCTCCCTCTGGTGATCGGAGGTGGAGTTGGATGGCTGAGGCCTGACACATTGGTATTTCTTTCTTGATGACCACAATTACAAAATACTTGAAGTAAAATTAAATACAAACAGAAGAAAAATAAGTCAGAAACTAGAAAGAAAGAATCAAACAACCAAACTTAGATGTGTTGAAAGGTTATTTGGGCATTCTCCAGGATTGTATGGTTTTTAATATACTAGAATATATTTGGAATTTGTTTATAAAACATGGAAATGACGGTTTGCAACCTCTCCATTTACAATAATGAATGTGACATTTGCTAAGTAATGTAGTAATATTTGAGAATGAATTATCCATAAATAATATGTCTGAAGCACAAAAAGAGGGAATGTAGAGCTGAAGATGAATCCCATTTCTAATGTTCCTCCAGAAAATGTTGGAATGTGTTCATGAGAAAAACAAAGGTTCCAGTTTCATCTTTCAAATTATTAGAGTTCAACATGAAATTCAAATCTTCTTTGAAGAAATTCAGCAACAGAATACGTTATGAATTCTTTTGAAATGAGTTTCTCATGGTAAAATAGGACCTTTAATAAACTCTGAATGGCCTTTGATTACTGGAGACTGACTTTAAAGAAATCAGTCAAAAGAAGCTTGGTTGTAATGATGATCGACTTTATGTTGGAAAATATTTGTGTTAAATCTATGAGCCAAAAATCTGTAACATTGGTTCACTATCATCAACCTTTTAAGACATTTTTTACTGTCATGAAGATCTCAAGAGATCATCTGATCAAAGTTTATTCTTCCCATAAACTTTAGTGATCCCGGTTGATAAGTTCATCGCATCGGCCCCATGCGGGCGCCAGAACAGTGATGGACCTGGAGCACTCATCATCCAGTTCTGTGCAGTCTGCTGGGCTGCTTCTTCATTCTTAAAGGTTCACGGAAGATCTTTAAAAGAAAACACTTGTGGACCATTCTAGAGAAAGCTCGTCATGAAGGAAAAGCTGCTGTCTGCATGGGATGTCGTGGATTTGAAGTTTTTCCCCTTCAAGGTGCACAGATCTAACTTTTGGTTTCCTCACTAGAGCTCTTCTTAGTGTCAATGGGACTTCATCCGTTTGTGCTGTGAGGAGGACCTCTTGGGTTAACGTTTTTCTGCCATTAACGTTGGCACAAGCCTTAAATATACCTTACCTTAAATATATATGCATAACATATTTTTATGCTCACAATCTGTTGAAGTTTTATATTTGAAGCAGAGGTTGGTCCCAAAAATGTTACCATTTCCTAGAGCTTTGTTTTTCATTTATTGTTGATTGTTTTTGTTTAAATTTACTTTGTCTTGTTCTGCGTTTTCTCTTAATGCCAGGAGGTTAAGACAGAAATGTAAATGCAAAGCTTTGTTTTTATTTGCCAAAAACTTTAGAACAGATTTCTGTTTTTTTCAAGAAAGTCTTTCTTTCGCTGCTAAGGGGAACTTCTGGAAGTCCCAACAGGGTTATTGGTCCAGAGAGGTCAGCTGTGGTTACATCTTTGAAAAAGGTTTCAGGCCCAGCTTTCCTAGGTCAGCTTTCCTAGGTCAGCTTTCCTAGGTCAGCTGTGCCCGTTTCAAGAAGCAGGTTTGAAAACTGTGAGTTTGTTTCAGAACAGCTGAAAAGAGTTGCTTCAATCAACTCTGAGTAGCTGGACTCAAATTCAGGTACGAGGGTCACGACCTTAAAAAGCTTTGAGCAATGGAGCAAAGACAGGACGATTCACCATGGCAACGGGACCTTACAGCAATAGAGTTTTCTACTTCACGCTGACAGAAAGTCATGTGCTCCTACAAACAAATGCAGACTACGAGCACTTTCACAGCAAAAAGATCAACACAGCTGCAGCTGCAAAAGAGAGTCGGCATGGATTAAACATCTGGACATTTACATGTTAATCATTTCAATTCAGTAGGTAATGTCAGTTATGTCGTCACTTTGTCACTTGTTCAGTAAAGACTGGTTTTTGCTCTCAAAATCATTTAAGGAGTAATCTCAGTAATGACATAAATTACAGATTTTCGTTCAAATTAAAAGCACATTTTAATGTCTTCTCTTCCGCTAAATTTCAGAGGTTGATATTTGGGATTCATAAAGCCATAATTAATCAGTAGTCCAATACTTTTAATCCAGAAGAACAATTACGTTCTTTAAAATGCTCTTATGAAATGTATCCAACACCGATATAAATGTTGAATTGTCTTTTTCATGTGGACGTAATCCAGCAGCATAAAAAGAACCTAAAAATGTGATCAAAACATCATTCAATAAGGTGATGTCAGAGCACGGCCACGATGGTGGCGTGTATGATGTTTGAGCGATGAGATTGTGACTGTCTCATACCAAGTCCCTGGAAAAATGGTATTACTTTAATAAAAATGTATTGGGAAATGACAGACAATAGACCCGTGGCCTCAAAATCCTAAATGACATTCCCTCCGAATTAAATCAGCCTTCTCGTCTACGGGATTCTCTAGAAATGGACAAAAACATGCAGTCTCTAATGTGAATGTTCTCAAAATTTAAATGAGGAAATCCTATTTGAACATGATTCACTGTGAAAAGGGGCAGAGACTGCAGGAAACTCAGAGCTTCCTTCGAGTTTCCTTCCGAGTTTCCTGAAGGAAACCGCTCCAGACCAGGTTAGGGTCACAGAGTCAGTTGCCGTAGTGATTAACTCCGAGTTCAGCTTACCCCACTTCACGAAAGGGGTTTGGTTTAACCCACTTTCATGGGTTTAAGTTACATCTGTTTCTGAATCCATAAACTCTGAGTTTTCCTTAACTCAGGGTTAACGAGTTCAGAGTTTGAACATAACCTGCTTCTTGAAACTGGTCTTTTGGGAAGGACTTCAACAAATCTAATGTTGATTTTTCTCCATAAGGAATTTGTTTTAAAATGGGAAAATGTTTTGTTCTTTTTCTTCAGGAAACAGATTAAAGAAGACAAATACTTTTTAATAAATGTGTTAATTATTTTTGGCTAAATATCATATTCACAGATGTGGTAATCCAAATCCAGTTTTCATTCACTGTTATAATGATGTCTGTGACTCATCAAACAAAAAGCCATTGAAACCATGAATATATGTTCATGCTTTAATCTACTTGATTGTGTGTAACACCCCCTGGTGTTGCGTTCCATTGCTCATTGGTCTGTACATTGTTTATATACTATTTCTGTCAACAACAACAAAAGTCATCTCAAACACGCCTATTGTCGGCTGTTGATGACGCAAGCAGTGCGACACATAGAGCGGTTAGCAACTAGCGAGGCGGATTCTATCGATTCTCTGTGAACACTGACACGAGCGTCATGGCCGCCGCAGGAACAACGGGCAGGAGAAGGCTCCTAAAGGAGGAGGACATGACCAAGGTGGAGTTTGAAACCAGCGAGGAGGTGGACGTTACCCCCACATTCGATACCATGGGGCTCCGGGAGGACCTGCTCCGGGGAATCTACGCTTACGGTAGGCCGCTGGATTCAAGAGGCCTCCGAGCTCCTTCCAGATGCTCAGGCCAAGTCTGCGCTGTGGATCAGTGTCGGTCAAAACGGGAATCAAATGTTTTTAGTATCAGACTAAGGCCCATAATTATTTACATTAGAACGAGTAAATTAGACTAATCTGAAAGTTGTATCGGTGGCGGGAAGGAAAACTTCATCTTTAGCCTCCGTGCTAACATGCTAAAGCCGCGTGCGGCCGCGCAGACATATGATTTAGATTTTTAAACTCGTGTTCATTTCTTAACGAAAACCAGGTTTGTAGATTTGTGGGTTTATAATCCGTTACGGAGACGATCTTTGCTCTTAATTTAGCCTCTAGTGTCATGAGGCAGGAATTAGACGGTTCCTATCCTAAAGATCATGTCGCGAATGTTTTACTTGATGATTTTTTTTTTACCAGAATGTATTTTTTTAAAATAGACGAAAACTTCAGTTTTAATAGATAATTATAGTTATGTTTGTTATTTTAAAATTACAGGGTTAATGCCTCCTTCAGCTACATACGAGTCATTAACATGCCGTCAAGATGTTCTGCCCAACAGCACACACTACAGTATAAAAGTATTTAAATTCATTAAAATATGTCATATATGTTGTAGTTCTATTGTATCAGACATTTAAAAATGTTCATGGAAATACTATTTACTATTTATTTTGTTTTTCCAAGTGCCAAATTATCATGTGGCTCAACTGTCAAAGCACAATAAAATTGATCAAAAAACATGCACAAAATTACATAATCTATTCACAATTATTTTTTACATTTTTTTCTGTTTACTCTATAGTCACATGTGGAGTTTTAACAATGAAATATATTTTTTGGATTATTAATACAAACTTTTTGTCGTTTATAGCAACTTTAATTAATATCATGTGGTGCCACCCTAAAAAATATACATACCATCACGTGTAATGACCTTTAACATCAAACAATTTGATTTTACTTTGCATATATGTATAAAATTGTACAAAAACCTTTTGTATTTGGCTCTTTTCTCTGGCTCAGCAGCTTAACACCAAAACTTTTAACTTGAATTTACCATAATATGTTTGCCATAATTTTGAAATTGGATGACTCTATAGAATTCAGGTATATTAGAAGTAGGATGATAATGATTTTTTTTATATCGCAATACTGGTTTTTCATATCAGACGATAGCGATATATATATATCACAATACAAACCAAATAACTATATCTGTCAAATTTAAATGCACTGTGGCTAGTAAGAGAAATTTGTGATTATCAGCAGTCAGTTTAGATTTAAATATTTATCATCTCATACTTGTCTGATACCTCAGCTACAAGTGATGCTGATGAAAATCAAAACGGGGGATGAAGGTTTTTATTGTTCCTAATAACACTCATCCAAGTGAGGGAAGCTTCTTTCTTCAGGAATGTCTTTCTTTGGTCCGTCTCAGTTTGAGGAGCCTTAGCACTCCCCCTCCTTTTACAGGATTTGGGAATGAAGATGGGCAGAATCTCACTGACTTCTTGTCTTTTTACAGGTTTCGAGAAGCCATCAGCCATTCAGCAGAGAGCCATCAAGCAGATCATCAAAGGCAGAGATGTCATTGCTCAGTAAGTCTGGACCATAAACACATTTTGGTGCTGTAGTCCTCCATGCCGTAACATATGACCTGTGCTGCATTCAGGTCCCAGTCTGGAACCGGAAAAACTGCCACTTTCTGTATTTCAGTCCTGCAGTGCCTCGACATCCAGGTAAGTTTTGGCTGCTCTTGGATCCTGCAGTTCTTGTTTCCTGTTAGAGACAGGCCGAAACCTCTGTAGTGATGCAACACTGTGATGGGGTTCCCTCTGCAGGTCAGAGAGACACAGGCTCTAATTCTTGCTCCAACCAGAGAGCTGGCAGGACAGATTCAGAAGGTAACCCTGCCTCCACCACCATGTTCAGCCAGAGGATTGTAAGGTAGAGGCTGCGGTGTCAGTGACAGTGTCCTGTGTGCAGGTGCTGCTGGCTCTGGGAGACTACATGAACGTGCAGTGTCATGCCTGCATTGGAGGAACCAACGTGGGCGAGGACATTCGTAAGCTGGACTACGGCCAGCACGTGGTGGCTGGGACTCCTGGCCGGGTTTTTGGTAGGTTCACATTGGAGTTTATCGCACAAGTACCAAAAACAGAAACGCTGATGGTGTCTCTTTACAGACATGATTCGCCGCCGCAGTCTTAGGACCAGAGCTATCAAGATGTTGGTGTTGGATGAAGCTGATGAGATGCTGAACAAAGGTGAGGTCCTCTGTGCTTCTAGTGTCATATGTACATGCAACCAACTCTGTCAGAGCTGAAAACTACTTTGTTGGTCATAAGACTGTAACAAATATCCGAGTACTCTGAGTTTTTTTTTTTTGTTTTGCATTATTTAATATTTGCTGTAATACGACTGAACTAAACCAAAGGACATCTTTTAAACGATTAAATCAGATGTATCACTATTTAAAGTGTTTTTCAGGTGGTCAGGGGTTATAGTTCAAGTGGATGTTGAATTTGAGGGTTAGATGACACTTCTGTCTTGTTCAGGATTTAAGGAGCAGATCTACGATGTGTACCGCTACCTGCCTCCAGCTACACAGGTGGTGCTGATCAGTGCCACACTGCCACACGAGATTCTAGAGATGACCAATAAGTTCATGACCGACCCGATCCGTATTCTGGTCAAACGGTGAGTGCCCAGATGAGCTTTGAAACAAACGACCTAGCGGCAGAAGTGAGTGACCCGGATGTCTATCTGCCTCAGTGACGAGCTGACCTTGGAGGGCATTAAGCAGTTCTTTGTAGCCGTGGAGAGGGAGGAGTGGAAGTTTGACACTCTGTGTGACCTGTATGACACTCTGACCATCACACAGGCGGTCATCTTCTGTAACACCAAGAGAAAGGTTGGTACACAACACACACAGCCTCATACTGCAACCTGAGTCCAGGAAAGACCAGCAGGCGGTCAATATCTAAGCAGACTTATGTTAAATATATGGGTTTTTTTTGTAAAATAATGTAGTAAATATTCCGGTAAAAAATGTGCCTGGCTGATAGATTTTTTTCATGTACAGCTGACTTGGCTGGTGAGGAAAAATGTAAATGTTAGCCAGTGGGGTTGTAAATTCAAACGGCAAAACCTGCTTGAAGGTTGTAGCTGTAAAAAGTGGGAGTACAAGTAAGCTAGCTGTAGCTCACAAAACATCTGCTGCATTGATCAACAAACATTTAACAGCTTGTATTTAGTGGAACTTTGTGTTTGAGCGGATTTGATTAAAATAAAATAGTTTTTGTTACATATATTCTGTCATTTGTAATTTTTTTTAAATGATGGTGGTGGTGGTGGTGGGGAGGGGGGTTTATTTCAAATCAATTGGTTTAAAAACATTTAAAATTTCATTTTTTGGCCATATTGACCAGCTCTATTGTCAGTGTTTGGAAACAAAATGGGTTCACTTTTATTTATAAACAAATAACTTACATTTTTGTGTGAAAACACGAGGACAGCACCACCAACAGTACCTAATGGTGCTTTGGAACCAGCAATGCTTTGTGGGTAATGGATTTAAGCGTGTGTGTTGCAGGTGGACTGGTTAACGGAGAAGATGAGAGAGGCCAATTTCACTGTGTCATCAATGCACGGAGACATGCCTCAGAAGGAACGAGAGTCCATCATGAAGGAGTTCCGATCTGGAGCCAGGTAATGTTTGACTCCTTTTATCCAGAAGGGGGTGCTCAAACGAACCTTACCGTCTACAAGTAGCTGGGCCCCTCCCTGAAGTAGAAATATACAAGTGGATACGGAAAGTATTCAGACCCTCTTTAAAGGTTTCACTCTTTGTTATATTGCAGCCATTTGCTAAAATGATTTCAGTTCATTTTTCCCTCATTAATGTACACACAGCACCCATGTTGACACAAACTCAGAATTTTGGACATCTTTGCAGTTTTGTTAAAAAAGAAAAACTTAAACATCACATGGTTCTAAGTATTCAGACCGTTTGCTGTGACACTCACATATTGAACTCAGGTTCTGTCCATTTCTTCTGACCATCCTTGAGATGGTTCTACACCTTCATTTGAGTCCAGCTGTGTTTGTTCTACTGATTGGACTTGATTAGGAAAGCCGCACATCTGTCTATATAAGACCTTCCAGCTCACAGTGATGTCAGAGCAAATGAGAATCATGAGGTCAAAGGAAAAAGTCCCAGGTCCCAAAAAGACTCATGGCTGTATTAGATCAAAAGATGCTGCTACTAAATACTGAGTAAAGGGTCTGAATACTTTGGATCATGTGATATTTCACTTTTTCTTTTTAATAAATCTGCAAAAATGTCAACAACTCTGTTTTTTGTTAGTCAGTATGGGGGCTGTGAGAAAAGACTGCACTATAACAGCGAAACATTTAAGAAGGTCTGAATACTTTCCGTACCCACTGTACTTTTTGGAGTTCCACAAGTCCACCAGTGAACGTATTGATAAACTACCATACAAATAATAACCCACCAATGAGATTACCTTAAAACAGCTTTCTGGTCGTGTTTTAGTCGTGTCCTGATTTCTACTGATGTCTGGGCTCGAGGCTTAGATGTCCCACAAGTGTCGCTGATCATCAACTACGATCTGCCCAACAACAGAGAGCTCTACATCCACAGGTAAACGCACCAGACCTGTGATCAGGTAAACACACACCAAACCTGTGATCAGGTAAACACACACCAGACCTGTGATCAGGTAAACACACACCAAACCTGTGATCAGGTAAACACACACCAGACCTGTGATCAGGTAAACACACACCAGATCTGTGATCAGGTAAACACACACACCAGACCTGTGATCAGGTAAACACACACCAGATCTGTGATCAGGTAAACACACACACCAGACCTGTGATCAGGTAAACACACACACCAGACCTGTGATCAGGTAAACACACACACCAGACCTGTGATCAGGTAAACACACACACCAGACCTGTGATCAGGTAAACACACACACCAGACCTGTGATCAGGTAAACACACACACCAGACCTGTGATCAGGTAAACACACACCAGACCTGTGATCAGGTAAACACACACACCAGACCTGTGATCAGGTAAACACACACACCAGACCTGGGATCAGGGAACCACACACACACCAGACCTGGGATCAGGGAAACACACACACCAGACCTGGGATCAGGGAAACACACACACCAGACCTGTGATCAGGGAAACACACACACCAGACCTGTGATCAGGGAAACACACACACCAGACCTGGGATCAGGGAAACACACACACCAGACCTGGGATCAGGGAAACACACACACCAGACCTGTGATCAGGGAAACACACACACCAGACCTGTGATCAGGGAAACACACACACCAGACCTGTGATCAGGGAAACACACACACCAGACCTGGGATCAGGGAAACACACACACCAGACCTGTGATCAGGGAAACACACACACCAGACCTGTGATCAGGGAAACACACACACCAGACCTGGGATCAGGGAAACACACACACCAGACCTGGGATCAGGGAAACACACACACCAGACCTGTGATCAGGGAAACACACACACCAGACCTGTGATCAGGGAAACACACACACCAGACCTGTGATCAGGGAAACACACACACCAGACCTGGGATCAGGGAAACACACACACCAGACCTGGGATCAGGGAAACACACACACCAGACCTGGGATCAGGGAAACACACACACCAGACCTGGGATCAGGGAAACACACACACCAGACCTGGGATCAGGGAAACACACACACCAGACCTGGGATCAGGGAAACACACACACCAGACCTGGGATCAGGGAAACACACACACCAGACCTGGGATCAGGGAAACACACACACCAGACCTGGATCAGGGAAACACACACACCAGACCTGTGATCAGGGAAACACACACACCAGACCTGTGATCAGGGAAACACACACACCAGACCTGTGATCAGGGAAACACACACACCAGACCTGGGATCAGGGAAACACACACACCAGACCTGTGATCAGGGAAACACACACCAGACCTGGGATCAGGGAAACCCACACACCAGACCTGGATCAGGGAAACCCACACACCAGACCTGGGATCAGGGAAACCCACACACCAGACCTGGGATCAGGGAAACCCACACACCAGACCTGGGATCAGGGAAACACACACACCAGACCTGGGATCAGGGAAACACACACACCAGACCTGGGATCAGGGAAACACACACACCAGACCTGGGATCAGGGAAACACACACACCAGACCTGGATCAGGGAAACACACACACCAGACCTGTGATCAGGGAAACACACACACCAGACCTGTGATCAGGAAACACACACACCAGACCTGGGATCAGGGAAACCCACACACCAGACCTGGGATCAGGGAAACCCACACACCAGACCTGGGATCAGGAAACCCACACACCAGACCTGGATCAGGGAAACCCACACACCAGACCTGGGATCAGGGAAACCCACACACCAGACCTGGGATCAGGGAAACCACACACCAGACCTGGATCAGGGAAACACACACACCAGACCTGGGATCAGGGAAACACACACACCAGACCTGTGATCAGGGAAACACACACACCAGACCTGGATCAGGGAAACACACACACCAGACCTGGGATCAGGGAAACACACACACCAGACCTGTGATCAGGGAAACACACACACCAGACCTGTGATCAGGGAAACACACACACCAGACCTGGATCAGGGAAACACACACACCAGACCTGGATCAGGGAAACACACACACCAGACCTGGATCAGGGAAACACACACACACCAGACCTGGGATCAGGGAAACACACACACCAGACCTGGGATCAGGGAAACACACACACCAGACCTGGGATCAGGGAAACACACACACCAGACCTGGGATCAGGGAAACACACACACCAGACCTGGGATCAGGGAAACACACACACCAGACCTGGGATCAGGGAAACACACACACCAGACCTGGGATCAGGGAAACACACACACCAGACCTGGATCAGGGAAACACACACCAACCAGACCTGGGATCAGGGAAACACACACACCAGACCTGGGATCAGGGAAACCCACACACCAGACCTGGGATCAGGGAAACCCACACACCAGACCTGGGATCAGGGAAACCCACACACCAGACCTGGGATCAGGGAAACCACACACACCAGACCTGGGATCAGGGAAACCACACACACCAGACCTGTGATCAGGGAAACACACACACCAGACCTGTGATCAGGGAAACACACACACCAGACCTGGGATCAGGGAAACACACACACCAGACCTGGGATCAGGGAAACACACACACCAGACCTGGGATCAGGGAAACACACACACCAGACCTGGGATCAGGGAAACACACACACACCAGACCTGGGATCAGGGAAACACACACACACCAGACCTGGGATCAGGGAAACACACACACCAGACCTGGGATCAGGGAAACACACACACCAGACCTGGGATCAGGGAAACACACACACCAGACCTGGGATCAGGGAAACACACACACCAGACCTGGGATCAGGGAAACACACACACCAGACCTGGGATCAGGGAAACACACACACCAGACCTGGGATCAGGGAAACACACACACCAGACTGGGATCAGGGAAACACACACACCAGACCTGGGATCAGGGAAACACACACACCAGATCTGTGATCAGGGAAACACACACACCAGACCTGGGATCAGGTAAACACGCACACCAGACCTGGGATCAGGGAAACACACACACCAGATCTGGGATCAGGGAAACACACACACCAGACCTGGGATCAGGGAAACACGCACACCAGACCTGTGATCAGGTAAACACGCACACCAGACCTGGGATCAGGGAAACACACACACCAGACCTGGGATCAGGGAAACACACACACCAGACCTGTGATCAGGGAAACACACACACCAGACCTGTGATCAGGTAAACACGCACACCAGATCTGGGATCAGGGAAACACGCACACCAGACCTGGGATCAGGGAAACACGCACACCAGACCTGTGATCAGGTAAACACGCACACCAGACCTGGGATCAGGTAAACACGCACACCAGACCTGGGATCAGGGAAACACACACACCAGATCTGGGATCAGGGAAACACACACACCAGACCTGGGATCAGGGAAACACGCACACCAGACCTGTGATCAGGTAAACACGCACACCAGATCTGGGATCAGGGAAACACGCACACCAGATCTGGGATCAGGGAAACACGCACACCAGACCTGGGATCAGGGAAACACGCACACCAGACCTGCGATCAGGTAAACACGCACACCAGACCTGGGATCAGGGAAACACACACACCAGATCTGGGATCAGGGAAACACGCACACCAGATCTGGGATCAGGGAAACACGCACACCAGACCTGTGATCAGGTAAACACGCACACCAGACCTGTGATCAGGTAAACACGCACACCAGACCTGGGATCAGGTAAACACGCACACCAGACCTGGGATCAGGTAAACACACACACCAGACCTGGGATCAGGTAAACACACACACCAGACCTGTGATCAGGTAAACACACACACCAGACCTGTGATCAGGTAAACCCACCAGACCTGTGATCAGGTAAACACACACACCAGACCTGGGATCAGGTAAACACACACACCAGACTGGGATCAGGTAAACACACACACCAGACCTGGGATCAGGTAAACACACACACCAGACCTGTGATCAGGTAAACCCACCAGACCTGTGATCAGGTAAACACGCACACCAGACCTGTGATCAGGTAAACACACACACCAGACCTGTGATCAGGTAAACACACACACCAGACCTGGGATCAGGGAAACACACACACCAGACCTGTGATCAGGTAAACACACACACCAGATCTGGGATCAGGGAAACACACACACCAGACCTGGGATCAGGGAAACACACACACCAGACCTGTGATCAGGTAAACACGCACACCAGACCTGTGATCAGGTAAACACACACACCAGACCTGTGATCAGGTAAACACACACACCAGACCTGTGATCAGGTAAACCCACCAGACCTGTGATCAGGTAAACACACACACCAGACCTGTGATCAGGGAAACACACACACCAGACCTGTGATCAGGGAAACACACACACCAGACCTGTGATCAGGGAAACACACCGGCCCTAACCCTATAATTTTTTGTGTAATCATGCAGGATTGGTCGCTCTGGTCGGTATGGCAGAAAGGGCGTGGCCATCAACTTTGTTAAGAACGATGACATCAGGATCCTGCGAGACATTGAGCAGTACTACTCTACCCAGATCGATGAGATGCCCATGAACGGTAAATGTTTAGAAGTTTAGGCTCACGGATTGCATGATGCACTGCAAATTTAAGACATTTGTTTTTTCTTATATTGGATAATAGCAGATGTAAAACAATAATCTGACCTGAGTCACTGACTCTGTGACAGTTTAGTGGTGGGATTTTCTATCAGGGCTGACCTTCAGACTGTAAAAGGTCTTGGTTTAAATCCCAGCTATTCTGTTTCTTTTCTTCTGTTGTGTCACAGTGGTGTAAAGGTTGAAATGACACCACAGAAATCCACATTCTTGTAACAAAATAAAACTCTTAAGGCTTGACTATGCTATCTGGAAGGAAGTCGCATGATTAAGTAAATGTATTCACTCATTTGTTCCTTTCTCCGCAGTGGCTGATCTGATCTAACGTGGATGACATGATGGCTTCACCCCTTTTCTCAGTTTTTACTCTTTTTCTGTAGACACAAGTAATATTGCCTGTGCGGTGACAGTTTTGTAAATAAAGTTTTTTCTGTTAAACATTTCTCAAGTTGATTGTCATTGTTTAGCAATAATCCACAGATGCACAATGTTGTTTACGCCTTGTTTATTTTTACATTTGTTTACACAAACACGGGTAAAAACTGAATCCTTGGATTTACAAGATAATTCCTAAAATACACATCAAAGGGATTGGTTTAAACCTCGTCAGACAGAACACAATCGTCTAAACTGAATAAAGGGTTTTAACGGGGACAGAATTGTTTCGTTCAATTCGGTTTAAATCTGTTGCCGTCGGATCAGCCAGCTGGAACCGGCCTAACTTGGCTGAAGTGTAAAGGAATAATCAAAGCTGCTCATCACTGCAGAGGTCAGATGGTGATCTGGAAACCTCTGGTCCAGACTGAGCATGTGCAGATAATGAGAGGCAGGACCAAGGAAGGACCCCCTTCTGCCACATTGTACTTGGTCACATCCTGCATAGTATTACTACTAATACAACACAATGCAGTACAACAGGAAAAGGAAGTGATGTCAGCCATTCAGCACTGACTGAGGTTTTCAGATGATGCTTCCTGGATCCTCAGCCAGTTGAAGGGGCAGTTAACCAGGAGTGTACAAGGAGAGCATGGTGATTCCAGCAGCAGTGGGAGGGGTCTATAGGTGTCTTCGAATGAACCAGATCTCATTGCGGCGCTGAGGCACTCCAGGGTTTTCATAAACAGCGACCATGTAGTGGTCGTGGTGGACCTGGTCATCGAGGCCCAGGTTCTCCCACAGGAGGCTGATCTGACGGCCCACCGTCACTTCTGTGGTCGTCCCAAAGAATGGTCTGTTGGCCAATCAGAGAGCAGGATGGGATTTAAGTAGTTCCAAGGATTGTACAGGTCAAGAAGACAGGCATTTGTTCTGGCCCACTCAGCTGATGGACACGGTTTGTACGGGCACAAAAAAGTTGAGGAAACTGAAAATGCAAAGTTCATGAAAAATAACCGTAACAGTTTTGGAAAAATCATTGAAATTTTGTTTATATTTAGAAGTGAAAAACAATAAAATAGCATAATGTGAGGTTAGAATTGCTTTCCTGTGATCTGCATTGTGATTGGTCAGATCAGTTCAGGTTTTCGTCTTGGCTGAGTAGTTTTGAAAAAGCATTAAAGGTGTTGGCGGATCAGTTCGTTCTTAAGATTCTGGTGCTGATGTTTGGACATTGAATCATTGACTAAATGTGAATGTTCAATCTAATATCTTTTGAGGAGGGTTTTGATTTGCACACTGGCAGGAGAGGGTCCCGCGTCACGGGAAACGCGTGGTGTTAAGACGGTACTTTGTTCATGCACATCCATGTAGGATCTTATTCACTGCGTTATTGCAATGATTCAATAATTCACCGTTAATATAACGAAGAAACACGGAGAACAACATATTAGTGCCTTTTTTTTGGTCACATATGATTAGACTTGTTGGCCAGCAGGTGTCGCTGTTGTTCTCTACTGTATTTGGATAATGCAGAGGAGCTTCATTTCTCAGCAGATTGAATTTATATTGTATTCATGAAGATGAAGCTGCTTGGTTAGAATGTAATATTTAGAGCAGGTTTTGATTTTTAGTCATTACTTTGTATAGCTCTGCTCACAGAAACGGTTTATCTACAGACTATAAAGCAATGTCCAAGATCAGCTGCCACTAAAGCTGGATCAAACTACCGGGTCCGCTCTCTTCCTTCCCTGGGTTTGGACCAACGCTCTCTTATTCACTGCCAAGCCCCTCCAGTGAAGTGGTGCGCTGCCTCCCAAGCAACTCCTGGATGTGAAGCAAAGACTCGTCGACGTCTCTACACTTTTGAAGAATCACTCTTCCTGTTTTCTCGTCGAGCAGTTTTAAACTCAGTCTTTTGGCTGTCATTGTCTCACCTGGCAATCACTCTGATTTGATCCCTGTAGAGGATGGAGATGTCGGGGTCAGAGGCCTGGGGGGGGCTGCTCTGCAGGCTGGTGGGCAGGAACAGGGCTGTCTCCACCTCTTTGTGGAAGGTGCAGCCATCTTCCGCCATTTGGATGCTGTTGACCACAGGCACCGTCATGCCTAGGTACTGGCCTGAAAAACATTAGAACCATTGTACCTTTATAGGGCCCTTTGGGGGGGGGGTGCTTGGAGAACACTGCTAACAAACTGGAGGTGTCCTCACAGAGCCCATGTCCCTGTGGTGCTGTTCTGGTCCTAACGTTTTGTACCTTTTTAACATCACCATGACAACAGAGCCTAGTTGGTCTATGATCACCATTCGTCCTCTCGCTGGCGCCCCCTGGCTTTGCTCTGCTGGATTCTGTGGGTCGGGCTGGCGGTTGGCAGTAGCGTGATCATTGACTGCATAAAAACTGGACTGAGCGAGTGTGATGTTATCCACAGAAAACGGTTGTACTTCCAGCTCAAACCAAATTAAGTCAGTTTATTATTTCATGATAAGGGCGGCGCCATGTTGGAATTAGACATCATCAGTGAGCAGTGATTAGTCAGAGTCAGCCAGAGTCTTAATTTCTATGGCAACCACTCTCACCAATCAGGAGTGAGCTTGTTGAAAGATCACACCCCTTTCACTTGAAAGCGAGCTGAACAAAATTAAACATTTTGATCGTCGATCGGATGTTGGGGCCAGCAGCCTTCACCTACTTTTACTGAGGCATCTGATTGGTCAGTTTATAAGTTGAATAACTTGCAATAAATACATATTGTGAAAATAAAAGAGGATTATCAAGATGTTAAAACTGTATCGGAGTAAGAATGGTTACTCTGACCAATAGAATGACTGAGTAACAGATGTTTATTTCTACTACTACTCGCTCTCCTCACTGCTGTTCCTGCTCCAGCAGAAGGGGAGGGGCTTCTGACGCGCTCTTGTCTTCCTCTGCTGACAGAGACAACAAACGCAGGCGGATGTCTGTCCAAAGTGTGTCTGTACTTTTCTAAAGTAGAAGCAGACAGCAGGCGTAGTCTCAGATGTAACAAAAACGTGTCTGTAAGGGCGGTAACCAGTAACCGGTCCAAACACCGAGCTAAAATACACCAGATTCTAACGGAGAGGCGCGCAGCGTTTGACCATCCAAGTGAGACGTCTAGAACCGCTATTGTTCCAACAGGTGCGTATGCTAGCGGTACACACGTGGAGCACGTGACTAAAGTGTTTAACAAAGAAGAGTGCAGGAAATTTGAATAAAGAGGAGGGAAAACGAATATGGATACAGCACTGTAAAAAACAATCATCTTAGAATATGAACAGACAGAACATTCATATTGTGCTTCAATAATAATACATTACCCAACTTACAATGTCAAATGATTAGAATACAACTTTGTGTGTTCTTATTTCCACTGTTGTTCAAAAGGGCAGAGGCTTTTTGATATCCTATGTATTTTGGTTCTTCACGGAAATGTTTATTTACATTTTTGCAGATAAACGTTAAATGAAAATATTGGGTTTTAAATTGTCCTAAAATGAAATGTTTTAAGGAAAACAGTTTGTCTTCTCCCTCCTGGTTTTCACACAGAAAAGTACCAATAAAAATACAAATATTACCTTAGCAGTATCCATAAGAGGAGTAGTATCGATAAAATCCTGACGATCGTCCCTGTTGCATAAGTGTTGACATGTTTGTGTAAGAAGCAACTTTTTTTCGGAGTGGGTGGAGCCTTACCTGCAGAGTTCTCCTTACAGATGAAGCGCATCAGTTTCATAAAGCCCATGGAGATGCTCTGTTCGTACAGATGCTCTTTCCGGGTCACACAGGCCAGTGGCCTGCTGGGTAGACCCGCTCCTCAAACTGAACCTCCCCCATCTGGACCCAAAGAAGAATGCACACTGAGCCCTCCTCAGGTTCAGGTTCTTTCTAAAGACCTCTATTCCATTTTTAACATTTCTTTCTGTCTTTTTTCTTTCCATAAAACAACACAAACAAAAGATCTAAACAAGTTGTTAAACAAGCAGAATGAAAGAGCACAGAAAGAAGAAAACTTGTTTGGTGGTGGGGGTCCACCACCAGTACGGGACCTTGGGGGCATCGACTGGTTGGGCTGGCTTGGTCCCGCCGGTGCCTGACCAGAGGCGGCGCTTTGGGGCGCAGACTGGGGCTCGACCTTGGGAGTGGCCCCCTCTTGGCTCTCTCCTTGAGTGGGGTGGGGGGTATGGGGCGCGGGGGCCCATATTCTATTTGTGAATCTCAGTGTGTATATTGAACATTTCACATGGATTCATACATTCTAATATGTGTGTACATAGATATTTCTTTGTGATATTTGGACCATTTTTGTGCATTTTTGAGTCTAAACTGGCTTCATACTGAAGGCTCCAGCTGCTGCGTGAATGTGACGATCTGCGCCATAAAGTCAGAATGAAATGTTTGAACAAACTCTGGGATGGATGTTTGCATTATCCAGGTGGGGAAGGAAGGCAGACACTTAAAGTCATGGTTGTGAGTTTGAGCCCCGTGTCAGAGATGATGACTGTCTCAGCTGCCAAAGTGTCTGGTGGAATAGACTCTCTACCCGGCAGGAAACCTAAACCGTTCTTTGTCTGCACACTGGTTTAGCTGCACACCCTGTTTTTCAGAAATGAGGCATTTGGTTCTGGACAGACCTTCTCATGCTGGGAGATGACATCATAGAGGAGGCGTTCCCTCTGCTGACTGTTCCTGGTCATCTCCCGAATGGGTCCACTCATTTCTGCAGGTGATGATGAACAGGTGATCATGATGTCATCAAGGTAACCAGACAAAAAGCAGCATCAGAACGTTAAAGCCAGTGTCCTCCATCACATCAGCCCTACTGGTCTGCATCAATCGTACACATAAACCCCACTCTGACACCAGCAGGAACTCATCTGTGTTCACAAACCTACTCACCTGCTGGAACTGCCACCTGGTGAGTGCTGGCGACAGCCCGCCACTGTGCGAGCAGTCTATCACTGTCCTCCTCATCCATTGGTTCAGGATTATCTGTGACCTCATCATTCACCTCGTCTTCGTCCAACGCCTCTAGGTCTTCCAGCGAGATCAAAGCCATGGCTGCAGGTGATGTCACAGCAGGTGTTGTGATGTTGTGACGTGTTCCACCTGCAGAGAAGGAAAGCTGATTATCCAGCAGACAGGAAGCAGGAACACTCATGCAAACGGCATAATTCTAAATCTGCTCAGTTTCCACTCTGGATGGAAAGACGAGCGTGCTCACGCACGCGTGACACCCCAGGCCCCTGCTGGTTGGCTGAGGTTTCCTCTTTTATGTTGAATAAATGTGATGTAATGTTCGGCTGAATCCAAACTCCCTCCAACTGCAGGGCATTTGAAGCTGTTGTGGCGACTGAACTTGTTTTTAAGGAAAAGGTGTGAGGACTTTGAGTTCTGTGAGAACTCCTCCTGGGGAGACGTGCCGCTGTGACGCGGAGGAGAAACGCTTTACTTCAGGTGGGTGTGCTCTGATGCCCAGAAGTTTCCATTCAAGCAAAAGGAATGACTTCTTGTTCTTGTTTGACTTTTTAGAGTTAGAGTTGGTGTATTTTCCCAGCTCAAGCAGCGACGCGCTAACCTAGATGACCGGCGACTATTGATGATGTCATCAAGTGTTAGTGTTGTCCGAATTCGGGGGAATATTTTTCCATATCCCTCTTATGTCACACATGGCTGACTGTTGAAACAATCCTTTCAAAGTAAAATGTCGAATTAATCTGTTAAAAGGAGAAGACAAATTCTGGAAAGCCTTTACTAACTGTATACATTTTTGCTCAAATGTGATTTTAAAACCGAAAAATGATCCAATAAACTTTCAAATTCCTATTTCAAAAAACCTGCTTCCCTGGAAACTCATTTACAAAGACCCTTTTTCTCCAACAACATGTTTTATTTGGAATAACAAAGATATTCAATATAAGAAAAAGGATCCATTTTTCCTGTAAATGGTATGAGAACAAAATAGTTTCAGTTTTCAAGGATATTTATTAACACATGAAGAACTTCTTTCAAATTTACCGTCTCAGTTTATGCAACCGTTTTTGGCGCAATACCAACCAAACCATTACTGTAGTATAGTCAGTATTCCTGAGTTATCGCACGAGAGAGAGAGGACCAGGAGAAGAACGGAAGACGAGCTAGCAGAAAAGATAGAAGCACATGTGTGTCAAATAAAACAAAATAAAACTAAACCAAAGGACTGTTTATTTGAACAACACAACAATTACAATGAAAAGAGTCATCAGTCAGAGTACCTAGCGTTTGGATGCGGGGATGATACAGCCTCCCTGAAGCACAAAATCTGGTTTATTGGAAACAAATACTGTCTAAATAACAAAATAAAAGGAGCATCATTTAAAACATCATTTTGGGCAGAATTATTCTGGACTAGTCATCACAACAGAAAACAGTTTTTATTCGTTTGTGAATTGTGTATCTTTGTGAAAATATCCGGACTGATGTTGAAAATTTATTCATCTTAAAACAGGAAAAACGGAAATGGTCCAAACCTGTCCAAACAACGGAAATGTCAAAATAAAGGTCCCTTTCCAAAAGCTACAAGTCTTTCTGTTTTTCACACGTAGACGTTTCCTTTCACACTTTTGTTGTAGATTGTGTTTATAAATAAAGTTTTTCTTTTTAAATCATCGACCGGAACTGCGTCACAGCCGCGACTCGGTTCGGATCGGCTAAGACCCACAATGTCTGTTAGTTATTTCTGGACCAAACAGGGTCCACAGCGCTCAGTTTGTTCCGGACGACCGGAACTGCGGACGGAACCGCCGGAACTCCGCGGTCCGCCCGGAGCAGAACCGCGCGGGTTCTGCGAGCGCGCTAAAGCGCCGGCGGTGTTAGCGCAAATAAAATGGGTCCGAATCGGATCGTGAGAACATCCGGTGCGGATAGAGGCAGTTTGCCATACCTGGTTCTGGTTCTGGTTCTAGTCCTGATCCTGATCCGGGTCGCAGATGTAGACACAACAATAATCTCTGTGCTCTAGTTCCGGTACACTGTACGTGGTCTGTTTTTCAAAATAAAAGAACCGACTGTTCCGATGAGACAGAGGATCATGACCCGGTCCGGTTAGCGGGCTGAGAGGAACCACCGGCGCTGAACGCACGTGTCCTGTTACAAAACGGGGTTCGGATCCTGCGCAGCTAAACGGACCGCTGACAGTGAGGCCTGGAACCACATGGATCCCTGGTTCTGTTCACGAACAGGCTTTTATTTTCAGAGGGACGGTTTGTTGTTTAAATAAAGAAATCCTCAAACGTGTCTGTAAATGGGATGGTTTCTATGGTAACGGCCTCCTAACCAAAAGGAGAGCAGAACGCCTCCCCCAGAGGAACAGAGGTGGGGTCAGAAAACGACCTTTCAAATTGAAGGTTTAGTACGTTAAACACAAAAGTGTTAAACTAAACTCTGTGGCTGGTGGAGCAGTGTTCGCTCTGAGACAGGAAGGCCGTGAGTTCAAATCCAGGCCAAGTCACTACTAAGACTCTAAAAATGAGACCCAATGCCTGCCTGTGTCTGCAGCTCACTGCTCCCCCAGGGAGGGTCCAATGTGGACAACACATTTCACACGCCTAGGTAAGTAACAACTGATGGGACTTTAACAAAACACAGAAGTACACACACGAATACATGCAAAAACACACACATACAAATACACAAACAAACAGAAAGCAAAAACACAAAAATATACACAAGCATAAACACACAAAGCGGACACACACATCCTGAATAATGTATCAGTTGCTGAGCAGAGCGTCACAGTCGATGAAACTCTGCAGACCTCAGCTGCTCTGAAGCTGCAGTGTTACACAACAGCGCCGTCCTGCTCAGTCAGAACCTGCAGAACCTTTGGCTCTGAGGCGAGTGCTGTCCAACCACAGCGGATCTGACAGCACCATGTTGAATGACTGTTTTTTGCTTGCAAGTGGCACTCGTGTGATCTTCCTAAACCACCAGTGTGTTTGTGAGTCTGTTTGGGACTGACCCGGCTAAACCCTCAGTCCTGGTCCACTTTTGTTCTTGCTCATAATAAAACTCTTTGTTGGTTTTGTGTCTTTGATTGTCTGTAAAACTTCTTCAAGTTTCCAGCTCAGCTACTGTGGAGACCAAGAGTGTAGGAAGAAGCCTCTGATCCTGGATCAGAACCTGCAATGTTATTTGCCTGTAAAGGATTTGAGCCTCTGTGTGTGTGGGGGTGTCTGCCAGGGGCCTGGACGCTCCACTCTGAGCCAACATGCTTCTGTAATGAGGAGGAAACCTAAAACTCGCATAAGCAAACATGAAGACAGAGTTGGTCGTCATGGTAATGTGAGCAGCTTCAGGTTGTTGTCAAAGATGGACGCTGAGAAGGAAAAACTGTCCTGAGATCTGAATCACCAACACGCACTCTGACATCTGCACAAACCAGAAGCTCGGAGCAGGCCACACCCCCATGCAGAGGCCACGCCCTATACCACACAACACGTCCACACAGAAAAAAACTGCTTTCCTTTCTGTTGGTTTGTTTTTTTATTACTCAAACACACATGTACTACAAACACATGCATTTACATACACATATAAACACACACATGTACACACACAAACATGTGCACACCAACACACACATACACACACACACCCACAGACAGTGTTGAACAGTCTTAAACATGGTGCAGATGAAGGGTCCTGATGTCCTTGATGTCCCTGAAGGCGCCGCGGTTTCTGCTGATCCAGCTGCGATTTTTCCAACCATCAAAGTGCTGCAGAGCCTCCATGGAGCCTCATTAAATCCCGCAGCTGATCAGAATTCCGATGCAACATTTATGTAACACCTCATTAGCATGGCTTCGGAGCCACCTGCTAATCACACACCCGCAGCAGCGTCTGCTGACAGACGCTCACCTGCCCTTCATCATCATCACCATCAGAAAGCACAGCAGAAAAAGAACTTTACAGACCGTAAACAGCGACGCCCCCTCAGTCTGTGCTCACATCTTCTCTTTGTGGTCTTTTTCTACTTTAAATCCGCATTTCTCAATTATTTTCTGTCCGCCCCTTTTGGAGAACAGAACATAAACCCACACACTCTAAGTGTCAAAACAACAACACAAATTAAAGAATTTTTACTGCGTCGATGTGATAACATCATGAGCTTGGATGACCAGAAGCAGACAGGAAATAAAGAACTTCCAAAATTAAAGATTTATTTTAGGTTTAGGAAAAATGACAGTTTTCCTTTAATGCAGGCATGAGGACAGTTTACCGGATTCTGCCGTCTGTCCTCCTCAAAGGAGATAATTGGACTTCACCAATAAGGAAGTGGAGTCTCCTGCAGTAAATGAAACCCAAACAGAAATCGGACTTTACTCCACAAACATTCTCTTTAATCATTAATCAAACATCAGACAAAGACATTACAGTCAAACCAAATGAAAACAAACTTTCATGTGGCCTGGTGACATTTCAATGAGAAGTCTGAGGAATGTAGGAAAATATGCCTCCATGAAGGCAGTTTGGCTCTGGGCTGATCCAGTCTTGTGTTCTGGTGGGACAGAGTCGGAGCATATGAACATCAGCATCTAGATGCAGATGGTGGTTAGAGTGAAACCATTTGTTTTAGTTTCTTCATTGTGATTTGCAGGTCAGATGCGGCTCCTCCTGGATGTCTCCGCTCTCCTCAGCTGTAACTGTCTGTGGAGGAGTAGGCAGCTTTCAGTTCATTGTCGGTGTGATCCTCACGCGTTCTAAGTTCTCCTGCTGCTCTGACACTGAGGTCTGGTTGGTCTTGGTTTTGATCCTTGCATCAACCAAAGACTGCTGGTGACCCTTTGCCGTCTGCTGCCTTCAAACGCTACAGGTCAAGCAGAGGAAGGACAGCAAGAATTCAGAACAGCTTTTACCCCACTGTACTGATGTAGTTCGCATTTGGTAGTGATGACAAGACACACAAAAGCACAGAAACGTTAAAATGAGGAGATAGAGTGCTGTCTGGTTCACAGTTACAGCGGTATAATCCCACAGCTGCTTTTGTATGAGTGTTAAAGCAGCAAAAAGCCGCCACACAGCTGATCTTCTCCCAGACAGCACTGCGGACCAGATCTTAGACTGGACCGGCTTTCTTTCAGCCCTGCAGATAGTGACGTCACGTTACCATAAAAGCTAACAAAGTTTTAATGGTTGATCATGACTGGGAAAATTACAAATAAAATCACAACAAAAGTTGCACATTTGTATACACTATTAAACGATGTCAAGAGAAGATAACAGGGAGATGTAAAGAATTAATTACTTACCGATGAACCACCGGGCGGGTTCGCTGCGATCTTGTTCTTCAATAGAATGTAGCAAACGCTGACGTGATTTGACGTGATTCGGTGTCATGATTTGATTGGCTGGATATCGATGTGTTCTTAGATTGACTAGTTGTTCAAGTGAGATAGAAGAAGCAAAGTTTGTCCCATAGAATTTTTTTACATCAAATTTCTGTCCCATCTAAATGTTGAGTCTGGAAATGAAAGACACGGAGTAATTTAACTACATCTACCCTAATCCAGACAGGTGATCAGCTGGAGGTGCACAGCCAAAGATTGGAACACAGACCACCCACCAGGAATCTCTCCCACTTCCCCGAAGGCAGAGGCGGACTTACCGTTAAGCAAAGATAGGTGATCACCTGGGTCCCCCAACTCTGTGTGTGTGTGTGTGTGTGTGTGTGGGGGGGGGGGGGGGGGGGGGTCCCAGATTAACACTTAATAGAAGTGTCTACAATATATTTTATTACCACCATTAGTTAACTCTGTCGTAAAAAAAAAAAACACTAAAATGTACTGAAATGGGAAAAGACTGATCACATGAAAGTAGCAAAGGTAAATGGTGTTTACATTTCAGTAATGAATTACTGAAATTCATTACTGGACCATAGAAACCCTCGTTACTTTGTTACTTAGGTTTTATAGGCTCTGACATTTTCTCTCTGTTAGATGAAACAACAACACTGCTTAATTTAAAACAAAACGGAGTAACTGGTGCATACGTACACGCATGTGTAACCCGCTCAGTCTTTGTACTGGCTGGTTCAGGGCGATTCTCTGCGTTGTGTTGGTTTTGTTTTTGAACGACAGGACAGCCGACTTGTCTTTGATTGGACGTTTATTCTGTTTCACAAAAAGGTGATGGTCAGACATGGAAGGCTCCTGCCTGCATTACACACAGCACGCTACAAAAAGTAATTGGTCTTTTTAACATACACATATTGGCTTATGAAAATATATTCACATAACAAAGAAACACTTAAATCACACACAAAATAATATCTCACAACTAGACATTAGCTACAAATAAAAATGAATATACAGAGTGATGCAAAATGCAACCTACCTCGGGCATATCTGTGCCTCAACTAATAAAGTTTTGGTGCTTAACAACTAATAGAGACATGAGTCAATAGGGGCGCTAAAGAGCCCATAAAAAATAATAAAATAATACATAAATTATAAGTGGCAAGTGGATTCACATTTATTCAGTTACACATGTGCGTGCAGAGTCTGGGATTGGTCAAAGTACAAACATGCCGTCTTTGTTGCAGTCTAGGTGCTTTCCAAAATGGCTCAAAAGTGAGACGAAAAAAGACGCTGTCCTGAAAGGAGTCCTGTCATCTCTGCAGAGCAGCAGGTGAGCAGCAGAGCAGAGATTCACCCCATGAACTGATGTGTCTGTTACAAATGAATCCGCTCTAAAGCTGCTGTTTGGAGTGAAAGACGAGAGTCCGCTCCTTCCTGGGACTCTTAGACGATTATTTCTATATGAATTCACCCTTTCTTTTTTTGTTTTTCTCTCTAAGCTGCATGGACTGATCAACATGAGTTTGTGCTCAATGTGCTCTGTAGGGGCGGGTGGGGGTGTATAGTTTGGTATACCTGCAGCCGTGCAGAACTGTGCACTAAAGACAGATGGAGAGAGACAGAGCGAGACTGATGCATTGGGTGTAACTCATTGTCATGGAATACATGAAGTTATCCAGAATGAACATGGAGGCATTTCATAGTTCTTTGTTTTCAAAAAACTGTCTTAGTTGCAGATTTAATAAAAATAATTAATATGAATATAACAGGATTTTCCACATCTGACTCTGAGCTGCAGCACAGACCACATATGTTGCAACAGTAACTTATTTTTGTGTCATTTTTCACACTGTTGTCTGAATTTAAATCAAGCAGGTTATGTCCTGAACCATGTTCATGCCTGAGACAAGGTCATTGCTTTAAATATGTAGTTTTTTATGTTATTTTTATTTTATTTATGTCCCTTTATTTAACCAGATCAGTCCTACTGAGATTAAAAATCTGTTTTTCAAAGGAGCTCTGTTAAATAAAAGACAAGAGGATCTTGTTTGTGTGAAACTGTTCTTCCCTTGAGAATTTGTATGAGTGGAAAAAAGTTAAATAAAGTAACGCTTAGTCCCTCACTTTGTTTTTTTTTTTACATTCCATCATCCACTTCAGCTTAACATAACATTCACCTGAGCACAGGCGTCGGCTCACATTTGCACCTTCAAATAGTGTGCGTGTCAGAATGTAATGCTTTACATGTGTTGGTTGGTATGCAAAAGTGTGCGTGTGAACTGGTTGTAGACAAGTTTGTGAACACTCTTGGAGCCGGCAAGTATGTTTGTAACAGCTGAGTGTGTGGACAGGCCCCGCCCATTTTAGACCAACACTCACTATTGTAATGGGTATAAGCTTCAGCATTTTGTTGCCTGTAGATTTACAACTCTACCTTCCCTTTCCATTAGTCATCCTCTAAAATCTATAACACCCCCCCCTCTTCCCCCCCTTCTTTTTCCGTCCGGTCCAACAAAAGAACAAAAACAAAATTAGTATTAGTAAAGTTTCATTTAAATTACAAAAGGGGCTTATACCAACATACATTTTGTGTTCCCAATGATTTATAACCCCGACTGTAAGAGTAAAATCTGTCTAATGCAAGAGGCTCTCAGCTCATATCTGTTTGCTCAGCTGTTGGACAGGACAAGTAAAACAAAACCGTGACCTGTCAGATGTTGTGCTCGATCCACCTTAGAGCTGCAGCTTTAAAGTCAATAATGATTTATAATGACAATAACCCAAAACATTTTACTGTTTCAGGCGTTTTTTGTTCTGATTTGTAATAAAATGTGATCACCTGGAGGCAGAATTAGGAAATCTCTACTAAATCTGTCCTTGTTTTCTCAGTTTACAGTTTACAGTTAGATGACAGTAAAGACGTGTTCAAACCATTTAGAAATTACTTTGATGAAATTTAATTTTCTTAAAAAAATTCTGAAAAAGTTTAGAAAGTAAAACGCCATAGCTATTTCAGTGTAAAATAGTGTTAGCATTTGGCCGGTAAAATGTGTGTTTTTTTTTTATCAAACCGCCAACTTGGCTGGTGACTCAAAAATTAAATTTCGGCCAGTGTGTGGAGGTATTTCAGTTACTTAAAATCAGACAAAAAACAGAGTAACATGTAAACTGTGTAGAAGGCATAAAACTGGAAATACCTTTTAATCACCTGAAGCAGTGTCACTGAGCATGCTCAGTCTCTGACTGATAAAGAAGAACAACAAAGGGGTAGTCCATGAGGTTGGACAGCCGGTCTGTCTGGGTGGCAATGGAGATCACAATGGAAATCACTCATCAGGAGGGGTAGATGGCTCTGACGGTGACCCCAGTGACTCCTGTCCTCTTGATGCTGGCTGCAGTTAGTATGGAGGAACTGGGTGGTTTCCTGGTTCAGGCGTTCCACTTGACCATTAGACTGGAGATGGTAGCTGGAGACTAACGTTTAGTCTCACCCACACCCCTGCACATTGCTTACCCCACGGCAAAAAGGAGGATTTTACAAGAGATTCTCCGCTGTCCTCTATCTCCACCTTGACATCTCATGTGTCCGGAGATCTATTGGAGGTTGAGTACTACACCTGTTCATTCTTCCCCTGATTTGACCTAGTTTAACTCTCTTAAGTGTCCTTCACAGACTTCCCTGTGCATCTGGCAACAACATTTCTTTACATTTCTTTAGACCTCAGTGTGCTCCTTTTTGGGTGTTTGATCCCATCTTTTCCTGACAGGTGGAGAGGCATTACACCCTGTGCACTGGGATGGAAGGGAAGTGTGCAGTCAGTACTCTGGAGACACCTTGGTGATCAGAGGGGGAGACAGAGTGCTGATTCCTGTTTTTTTTATTTAATTGAAACAGTTTATTTCAGGGCTGCACGGTGGCGCAGTGGTTAGCGCTCTTACCTCACAGCAAGAAGGTTCCTGGTTCAAGTCCCAGCTGGGGGACTTGAAGTAGTGTGAACGACGGGGACCTTTCTGTGTGGAGTTTGCATGTTCTCCCCGTGCATGCGTGGGTTTTCTCCGGGGATTCCGGCTTCCTCCCACCATCCAAAAACATGCTTCATAGGTTAATTGGTCACTCTAAATTCTCCCTAGGTGTGGATGTGAATGTGAATGTGCGTGAGTGTGTGAATGTGGCCCCTGCGACAGACTGCCGACCAGTTCAGGGGTGTCCCCTGCCTTCGCCCATGAGTAGCCGGGTTAGGCTCCAGCAGCCCCGTGACCCCGAAAGGGATAAAGCGGTTCAGAAAAATGAATGAATGAACAGTTTATTACAAGCAATCAGGCAAGAGTAACACATGTAACACAATCAACAGAGGTTTACATCCATAAAAACATGTCAAACACAGGATAACTAAGCGAACTTACATAATCCCACCCCGACACAATCTTTTCATTTACTCTACAGGAGTAATGAGTTCTGGTTTGAACACAGTTTATAAAGTTCTCCTCGTTGTTATCACTCCAGACTTTGTCATTGACCTCCAGCTGATATCACAGCAAGTAAGTTGAGCTCAAGTTGTCTGCAGGTCAGAAATCTCTGCTAAAAATCAGGATCACAGTTGACCTAAGAGACAGTAGTAAATCCTTGACACCACATTTTCTTCAAATCATATTTGACTCTTGTTTTGCATTAATTAGAGGCTCAGGCGTCTGTGGCCACACACTTCTCAAGGTCTCTCATGTTGTTGTCCAGTTACTTGGACAGGTCCGATGGACCAAGTTGTTTAACCAAGTGTAACGCAATGTCAAAGTGTCTAACAAAACTAGAATAGAGATTAGTCCCTTTTCTGTGGCCAATAACAAGCCATTAATGACTTTAACTAGTGCAGTCTCAGTGCTATGATGAGGTCTAAACCCTGACTGTATAGCTGTTTAAGTCTTTCTATTATCTGTGAAATAAAGGGGATCATTTTTTCTGGGACTGAAACAATGGGAGCTGCTCTCAGAGTGTTTGCTCAGCATGTTACTAAATATTGGTTGGACTGTAAGTTTAAATTCAGATACAGAACGGTCAGTCAATGTTCTTCTGAGCTGTTCTTTATTTATTGGAGCGGTGGAATTCTCTAGAACAAACTGAAAGGTGATTAGAAAGTGATCTGAGAGTGTGGGGTTATGAGGGAACACACTCAGCTGATCTCTATACCATGAGTTAAAACAAGGTCCAGGGTGTGTTTGTGACAGTGAGTGGGTTCCTTTACATTTTGTGTGAAACCAACATTATCTAGTAAAGCTGAGAAAGCATTTCCTAGACAGTCACTACGGTCATCAACATGAATATTAAAATCTCCTACTATTATTATTTTATCAGAATCTAAAACAATAGTTGATAGAAAGTCTGCAAACTCAGTTAAAAATTCAGAGTACGGGCCAGGAGGACGATAAATAATTATGAATGAAACAGATTTTGGAGTTTTCCTGTTTGAGTGATTTATAGACAATATGATGTTTTCAAAGGAAATATAAATGTGTTTGGCTTTAGTGTTAGGAAGTAAGCTAGACTGTGATATTACTGCTAACCCACCTCCTTTCCCAGAAATCCTGGATTTCTGAGAGTTATTATAATTAGGGGGGGTTGCTTCATTCAACCTAACATAGTCATCCTGTTGGAGCCAGGTTTCTGTTAGAGCTAGCAGGCTAAGTTTGTTATCATTCATTAACTCATTGACTAAAAGGGACTTAGAGGAAATGGATCTAATGTTTAGTAACCCACATTTAATGACATCATGATTTTGCTTGTTGTTATTGAGAGTATTAGTAGCTTTTACTTTTAGATTTCTGTATTTCACTCGCCTTTCAGTACATAAGCTAAAGCTAGCAGCTGCTGGACTAACTGTGTGAACTCAGAGGACAGTTGTTGTCTGTGTCCCAGGTACAGAGCAGCAGTTTAAGTTGATAATATCATGTTATAATCTGGTTTATCGGGCTGGACTAAATTTGATTAAAGTATTCATAATAAAGATCAGCCTGATTCTTTTTTCTATTTGTGTCTTCAAGAAAACCTCAGTTGTGAGCTGAAACTTGACTTCGAAATGGAATGACGTCTGTCAGCTTCTCTCTTCATCTTAAATGATCAGAGGCTCACAAGGGAACTGAAAATCAGTTTTTCACTGATTGATTGTGTCGATGCCTCTTATAAGGTTGATTTGATCGCGCGGGTCAGTGAACAGTCCTGAAGGTCATGGTTTGATCTGATGAAGAACACATGCAGGTCACTTCCTCTGACGGATGGCGGAGGGGCTGAGAGACTGGAAGGTTTCCAGAGGGAGGGGAGATAAGTGGGGGCGGGGCATTTTGTTACAGGAAGCAGCAGAGCGCAGCAAGGACGCTGCTGAATTATTGATCAAGCTAATGGACAAGTTTTCCCTTTCCTCGGCATCCCGTTGAAATGCAGTCACCTGAGATTTCCCATGAGTCTTCAGTCACCAGGTCACCAAGGAAACACGACGAGGCCCTTTCTGATCTGCAGATAAAGAATGACCATGTCAGCTGTGAGGAAGAGATGAGGCTGAAGGTCACCTCATCACCTGACCTCTACCTTCAGACATGTGGACATGGTCACAGATCATTCCTGGAGGCTCAGATGCAACATTTCTGAAGGTGTCAGATGTTTGTTCTGATGTTACATCGTCTGCTGCTGACAAACTGATGCTCTGTGTTTGTGGAAACACATTCCCCTGAATAACTCTGATGAATACATATTCAGGGTTCTTCTCTGCAGGGTCGACCAGCTCAGCAACCTTGGGGTAGAGTGTCCACCCTGAGACTGGAAAGCCGTGAGGTCAAATCCAGGCCGAGTCATACCAGTGACTCTAAATGTTACACATGCATTTTATAGCCATTGTTTTTACTTAGGAAAAACATGAACTGTATTGAATTTGCTAATTTAATAATCACTCACTCTCTAGTAGTGTTGTGACCAAGGAGGTGGGTGGAATCCAAGAGCAGACACGTCTTAAAGGATGAGAAGGTATGTTTATTGCATAGGTGAAATAGTGGAGCAGGATGACGGGGCGGGCAGGTAGGCAGGCAGGAAAGCTTAGCTGGCTGGCTGGCTGGCTGGCTGGCTGGCTGGCTGGCTGGCTGGCTGGCTGGCTGGCTGGCTGGCTGGCTGGCGAGATGACGTAGTGGCTGGCGAGATGACGTAGTGGCAGGCGAGATGACGTAGTGGCAGGCGAGATGACGTAGTGGCAGGCGAGATGACGTAGTGGCAGGCGAGATGACGTAGTGGCAGGCGAGATGACGTAGTGGCAGGCGAGATGACGTAGTGGCAGGCGAGATGACGTAGTGGCAGGCGAGATGACGTAGTGGCAGGCGAGATGACGTAGTGGCAGGCAGGCTGACACACAAGCGGCATAACGATCTGACAGTGGCTGAAGGTTTGACACTGCTTAAGAACCCATGGTGATGATGAACAGGTGGTGATGATCAGGAACAGGTGCGGTGCTTGATGAGGGAGAAGGAACGCCTCCAGGGCACAACAAGTAGGAACAAATGGCATTCTTCTGTCTTTTCTTTCATTTTTCTGATTTTACTAAAGAAGGCAAAAATAAAAATAAAAATGCTTGAGTGAATGAATGAAACAGAAATCTACCCATATGCAGTGTTATCATTAAGAAATATAGAAATATTTTCTACGTTGGCATTTTCTGCCCCTCGTCTCGGCCTTTCCTTTTCTGTCCCTTTTCTCATTCTTGACATTTTTCTCTTTGAGTTTCTTGATTCTGTTCTTTTTCCTGTTTTGTCTTGCAGAACTTTGGAGGTGCAGAAACAAATTTCTATGGTCTCTACTAATCTGTTTGTAGTCTTCCTTTTCTTTCTTCAGTTTGAAAAGTCTTTCTGTTACAGCTGGAGTCAGAGAGGAAACCCAGGAGCAGGAAGGACTTGAATCCAGGAAGTGAGAGGCAACAACGTTTAATCACAGAGACCAGAAAACCAGGAAGACTGCAGGAAACACACAAGACTCTGCGACACTGATGAACACAAAGAGCACACCTTTTAAACATGAACACTAATGGAGAAGATGAGGAGCAGCTGTGAGAACCAGAAAGAGTACAAGAAGGGGGAGCACAGCTGACCTGACGCACATAACACTTTCTGTCTCAGTGGAGATCACTACCAGTGACGTGTCTAAACAAATTCTCGAGTTTAGGGGCTTAAATGTAATGTAATGAAATGTACTCCTCCATTTAGAAAATGATGCTGAACATATGAAAGAATAACTGGACGGCTGCACTTGACTTTCTATCTCTAATTTTATTATTTTTTAGCTGCGGTGTCACATTCTCTGGGCTCAGCAGCGCCCTCAGCCTTGAGGCAGGTGTACTGCCTGCCTCACCTAGTGTATTTCTAAAGCGCATTCTTAGCGGATAAAAAGGCTAAGTGAATCACAAACTGTACACCAATGTAATCAAACAGATGGCGAGAAATTAGAAAAATAGGTCGTTTTAAAATGAAGCGTCTTTTATGATGACAAAAAGACTGATGTACTGATGTAGTAAAGCGCATGCGTCAGCTACAGCTCCAGTCAATGTGTGCGGCGCTGGGGAGGCACGGGCTGCTGCTGCCTCGCCTGCCGCAGTCACGCCTATTTGAACAGGAAACTCGGAAATTAGCTTCTTTTTTCACTGAAGAAATGTTAAAAACCCACACAGATGAAGAAGACAAGTCGGAAAAATAATGTTTGATTTTATTTTTCGTTTCTAAAGGGAAATGAGAACCTTTATGAAGGCCACAAAGGAGATTCATCTAGATCTGCTTTCTGATGCTGGACCCCTTCTGGTATCTGAAGTCACTGGAAGAAAGAAGTTTTGCCTCTGAATTTATAACTTGGTTCAAGTGGTCTTGTCTGAGCAGATGTGATGTAAAAATGCAGATCAGCTGATGTTCTAGGAGCTAAGAATCAGCTGCAAAGAACATCTCTGCTTTCACCTTTAAACTGCAGTCAGCACTTCTGCTCACCTGACATCATCAGCAGCAGATCAGAGGCCACACCCAGAAGCCCAGAGTCAACTGTTATGATGTGTGGCAGGACTTCCTTTTACATTTCAAAATAAGAGTGATGGCTGCTACTGATTTAAGGTTAATTCACACTGAACCCAATTCACGCAACAAATTCACATCGGCCGCCTTGCTTTTGTCACGCAACAAATTCTCTGTTCTCTGCCTGTACAAGAAGGTGCTCCTAAGCTCGCAGCCCCGGCAAAATGTGGAAGGAGCTACCAGCTTGTGTTTTTAGCCTGATCACTACATGTGGCTGTGTCTGGGTTTATCTCATTTACAATGCATGGAAAACATTGATGATGTTTACAGATCAGGTTTATTTAATTTAGAAAACTCTACCAAACATTGGTGATCACGTCTCCATGTTTGGGTTCATGAGAACATTCAGAGGTTCTCCCGGTACAGTGAGCTTCACTCCTGTGTCTGGATGAAGGCCGCTTCCGCAGTGCTTCTGTCTCCCTGTCTAACTGTCTGTCTAAATGTCCGCATTAATCCGAGAGAGAAAAACGAAAAACAAGAATAAAATCAGGAGACCTTGTTTTTATTGTCTCAGTGAAAAAAAGAAAACATCATAAAGTTCAGGAGTTCTCAGCAGTCTGCCTGGCTGACCGCCAGCTTGTCTCCTGGGAGCCAGTGTAGCGAGCGTGACGCTCCAACTCCATGGGTCCTGAGACGTGCTGCGGCGACCCCACCAAAGGTTAAAACATGAACTCTGACCGCGCTGCAGGACCTCAGATTGCATCTGTACTTTGACTTACAATTGAAACTGGCCACTCCTGATGCTTGAATGGTGTTCGGTGTGAACGCAGCTTTAGAGATCAAAGCACATATTCTTTTGGAGCAGTTCTGCCATGGAAATGGCAACCTGACACCTTCAACGAGTTTATCCAAGAAGAAATTGGAATCTAGTCACAGGAGGAGTTTATCCAAACGGATCCAAGCTGGGAAATCTGCTTCTGCACCAAATGATGAGAAGAAGTGTTTCTTCATGTTAACAGTTGGACACATAAACACAGGAGAACAACCTCAACGTCCTGTCAGCTGCTTACTTTATAAAGTCAGTTTATTTCACCCATCCTTGCAATGGCCACTTTTAGAAAAAAATGTATTCCATCCAAATATTGTGAGTACCATATATCTTCCAATAGTAGCCGGGGCGTTTTTAAAAAAAAAAAAAACTGTCGGCCGACGCAGCGTTTATTAGAGACCAGCGTCTATTGGAGACCAGCGTTTATTGGAGACCGGCATTTATTCCATCACAGACAGGATGATGATGGTTAATGGGTTCATTTTACGTAAAATTCGATCACAAAATGCAGAAAATGACAGATGAACGTATCATGGTTTATTGAAGTGATGAGGACATTTTATTCTGTTCTGTTTCACACTGACGAAGGGAATTTTTGATACGGAGATTGACGTTCAAATCTCCGTATCAAAAATTCCCTTCGCTTTCATTCTGATCATTTTCCTGGAGACACAAGCACCTTTTCCTTTGCTCAGTAATCCAGGTTTGAACCAGCTCTTCTAATTTGTTGCTGATTGGTCACCAGGAAACCAGGCTTGCTCCTTTTCTATATTTCTGCAGCCTCTCTGCAGTTCAGATTTCACCCCAGAGTTGATACGTGGAGCTAGCAGCTAATGTTTTTAGCCTGTTAGCCACACGGAGCTAACAGCAAATGTTTTTAGCATGTTAGCTACAAGGAGCTAGCAGCTAACCATTTTAGCCTGTTAAATACAAGTAGCTAGCAGATACAGTTTTAGCCTGTTAGCAAATTAAAGCTAGCAGCTAATATTTTTAGCCCATTAGCTACATGGAGGTAGAAGCTAATGTTTTAAGCCTGTTACATACATGGAGATAGCAGATAAAGTTTTAGCCTGTTAGAAAAATAAAGCTAGCAGCTAATGTTTTAAGCCTGTTAGCAAAATAAAGCTAGCAGCTAATATTTTTAGCCCATTAGCTACATGGAGCTAGCAGCTAATGTTTTTAGCCTGTTTGCTACATGGAGTTAGCAGCTAATGTTTTTAGCCTGTTAGATACAAGGAGCTTGCATCTAATGTTTTTAGCCTGTTAGTTACATGGAGCTAGCAGTTAATGTTTTAGCCTGTTAGCTACACGGTGCTAGCAGCTAATCTTTTTGGCCTGTTAGATACATGGAGCTAGCAGCTAATGTTTTTAGCCTGTCAGATACATGGAGCTAGAAGCTAATATTTTAGCCAATTAGCAAAATAAAGCTAGCAGCTAATGTTTTTAGCCTGTTAGCAAAATAAAGCTAGCAGCTAATATTTTTAGCCCATTAGCTACATGGAGTTAGCAGCTAATGTTTTTAACCTGTTAGATACAAGGAGCTTGCATCTAATGTTTTTAGCCTGTTAGTTACATGGAGCTAGCAGTTAATGTTTTAGCCTGTTAGCTACACGGTGCTAGCAGCTAATCTTTTTGGCCTGTTAGATACATGGAGCTAGCAGCTAATGTTTTTAGCCTGTCAGATACATGGAGCTAGAAGCTAGCAGCTAATGTTTTTAGCCTGTTAGCAAAATAAAGCTAGCAGCTAATATTTTTAGCCCATTAGCTACATGAAGCTAGCAGCTAATGTTTTTAGCCTGTTAGCTACATGGAGTTAGCATCTAATGTTTTTAGCCTGTTAGATACAAGGAGCTAGCATCTAATGTTTTTAGCCTGTTAATTACATGGAGCTAGCAGCTAATGTTTTTAGCCTGTTAGCTACACGGTGCTAGCAGCTAATCTTTTTGGCTTGTTAGATACATGGAGGTAGCAGCTAATGTTTTTAGCCTGTCAGATACATGGAGCTAGAAGCTAATATTTTAGCCAGTTAGCAAAATAAAGCTAGCAGCTAATGTTTTTAGCCTGTTAGCAAAATAAAGCTAGCAGCTAATATTTTTAGCCCATTAGCTACATAGAGCTAGCAGCTAATGTTTTTAGCCTGTTTAGCTACATAGAGTTATCAGCTAATGTTTTAGCCTGTTAGCTATATAGTGCTAGCATTTAATATTTTTAGCCTGTTAGATACATGGAGCTAGCAGCTAATGTTTTAGCCTGTTAACTACACGGTGCTAGCAGCTAATCTTTTTGGCCTGATTGATACATGGAGCTAGCAGATAAAGTTTTAGCCTGTTAGCAAAATAAAGCTAGCAGCTAATATTTTAGCCAGTTAGCAAAATAAAGCTAGCAGCTAATGTTTTTAGCCTGTTAGCAAAATAAAGCTAGCAGCTAATATTTTTAGCCCATTAGCTACATGGAGCTAGCAGCTAATGTTTTTAGCCTGTTAGCTACATAGAGTTATCAGCTAATGTTTTTAGCCTATTAGCTATATAGTGCTAGCATTTAATATTTTTAGCCCATTAGCTACATGGAGCTAGCAGCTAATGTTTTTAGCCTGTTAGCTACATAGAGTTATCAGCTAATGTTTTTAGCCTGTTAGCTATATAGTGCTAGCATTTAATATTTTTAGCCTGTTAGATACATGGAGCTAGCAGCTAATGTTTTAGCCTGTTAACTACACTGAGCTAGCAGCTAATGTTTTTGGCCTGTTAGGTACACAGGGTGATCTCTGTGTTTATCTCATTTACTGTGCATGAAAGACTTGGATGATGTAAAGAGATCAGGTTGATTTATTTTTAAAAGTTCTACAAAAACATCAGTGATCATGCCTCACTGTTTGGGTTCATGAAAACATTTAGAATCTCCTACAAGCTACCAAGAGCTTCTCTCCACTGTGTCTGAATGGCTGCTTCCCAGTGTTTCCTGTCCCGCATTAACCCAAAGAATGAAATGAGGGTACCTTTTCTGAGGCCTGGATAAAACTAAAGTTGAGGAGGCCCGAGCAGACTGCTTTACCATCCCGCGCCGGCTCTCTGTCTGGCTGCCAGCTCCTCCCCGGTGGCGGCAAAGTGAGCTCCAGCTCTAAAGTGTACCGCCTTAGTCCAACAGCAGCAGACTGGATGGTTCCAGAAATCTTGCTGCCCTGAAAGGGATCCAGTGAGGTAAGAAAATGAATGAAGTTCAGGAGAATCCAGGGATTGATCCACTATAAACACCAGGAAATGGGTTTGCTCCTTTTTGTTTCTGCAGCTGTCTTTGCTCCTTCATCCATCTGCTTGCATCATTCTCTGATATGTTTAGGATTCATTCAAAAATGTGGTTGAGATTCCTCACCAGAATGTTCTTTGGTATATTCCAAAAGTTTCAAAAAAATGTTATAAGCCATGCTACACTGCCTGAATGCTACACACACCCAGCCACCACCCTCTGCCTGACTGAGTAACATCACATGCAGGGGGTAGAGAGGGGGTGTTGGGTCTTAAAGGTGCCCGGCCACTATCATAGACCGGCATCTATTACAACCAACACCTGTTAGACCCGCCTTTTATTAGAGACCAGCGTCTATTTGAGACTGGCCATTATTGGAAGATATCCGGTATTGTGGGTTTGGTTTTCTCTGTGACAGTTCTGAGATTTTGGTCACATTCTGATAACCTGTGAGTCACACCAGCTTTCAGGTTTTCAGCTTTTGGTGTTCACACTCAGTGCTTTGAAGTATCGTCATCTGTTTGTTTTATGGTGTTTAACTGTTGAGTTTCTTCCAAAAACTGGTCTCCTGGATCTAGGGTCCAACACCAAAGGTTCCTGACTAGTCTTCATTCTCGTCTCTGTTTGTGATCATCGTTGCTTCTAAATTTGTGATTCTTGTTTGTACAGCAGACCACAGCAAATTGCTAGATAGGTCAAAGCTTTCATGCTTTCATGGAAGTAAAGTTCTGGTTCTGAAGTCCATTTGTTCTTCCTGCAGTCTATCACATGGCGGTGAGAATCAAGCAGGAGGCGATGGTCTCATGTTTGGTCTTTGGTAGAAATATGTATTCAGGTTCCAGTTCCAAACGGTCTGTGGTCCACCAGCTCTTTATGGAAGCCCAATGAGAACGTGCAGCATGAGGAAGAGGTTGGTGTCCTGGTACCGCTTCAGACCCAGTCTAGACTCACATCTCAACAGACTGGTCGTATTTATCATGACGTCATTCTCCTCCGAACCTCACTGCAGTAAAACATCATTTGTAACTGTGCTTTTATTTTGAAGGCTGGACCTCACGCCTCCGGTGCCTCCCGCGCGCGCGTTGACGCAGCACGGTCAGTCGGCATGACAACGCGCTCTTACTGACAAAGGCGCCGCAGCTCACGCGCCGGAGGATGGCAGCAGAACCTCCGTGTACCGGAACCGGTTCGGTCCTCGCAGTCATGCAGAGCGCGCGACCGGTCACGGTGAAGGTTTCCGCGGCCAGCCTCGCGCTCAGTGCGCTCGCGCTGTTGCTGCTGGTTACCGCCATCTGCACGGACCACTGGTACCACACCGACACACGCGTGCACAAGGAGAACTGCGACCGGCACGGGGCGGACTCCACGGACCAGAAGAACCGGGACATGCCCATCTACCACCTCCCGCTGCTGGACGGAGGCGCGCGCCACCGAGACGTGGCGCTCATGAAGCCCGTGCACGTGGGGAGCCGCGAGGAGGAGCTGCTGGAGAACTGGCGCGCGATCCTCGGGATGGGCATCCTCGAGACCGAGTGCGGGAGGCCGCTCTTCTCCACGCACGCGGGGCTGTGGCAGAAGTGCTACTTTGAGGACCAGGATATCGACAAGCTCATCGCACGGGGTCAGCGTGTGCGCGTGCATGTGATGTATTACATCCACGCAAACACTCCTGCACGCACGCGCGTTCAGTACCACCAGAAACGTCTTCTGTTCAGAGGAGAGCGTGCTATCACGTCACAGTGAGTGAATGTCTGACGTCATAGATTCAAGACGCCTGAACTTGCAGCACTGAGAATTGTGGGTAATGGGGTCCATGAAGACGCCTGGAACTATCAAGTAGAACCAAGCTGACAAAATCACTAAGTGCTATTGCTCTGACCCATTCTGACTTTTTCTGACCCTCTCTGACCTGTTCTGATCCGTTCTGACCCATCCATCCATCCATCCATCCATCCATCCATCCATCCATTTTCTCCAATTATCCGGGACAGAGGAGCCGTTCCTACTTGAACAAATCTAAATCGTTCTGACCTGTTCTGATCAGTTCTGACCCGTTCAGATCTGTTCTGATCCATTCTGATCCATTCTGACTTGCTTTGACACTTAGGTTCCCCTAAGTGTCCCCTAGTGTTCCCTTGTAAACCTGCTGTTAATCATGTGCTTCCGTGTGTTCCGATGTGACGTTCCCTCAGGTGTTTACGAAGCTCATCTGTGTTTCTGCAGGAATCGCTGAGCGCTGCACTGCTGTAAAGTATCACTTCCCCCAGCCAATCAGGTTAAGGAACATCCCTTTGAACTTGACCAAGACCATCCAGCAGGACGAATGGCGCCTGCTGCGTGAGTGCTCTCACACAAATACCCATGCATGCACAAACTCACGCATGCAGATGCACACATACATGCATACACATGCATTTCATGTAATTTTATTTATATAACTCAAAGTTGAGTCCCTGATTGGTTGATATGCTGTGCCGACCTCATCAAACTTCTGATTTTTTTAAATGCCGGCCCACATTAAAACTGTCCGCCTCTGCCGCATGAATGGCCTTCAGTGTGAATGCAGCTTCAGGCATCGGGACGGTGTGGCGGCGTGGATCAGGCTGAACAGTATGAGGGGGCGTTGTTGTGGATGGCTTTAAAAGTAAGCAGGAGTTTGAAGTGGATTCTGGAGTGAACCGGTAGCCAGTGCAGCAGCTGGACTATCGGCGTGTTGAGGTTGGGGTTGGATAGGTGTGTGGGTGTGTGTTTGGGTGTGTGTGTGGGTGTGTGTGTGTGTGTGGGTGTGTGGGTGTGTGTGTGTGCCACTGAATTGTGAACCACTTGAAGTTTGTGCAGGATTGTTGAGGAAGGCTACAGAGGAGGGAGTTACAGATGTTGAGACGGTTGGAGACTGGGACAAGGGTGGGGGGTGAGTTGTGAGGGAGGGGGGAAGATGGTTGATGTTTCTAAGATGATAATATGCAATCCGGGTGTTGATGTGAGCGTGGAACAAGAGGGAGCTGTCCAAGATGACGACCAGGCTCTTCATTTGGGGGGAGGAGGTGACCTATGAGCTACTTCTGGTGAGTGTGAAGCTGTTGACCTTGGAGAGGGTGGACTTTGTGCCAACTAGGAGAACCTCAGTTTTATTGCTGTTGAGTTGACGAGGACAACGTTGGAGGAGAACCAGGATTTCAGTTTAGACAGACAGGATATGAGGGAGGTGGGGGGGAAGTGTGGTGTTCGGTTTGGTTGATGTAGGGAGTTGAGTGTCGTCGACATAGCAGTGAAATCGAATACTGAAATCACGGAAGATGGCTTCGAGAGGTAGGAGGTAGTCTATGAAAAGAAGGGGGCCAAGGGAAGAGCTGACAGGGGAGGGGCGGGACTGGAAAGATAAGTGTCAGATAAACTGTGAACGACCAGTGAGGTAGGATTGAAACCAGGTGAAGGTGGTGTTGGTGATGCCAATGGATGACAGTCTCCGTTACAGGATGGAGTGGGAGATGGTGCCAAAAACTGGACTGAGGATGAGGATGAACCAGAGTCTGCAGTGAGGAGGATGTCGTTGGTGACTTTGAGGAGTGCAGTCTCAGTACTGTGACGGGGACGGAATCCAGACTGAAATGTCTCGTACTGAGAGTTGTTAGTTAAATAAGAATGGAGTTGTTTGGTAACTGCTTTCTCTAAAATGTTGGAATTGAAAGGTAGATTGGAAATAGGAGAGGTCATTGAAACAGTTTGGATCTGAACCGGGCTTCTTGAGTATTGGGGTAACAACTGCAGTTTTGAAGTCTTTGGGGACAATTCCGGTGGAAAGGGATGAAATGCTAATAGCAAAAAATGAAGGGGAGCAAAAGGGGTGGCAGGATTTGACAAGGGGTTGGGGACAGGGTCAAGTGGGCTTGGATTCCAGAATGAGGTCTGAGATGAGAGCAACGCTGGGAAGTTCAAAGTTTGAGGAAGGGGTGGAATGAAAGACTGGATCATTAGAAGAGAGACAGCAAGAATCAGAGCTGAGTGATTTGTTTTAAATGTCTCAGTGAAGAACAGCATGAGGGCGTGGCTGGTCTCAGAAGGTGATGGGGCAATGCCTTATGTGGAAGAAAGATTTTATTAAAAAGATTGAATAAGGTTGTCTTTGTTGGAATTCATAAGCTCTGAGTATTCCACACATTTGGAGTGAGATATTGAGATTTGGTTCTTACGGAGACCTGTTTTCATGTAGAGGCACTAAAGTTGGCGGCCTTTTGCTTTAAGGCATCGTATTACGAACGTAAACCAGGTAGAGGGTTTCGTGAAGAGGACTGGTCTAGTTTTAAGTGGGGCAAATGCATTCAAAGTGCTACAAAGGACATTGTTATAATGACCAGAAAGTAGTGCTGGGAGATATGGCCCTAAAATAAAATATCTGAGTTTTTCCCCCTCAAATTTGAGCTTCAATTTTAATCGATTTTGTTATCTTATTTTACTTTCAAAGGTTACAAATGTCAAAATATTTGAACAAAAATTATTTTATTTTAACTTCTCCTTTGGAATTAGCTCAAAGACAAAGTGCAACTAAATACAAGCAGTAAAAATGTTTGTAGATCAATGCAGCAGGTTTTTTGTGAGCTACCGCCAGCTTCAGTATCGTTTACAGAGAAATACTGCACTCATTCAACAGAACACGTTTGGGAGCAAAACCTTCAAACTGATTTGCTGAGTGGGGTTTGATCCTCCAAGTTTGAACTCACAGCACCAGTGACCTACCAGTGACACATATATAAACACATGCACACACGTATAAACACATGCACACACACACAAATATATAAACACACTCACACATTTATAAACATACACACACACATATATAAACATACACACACATATATAAACATACACTCACACATATATGAACATACACACACATATATAAACATACAAACACATATATAAACATACACTCACACATATATAAACATACACACACATATATAAACATACACACACATATATAAACATACACACATATATATAAACATACACACACATATATAAACATACAAACACATATATAAACATACACTCACACATATATAAACATACACACACATATATAAACATACACACACATATATAAACATACACACATATATAAACATACACACACATATATAAACATACACACACATATATAAACATACACACACATATATAAACATACACTCACACATATATAAACATACACACACATATATAAACATACACTCACACACATATAAACATACACACACATATATAAACATACAAACACATATATAAACATACACACACACATATATAAACATACACACACATATAAACATACACACACATATATAAACATACAAACACATATATAAACATACACACACACATATATAAACATACACACACATATAAACATACACACACATATATAAACATACACACACACATATATAAACATACACACACATATATAAACATACACACACACATATATAAACATACACACACATATATAAACATACACACACACATATATAAACATACACACACACATATATAAACATACACACACACATATAAACATACACACACATATATAAACATACACACACACATATATAAACATACACACACATATATAAACATACACACACATATATAAACATACACACACATATATAAACATACACACACACATATATAAACATACACACACATATATAAACATACACACATATATATAAACATACACACACACATATATAAACACACACATATATAAACATACACACATATATATAAACATACACACACATATATATAAACATACACACATATATATAAACATACACACACATATATAAACATATACACACACATATATAAACATACACACACATATATAAACATACACACACATATATAAACATACACACACATATATAAACATACACACATATATATAAACATACACACACATATATAAACATACACACACATATATAAACATACACACACACATATATAAACATACACACATATATAAACATACACACACACATATAGAAACATACACACACACATATAGAAACATACACACACATATATAAACATAGACACACACATATATAAACACACACATATATAAACATACACACACATACATAAACACAGACACACACATATATAAACACATACACATATATAAACACACACACACACATATACAAACACACACACATAAACACACACATATATATATAAACACACACACATAAACACACACACATATATATAAACACACACACACATATATAAACACACACACACATATACACACATATATAAACACATACACACACATATATAAACACACACACACACATATATAAACACACACACACACATAAACACACACACATATATAAACACACACACATATATGAACACACACATATATAAACACACACACATAAACACACACACACATATACAAACACACACACACATAAACACACACATATATATATATAAACACACACACATAAACATACACACACATATATAAACATACACACACATATATAAACATACACACACATATATAAACATACACACACACATATATAAACACACACACATATATAAACATACACACACATATAGAAACATACACACATATATAAACATACACACACATATATATAAACATACACACACACACACATATATAAACATACACACACATACATAAACACAGACACACACATATATAAAGACACACACATATATAAACACACACACACACATATACAAACACACACACATAAACACACACATATATAAAGACACACACATATATAAACACACACACACACATATACAAACACACACACATAAACACACACATATATATATAAACACACACACATAAACACACACACATATATATAAACACACACACACATATATAAACACATACACACACATATATAAACATACACACACATATATAAACACACACATACACACATATATAAACACACACACACACATACATAAACACAGACACACACATATAGAGGACACTGAAGGTGACCTCGGAGCTGTGATGTCATTCTTCCTCCCGTTGACCTGCTTCTTGAATAGAGCATACTTCAGCAGCTTACTGTCCCGGTTTCCGTGGAAACAGTTCGTTTTTAACAGTACTGAGAGATGGCTGCCATGGTAACGCTGTGTCTGTTTTAGTGTTCCTCCCACTCATTACTGGGGAAAGAACACAAAACTGAAAGAAAATGAACCAAGATAAAAAGACGTGTTTACAGTTTAGAACAAAGTTTTACAGTTTCTTGACAAAAATGTTCAAAAGCTTCCCAACAAACAAATACATAATTAGCATGTTTCAAAGCTCCCCCACACACAATGTGTCCTTTGAACCAGGCTTCAATTTTTTCCTCCTTGGTTTAGGATGAGTAGTACTAGCACAGATTACTCAGGTGGTGCCGGCTTTCTCTAGTCTGTGTTAGCAGGGCAGAACAGGATTACAGAACATAGTCCCAGAACACATGGAGAACAGGTGGGTCTGCAAACAAAATTTCAGTGAAATTTCACACATCATAGGAAGATACCCGGACCTGTTCACTAACGAACATCTTCTGGACAAACTCTGCAAAAATAAAGCCAAAACAAAAGTAAAGCCGTGTAAATCGCGTTCTGTGTAAAGTCAAAACATTCTGACAAAAATCTAAAAGCACAGACACACCAGAATTGGCTTTTAAACCTTCAGCTTTTTCATTAAAAACACAAAATCAGTTCCTCAAACCCATTCTTTAAAGTTGTAACTTTTTTCTGTTACATTTTGGTTTAAGGAATTATTGATTAGACGTTCTATACATTGGATGTATTTGATAACAGTTTCCACTAAAATGAAATGTTTTTTAAACCAAACAAAAACAAGAGTCCTTATTTCATTCATTTACACCAACAGTCAAACTAATGATGAAGATGTGCGTTGATTCATCATTCAGCACCCAGACTAACACACAGGCCTGGTGTTCTAACAATCTTTCCTACCTTGTGAGATTTTCCTACCAAAAGCAAAAAATGCTTGATATAGCTATCCAAATGTTCTACCTGATCAGAAAATCGAACGAGCAGTTAGTTCGTAAACACAGCAGGATAGGAAAGAATTACGGGGCAACACAGACCCACGGCATCTGCAGCAGATCCGTGTCCACAGTACCTCTGTCTACACGGTGAACGTTTCAAAATCCATGAGGTCTTTCCAACCGAACACCGCAGAATACCAATGTATGCTGGAACTGAACCTCTCACCCAAAGTTGATTTCACAAACCACGCTCACGTCTTTTAAACCGAACATAGTGAGTTCGGATTTTAAAACGTTCACCGCACGGACAAAGGAACTGTAGGCACGCATCTGCTACGGAGTTACGGTGCGGTGTGAAAACAATTTCTAGAAGTTAAGTAGTAAGCTATCATAAAAGTTTAAAAAAAACTGGCAAAAAAACAGCATAGTAACCACGAGATTACAGAGGTAGGACAGAATTATGTGCAGTCCGCCATAACTGAAAGTTATGACGTGATTTTGGTCTGCACATGCGCAGTGGATGTAGGTAGGAAAAAATCACGGGTAGGAAGGATTTATCGAACACTGGCCCTGAGCTGCATTGTGCACAAGGCGAAAAATTATTTTTGCGCCTCCCCCCCCAGCTCATCGCCGCACCACACACACCCACATCCCCACAACACCTCCACCACCGTCCAGAGCAGAAACAACGGAACTGCCTGGAATATATTCCAATAAGAATGTATTTATTTTAACTCAAAACTGAAATAATAACCAGTAGTGATTATTGTTAAAAAAAATCATGACCTCAGCAGGGCTGGAACTGGCAATGTCAAACTTAGAAAGGGGGAAGTACTAACCACTGCGCCACTGAGAGAGTTTCAAAGTAAAGCATGGTAGGTCTTAGAAGTGGCATCTCCTGCGTTAAAAGTTTAAAGATAGAAAAAAAACTGGATCGCCAGTCTTTTTCTACCAAAAACGAGAGTATTTTTTGATTGAAATGCAGGGGAGGGAGTTGAATTTTCAAGCAGTAGAATGTAAATAAAACAGACAAACCTCTGCTATGTGCCAGTTTTTACTCCTCTTCCTTCCCATTTTTGACTGTAAAGCTTTTCTTTGAGAGCATGTGTTGCTTCTTTTTCATCCTTGTTGTAAAGAAGCACTAACAGGGCAATGCAGCTGCCCCTCCTAGTTTAAACAGCGGCAGCTTCAGCTAAGGAGGGGCGATGCACTAGGAAAAGTTATTTATTACATCATACTTTTGAGTTATTTTTTTTCATTTCTTTATGTTTTAATTATGACTTTTTTACTTTAACTGTAGCCCAAAGCCTTATGGTACTCACAAGGGTTCAACATTTTTCATAAGTGAAAGAGTTTTCAAGGTATGAACATTTGTTTGGAGGTAGTTCAAAAAATATCTTTGTCACATGATAACATGGGGTTTCAGCTCAGGAAAAGAGGAACTTTTTTCTGACATTTCAGACTGAATTCACATAAAGACTATAAACTTGACACAAATAAAATATATATCAATGGATTCCTCTCCTCGTTTAATTTTCAAAACTGTAAGAATTATTCTGATCAGATGTATGGTTGAGAAACAGCTGTCATTTGTTCGGAGTTATGCTTCATTAATCCTGAGTCATCCATCCATCCTCCCCTCCTTCCCTATTTCACAGACTATGTCCCAATTTATTCACTACTAGTGCGTTCACCATTTTGTAGTGGTGTCCGAATCCAGAATTATAAAATCAAATGCACTAGAAATTTCCCAGAATCCTCTGCAAAAAACAAGTGCGCATCGATGCTCACTACGTTAGAAAATATAGACCACAATGCATTGCGTTTTAAAGATTTTCAAAATGGCAGAAGCAAGTCGCTCAAGAGAGAGGACATATAAATGTAGGTATTTAAGTATTTGTGGTACATGTCATATTAGATAATTATTTTACTGACGATGTATATCCTCCTGAAGTTTACCAATTTTGCTAATGCTGCCGTTTTACTAAGGCTAACGCTATTGTTTTGCTAACGCTAAAGCTATTGTTTTGTGTTGAAGGTGGAAATATTCATAGTAGATAATAAAAAGAGTGATTTTTATCTGTAGTCATGAGTTGATAAAACATTTTTAAAATGTGTTTACACATGTAGGGACGGACAAGGACGTACAGAATTTGATCTGCCTGCAGATGGCGAAAGAGAGCCTGTTTTCAGGAAAACGCTGCACCTCAGCCGCTGGGTGGGAGTACATTCACAGCTGAGATGTTTATTAAGTCATCATTAAACTGTTAATAATTATCATTGGGGTAAAGGATTTTGTTTTTACATTCTATTTAGAGCAGTAACACAGGTAACCCACCTCATTAATCCAGCCAGAGCAGCCAAGAACTATGTGGTAGAATTTAAAGAAAACATAGAAGGTTTGTGAAATGAAGGCCTAGACAGTTCCTTGTAGTTCCTTGTGGCGTACGGATGCCACTTTGCTCATCCTGCTGCTTCCTGGTGTTGTCCTCCTGCTGTGGTTCCGCATCTGTGGGATCCAAGCAGACCCCTTCACTGATGCTCTGATCATCACTGATGGTGCAGGATGGAGCTGAATTATATTAACTGCAACGCCTCTAGAAATATTGCTCTCCATCTTGTCTTCATCATCTCAAATGTTCTCTCCACCACAGAGCGTGCCCTGGGCGTCGTGTCGGCTGTAACGGGGCTGAAACGCATTCCTCACGGGTTCCCTGTACGGTGTTAGCAGTGTGAGGGGATGCGCAATGCAGGGATACCCACATGTTTTACAAAGCAATTAAAATTGAATTTCTCTCAAGCTCCAGTCTAAACAGTGAGGAGAAATTGTACCATACACCAGCAATCCCCCCCCCCCACCCCCCACCCCCATTAAGAGAAAATACACAACACAACAACATAGACAGTATACGAGAAAGGAGTAAATGTCATGCGCCAATCGACTTTATGTGCAACATCTTAGGTGCAACCACTTTAGTGCAAACTAAAAGTAAAGTGTCCTTTATTCAGTACCATTAAACTGGGGGAAGACGCAGTTCAGAACTGATGAGAATAGAATAGAATAGAATTCAACTTTATTGTCATTGCACCTGCAGTACAGGACAACGAAATGCAGTTTGCATCCATCCAGAAGTGCTTCTTAACAGTACAGTATAAATTATATTTTATAATTAAAAATATAAATATATATATATATAGTATATACAGGCTATGGTCAGATATTTGTATTAGAATTATAATAGTTGTATGTGAAATGGTTGTCTTTACTATATTTACAGTAGTGCAGTTGTAATCAAAATATATACAGAGGTGCATTAACGTTATAGTAGTGCAAAGAGGATTGACAGTTAGTTACAGGTATGAAGTGCATCTGATGGTTTGGATTCAAGAGACAGATTCAGGAGACTGAGTTCAGGAGTCTGACAGCTGTGGGGAGGAAGCTGTTCAGGAACCTGGTGGTTTTAGTCTGTGCGCTCCTGTATCGCTTCCCGGAAGGCAGGAGTGTAAAGAGTCTGTGTGCTGGGTGACTGGAGTCTTTAATGATTTTCACAGCCCTCTTCAGACACCGGTAGAATGAGTGTGTGCGTGTCAGAGTTCAGCAGAGCCCGGGGTAACGATACACATTCTCTGAACTCACGAGAGTGTTACAGGTAATTAGAATATATAATAATAATAAATCATAATCCAATGTTGGAAAAGATTGTTAAACTATTGGCCAGCAGATGGCGTAACCCTGAGCAAAGTAATCTTCTGAGACGTCTGCTGAGACTGGCCTCCCTGTGCTTCATTTCAGCTCGTTTTCAGTTTGATTGAATTAAAACAGTTAATTTATTGCCAACAGGAACATGGAAAGATTAATATTGGAAGGTATTTTCAGTAAAGTACAAGAAAGAAGTACAGAAAAAGTGTTGTCTCGCACGAGCCTGTAAATGGCTCAGCTGTACGAAAATAAAACATAGTAATGGACTAGTTATTTGTTTGTTTATTTCTGTGCAAAAACAGTACGTTTCTTCACAAAAATGTATGTAATTTTTTTAAAAAACCAACCAGGTTGTTTTTATCATCAGAACACAGTACATTAATTCATTAAAAAATGAATGAATGAGAACACACCACATTCATAAATTGTCTAATATGTTCACATTTATTAGGTTTTATTTCGGCAAACCAGTGACGTGATAATTGGCGTATGAAAAAAGAAAGCAGTTCACCTCCAGACCAGGTGGTGGCGGTAATGCAACCATTCTGTTGTGTGTCAACCGCTGTATAAACAACACCTGAAGAAGAACGGCGACCAAAAAGTAGAGAGCATGGTGTCCGAATTTCTTTTAAAATCCAGGGCACTACATAGCACTATATAGTTTTTTAGTCGTTAGGGGTTAGGGCATGAGTTCGTACTCAGCCATTGATTCAGAATGAGACAGTGTCAGGCTTTTTTTACTTTACTTTTTTACTTTAAGATATTAACCTATATTGTTCTACAATAGAATTGATCTTTCTTTAAAACATAGCTTTTGGAAATATACTTACCTTTTTCAACATTTTACACTTATTTACATGTCAGTTCTGTTTATACAGTGACCATTTTGTGATGCTTTGAACATGTGAATGTTGAGCATGTGTTGTTTTGTATGTGTTGTTTTGAACATGTGTCATTTTGAACGCGTATCGTTTTGAATATGTGACATGTTGAACCTATAGGGTTTTCAATTCAATTCAATTGAAAACAATTTCACTTCTACAACCCAATAACAACCAAAGCTGTCTCAGTGGGCTTCACATCGGATTTAATTAACACAAAGTCAGTCAAAAATTATAAACAATAGCTGGTTGCTAAACTAAACTAAACAGACTAAGTTAAGGGCATCCCTGCCCTTTGACCCGTCTTCTCTGTGAGGAAAAACTAATTTTAAAAAACCCCTCTATCTTAGGGAAAAAAAATAAAGGTGCATTCACACCGAACGCGAATCGCATGGCAAATTTGTGTCCCGCCCCTCTCCCGCCACACCTCGAATTCACTGCTCGCCGCGTTGCCAGAAATGTGTTTCCTAAGCTCGTCGCCTCGTTGGCGTGTGGGAGGAGCTAGCAGCTAATGTTGTTGATCACTACATGAAGCTTTGTCTGCATTTCATTTCCAATACATGGAAGACACGGATGATGTTTAGAGATCAGTTTTTTCTTTTTCGTAGCGCTCTACAAAAACATCGGTGATCACGTCTCCATGTAGATCGAAGGCCATCAAAAAGAAATAGACAAAACCTTCTAACCACAAAAAAGTACATTCAGTCATCAAACAGCAAACACTCCTTTCAACAGAGAAGCGCTTGTGGCGACTGCGGTTTGTCCTGCACTCGTGATATGCCTACTCTCACTAAGTTCATATTTCAGTATTGTTGTGTTTTACTTTTTAAATATATATTTGCATTTGATTAAGCAGAATGAATACATCAATTATTTAAAACACATTTCTATGAACATCTTTTTAAAACCAATAAGAAAATTTAAACTAAAGTTTCATAGATTACATTTATTTGTGTCAACTATATATTACTAAAAAAACTCATGGCTATAAAAATACATTCCAATGTTGTTTCAAATCCAAAGAATTATCCTGATGTTTTTCATTCATATTTACAGTAATGAGTATTCAGTAATTTAGTGGAAAAAAGATTCAACGAACTACGATAGTCGGGTGCAGGATTCGAATCTGCGGCTCTTTTTAAACAAAAGTTACAACACCTGTAAACTAACCACTTTCACCATGAGAGCAGCTGACCCACTAAAGGGTTTCTAACTTTATAAAGACAGCTACCCACGAAATGGTGAGTGAAGAGCTCGCTCGGCTTGTCATGAAATGATTTATTCATCCATGGATTTTTCATGGTTTCTAAACAGGAATCATGTGTTTCTGTTGCAACAGCATGTTGGTTGTATGTTTGAACACTTCAAAATTAAATCTTCACATTATTTGATGTGTTTTAAGTAAGCTCACATGACAAAAAAGTGTGATCCCCCCTGATTCAGAGGTTCTCTGGTACAGTGAGCTTCAGTCCTGCTGTGTCTGAATGACGGCCGCTTCTGCAGTGTTTCTGTTTCTCTCTGACAGTGTTTGAAGCAGACTGTCGCCCAACAGTAGCGGCAAGAGTTCAGGAAACCCCGCTGTCCTGAAAGGTTAAGAAAATGAAAGGAAGTTCAGGAGATCCATCCACCATATTGAATCTGTATTCTAACCGCTGTCACTGAAACCGTCACGAGACCAAAGTTGAGTCCCTGAGTGGTTGACACAGACGTGGCGACCTCCCCAGAGTTTAGATTTGTTTTACTCTGGCTCACAGCATCCACCGCTGAAATTGTACTGCGTCGCTCAATTCAAGTCTAAACCATTAACTTTATATTTAAACTGGCCGCCTTCACCGTGGAAATCTCGTTCTGTGTGAGTGCACCTTAAGAAACCTCAGGGATGTCCACATGAAGGAGGAATCCTCTCCCAATACCAACAGGCCATGTACTAGAACTGTTAAAGAAGAATGATCTTATCTAACTCTACAAAAACATGTATGAATAGTGAAGCAGATGGGACTGGGGGGCAGCTGGGGGTGTGAGACGAACCAGAGGCGAGATCCACGACCAAAGACAGAACCAGAGACGACCCGCCTGGAATCTCTCCTGCTCCCCCAGAGGGAAGTGTGAAACGGGGACAACATATGAATCACACTGCACCAAACAGAGGCATGAAGAACTAAATAAAATATCATACTGGATAAATGATAAAGAATAGAAGAGAGAAGTAATACAGAACCCCAGCGCTCCATACTTTCACCAGCTTCTAACTTCTACCATCCTGCTGGCAACTAAATGGCTTTGAGGAATAATTTCAAAGATGTTAATGGTAGGATCATGAATATGGCAGATAGTGGATGGTAATAATAATAGAAAATCTGCAGTTTTAGCATGTCAATATAAATATATTATTAGTCTAATGTAAGCCCACTAAACAGAGGGAATGGGCCGCAATGGCCCGGTTTATCTAACATCTTCTCTCTGAAACATGTGATATGTGGTGACGTGATGAACATGTGATATAGTGAACATGTTTCGTTTTGAACATATGACGTATTGAACATGTGACGTTTCTGCATCTATGCTTATGTTTTCAGACATGCGTCGCATCACTGCTGGTTTTCTGGGCATGGCGGCTGCAGTTCTGCTGTTCGGAAGCATTGTGGTATCCGTGGGTTTCATCTGGGAGGAAAGTCTAACTCAACACGTTTCTGGGCTGCTGTTCCTGATGGCAGGTAACCCACTAGGACCTCATCTAAACCAGCTTTATGCAGAACACATGCAACAACCTAAAGATGCTTTATTTTCCATCTGTGGTGGAAAAACCAGTGAGGTTTTCCACAGCAGATTCAGATGTTTGCTGACATCCTGTGGCACATGTTCCTGCTGCAGATCAAGTTTTTACTTAACCTTTTTTGCCCATCCTCTACCTCCATGGTCAGCAATTCTTCAGAATCATACCTGCTGTCTCCTGATCTCTGTTTGCTGATTGGCTGTCTACGTGTATCTGGAGAGCATCTGTAAAGACGTCACTTTGGGTTTTTTCTTTTTTTGACACTACTCAGTTTTAATTTCCATTCATTCAGTTTTTCTGAACTTTCATCTACTTCCTTCTTTCAGAATAACAGCATGTGACAATGTCTTGCTTTCTGCCACATTATCTCAGTTTTTCATCCATGCAACAGGCCTGTGGGGACATCCTTCTCAGAGATCCAGACTGTTGTCCCAGTCCATCTCACTGACCCACCTCTTTGTTACAGTTCACCTGGAAACCAGAACCACCAGCCTCTGTCTTTGGATCATTTTTTGTCCGGTGACAGTCATGATAATAAAAAGTTTCCTCTCATTCAATCATCTGGGGTTGGTTCTGTTTAAAGGCCATTGTCATTTATCAGCTGGTTCTAGAGAACTTGGTGGTGATGTTTCTGGAGTGGCTGGGTTAGGGTTACCTGTCACCTGGACAGTTTCTGAAATCAGTGTTTCTCCAGAATAACTTTTAGCTGATCTAGATTTTTGTCTGGTTTTTGGTCTGACCTTCTCTCTGGTCTATCCTTAGGCATTTTTTGCACCATCTCCTTGTGTACCTATGCAGCCAGTGTGACCTATGACCTCTCCAGAAACCCTCCCTTCATCTACGGTCTGCCTGCTGATGTAGTTCATGGGTACGGCTGGTCCATCTACTGCGCCTGGACAAGTCTGGGTCTGACAGTGGCCTCTGGCTGCCTTGCTACCACCTTCCCTTTCGTGGACCGGGCTGGAGCTCTGCGGTCCAAAACCGCGCGGGAATCTTCTGTGTGAGCTGTTGGTGGTCAGAAGGACTCAGAACCCGAGACATGGTCCAGACTGGGCTGCAGATGTTTTAATTAGATTAGGTTCTGGACTGGTTGCTGAAGGAGTGGACTCATACACCTGCTGCAACGCTGCTGTGGAGCACAGTGCCCCCTTCTGGGAGTTATTGATATGAACAGTGTTTGTAGTGTCAGAGGAACCAGAGAGTCCGACTGGGGCTTGGACGGGCCTACAGTGTGTCTGTTAGCCAGTAACTGTGTCTCTTTGTTAAAATTGTGTATTTTGGCTGACCCCCTCCCCTCCCCTCCCCCCTCCCCCATTGAACAGGTGTGGTCACAGGTGAGGATCTGCTGCGTTTTAATTGTTGGGTCCGAGGATGGAGCCTCCTCTCTGACTGTATCTTGTCCGGCTCCACCAAACCCTGACTTTCTGAGCACGCCCAGGAGGGGGGTGGGGGTGGTGGACATTTCAGCCCCCCCATCACACCACTGACAGTTGGGAGACACATGGGGGGGCTACATGTCAGACATGACCCTGATGACAAAGATGAGTCAGCAGAAGTTAGACACGTCCAAAACTTTCTCAAGACACCTTGTCAGGACAGGTAAGGAGGGGGGTCTCTGGCAGGTGTGTCTCTGGGTTCTGTGGAACCTCTGGACCCGTCTAAAGAGAGGACCTGCTTCCACACTATGACCCCCCCCCCCATTAGTCTGTAAATAAAACACATGAAACTGGTCTCAGTGCTTGCTTCTCATTGATTTAGATGCTTCTCATTGACTTGATTCTGGGATCCCCATGGGGGGGTTATCCCAACCCACTCAGAACAACGTCGGTTTTGAACCCTCTAACTTCTTGAATGATGACGTCAGAGTTTATTCTTCGAGTTCAGACCTGTACGTGCTCATTTACGTTCCGGTGCCGGTGGTCCAAATCCCAAAAGACCAGTTTCATTCTACGCTCTACGGCAGCCCCGCCCCTCAACATCAGGAACTACCCACTGCGCATGCTCACTATCGCCATGTTCGGTCCGGTTCGCCGGAGCGCTGCCGCCGTCAGCAGGTGACCAACCGTCCTTCCGGTTCGGATTCTCGGTGAGACAGACGTCACGCCCCCCCACCCCCTGGCACGCGCGCCGCACTGGAGCCCCCCCCCCAGCAACGGTGACATGACAGCGGCGGAGCGCGGTTCGGTCCGCTGACCCACCTCCGCGCCCGGAAACCGACGCAGCCCCCCCTTCCCGCTTTCGCCGCCGGCAAGACTGTGCTGGGAGCGCGCAGCCCGGGAGCGCGCAGCAGCCATGCCCGGTGCTCAGCTAGCTGCTAGCCGCGGAGCTAACGGTTAGCCGAGGATGGTGGCGGCGGTCCCGGAGGATCCCGGACGTCCCGAGGCCCCCGGCTTCGGCCGCGCAGCTGGACCCGCAAAGCCGCGCACAGAATTCACGCCAAACGGAGCCGCGTGCGTGTGAGCATGCAGGCGGGCCAGCTGCAGTTCGATTTCTGCAGCGAGGACAACGCTCCGCGGTGGAGAGGCCTGCTGGTGCCCTCCCTGGAGAAGGTAGGCGCGCGCGCGCACACGCACGCACGCTACTGCTGCAGGTGTGGCCCTGCAGGTGAGCCCGGACGTTCCGTGACAGGAAAGGATGACGTCAGATGCGGGCTGCAGGCTCTTCCAGCTCTCCTAAACTTTCTGCATCTCTGGTCCCTCAGTCCATGTGGACTGATGTGGTCCTTCTCTCCATGTGGACTGATGTGGTCCTCCTGTCCATGTGGACTGATGTGGTCCTTCAGTCCATGTGGACTGATGTGGTCCTTCAGTCCATGTGGACTGATGTGGTCCTTCAGTCCATGTGGACTGATGTGGTCCCTCTGTCCATGTGGACTGATGTGGTCCTTCAGTCCATGTGGACTGATGTGGTCCCTCTGTCCATGTGGACTGATGTGGTCCTTCAGTCCATGTGGACTGATGTGGTCCTTCTGTCCATGTGGACTGATGTGGTCCTTCAGTCCATGTGGATTGATATGGTCCTTCAGTCCATGTGGATTGATATGGTCCTTCTCTCCATGTGGACTGATGTGGTCCTTCTCTCCATGTGGACTGATGTGGTCCCTCTGTCCATGTGGACTGATGTGGTCCTTCAGTCCATGTGGACTGATGTGGTCCTTCTGTCCATGTGGACTGATGTGGTCCTTCAGTCCATGTGGACTGATATGGTCCTTCAGTCCATGTGGATTGATATGGTCCTTCTCTCCATGTGGACTGATGTGGTCCTTCTCTCCATGTGGACTGATGTGGTCCCTCAGTCCATGTGGACTGATGTGGTCCTTCAGTCCATGTGGACTGATGTGGTCCTCCTGTCCATGTGGACTGATGTGGTCCTTCTCTCCATGTGGACTGATGTGGTCCTTCAGTCCATGTGGACTGATGTGGTCCTTCTCTCCATGTGGACTGATGTGGTCCCTCAGTCCATGTGGACTGATGTGGTCCTTCAGTCCATGTGGACTGATGTGGTCCTTCTCTCCATGTGGACTGATGTGGTCCCTCAGTCCATGTGGACTGATGTGGTCCTTCAGTCCATGTGGACTGATGTGGTCCTTCTCTCCATGTGGACTGATGTGGTCCTCCTGTCCATGTGGACTGATGTGGTCCTTCTCTCCATGTGGACTGATGTGGTCCTTCAGTCCATGTGGACTGATGTGGTCCTTCTCTCCATGTGGACTGATGTGGTCCTTCTCTCCATGTGGACTGATGTGGTCCCTCAGTCCATGTGGACTGATGTGGTCCTTCAGTCCATGTGGACTGATGTGGTCCTTCTGTCCATGTGGACTGATGTGGTCCCTCAGTCCATGTGGACTGATGTGGTCCTTCAGTCCATGTGGACTGATGTGGTCCTTCTCTCCATGTGGACTGATGTGGTCCTTCTGTCCATGTGGACTGATGTGGTCCTTCAGTCCATGTGGACTGATGTGGTCCTTCTCTCCATGTGGATTGATGTGGTCCTTCTCTCCATGTGGACTGATGTGGTCCTTCAGTCCATGTGGACTGATGTGGTCCTTCTCTCCATGTGGACTGATGTGGTCCTTCTCTCCATGTGGACTGATGTGGTCCTTCTGTCCATGTGGACTGATGTGGTCCTTCTGTCCATGTGGACTGATGTGGTCCTTCAGTCCATGTGGACTGATGTGGTCCTTCTCTCCATGTGGACTGATGTGGTCCTTCTGTCCATGTGGACTGATGTGGTCCTTCAGTCCATGTGGACTGATGTGGTCCTCCTGTCGGCTTTCTAGTGAACCTGCTCCTCGCCGCCCCAGAGATCTTTCTTGATTACCAAAGTTTTTAGGTCGGACCGGGTGGAGGCGCTGGCGCTTCAAGTGAGGTGACCTCTGACCCTCTGAATCTGGGTTCTGTTCACCATCAAAACGATGAGCGCTGTCATCCACGGCTTCTCCATCCGCATCTTGAGAGATTCAGCCATTGATATCAGAGTACAGCTGGTAGGCGGAGCTTCCGACACCACCTTGAAACCCTTTAAGAATGTGGGCGTTCTGTTTTCAGACCTACGCGTTCTGCTGCAAGGATCATGTGGGAAGTTCTGTTGATCAGATGGATCTGGTGGAAATGTAGGGCTCTTGTCAGACCGAGGTCAGGAGGTTTCTTCAGGATCCGGTTGGATGTGCTGATGTTCAGTCTCCTGGGTTCAGCTGGTGTTGGATCATGCAGGAGATTCTGACGTTTCTACTGCCCATGTCCATTTATTTATTGTGATTTATAGAATAAACGATTAAGTTAACAAACCATGAAAAAGAAACAATAAAAACCAACATGACTTTAAAACTATAATAGCGAAAGCCTTTGATCTGTTACTGATCACAGCTGTTATTTTGGACGTGAACATTTCAAACATCATCAGGAGGACTTTAGCTGCATGAAAGTTCAGCAGCAGTCTGTTCCTGACCTGGTTCCTGTGGGACCAACATGTAGACCCGAACCCGCTTTAGAGTCCAACCATCAGCAACCTCGAAGAACCTATAAAACAAGAGCTCAGAGATCAGTCTGTGTTTCTGCCCTTCTCCACCAGGGGCCAGCACATGTCCACGAGTCCTGTGTTTCTGCAGCCTCTGATCAAAAGCTGCTCTGTCACACTTTGTTTTGTTTAATTATTGATCAAACTTTGTGTGTGGCTGCAAACTACAGGTGCTGAACCAGGTACACCCCAATTTAAAGTCCCAGCAGGAGGCGCTGCAGTACATCGAAGAGCTGATCTTGCTGCTGCTCAGCATGCTGTGTCAGGCTCAGCCTCGCACAGTGCAGGACGTTGAGGTGATGCTCAAATGCACACAAACATATGATAAAAAATGTTTGCGTGTCGACTACAGATGCTTCAATTCTGGATTCAAACCGTGTTACACTGTTGAACCGAATCATGAGGAAAGTGAGTGATTACATCCGTACTGCGGACCAGCATGCTAATGTTGAAAGTGTGCGACAGTTGCTGTGCTAAGTGTAAAGAGGATTTATTATTTATTGTTTTATTGCCTCACACAAAGCTTAGTATGAACCAGCCAAAACATTTGCCTTCATTGTCACTTCATTATTAGGAAATTTAAAATAAATCTGACATTTTTTGAAAACCATGACCAAAAATCCAGGTTTGAATCAGTGTTGGGAAAGTGAATGGTTGCATCTCTAATGTAGTTGATCGCTACAGAATGTTTCAGAATGTTTAGTGACCTGCAGGTCAGCATCAGCCCCAGTTCATCAGTTCTCACATTGTTGCATTGCTGACTTCAGGAGAGGGTCCAGAAGAGTTTTCCTTACCCCATCGACAAGTGGGCAATTGCAGATGCACAGGCGGCCATTGAGAAAAGGAAGAGAAGGAACCCTCTGTCTTTGCCGGTTGATAAGATCCACCCTCTGCTGAAGGTAACACTTCTGTCATTCATCTCTTCATCTTCATCCTCAGCCTTTGTTTACATTTATTAGTAACTCTGACTCTCAGACAGAATATGTTTTCAGGAAGAGAAATTTCTGTTGGGTTCCAGAAAGTATAAAGTTTGGGAAAGTGGGCAGAGGTTTGCTGCAATGCTGAAACACTGAAAAGATCTCAAGGCAGTTTCTGCATCTCTCTTTCTCCCATCATGCATTGTGTTCAGGAGGTTCTGGGCTATAAGATTGAGCACCAGGTGTCCGTGTACATGGTAGCTGTGCTGGAGTACATCTCTGCTGACATCCTAAAACTTGCAGGAAACTATGTAAGAAATATCCGTCATTATGACATCACCAAGCAGGACATCACTGTGGCCATGTGTGCTGACAAGGTACATTCTAGCACCCCCGCGCGCTTCCAAACAACACCTGACAAACGCTGAACATGTTGACAAAAGCTGGACAGACTTTGAGACTCCTGAATGTGTTTCTGTCTTTGTGGTTACACATAGGTGTTGATGGACATGTTCCACCAGGACGAAGACGACACCACTGGCTTTCCTCTGATTGACGAAGAGCCTTCAGCCAGTGAGGATCAGAGTTACCACGAGCTGGTGCGAAGCTTCATGGCAGATGGTCGACAGTACCTGAGACAGCTTAACCTGATCATCAAAGTGTTCAGGGAGCCTCTGAGCTCCTGCCCTATGCTCTTCTCACAGCATGTATGTATAGACTGACGGCACTGTTCTCATCAGGAAAGAAGACTGTGGAGTCACAGTAGTGGATTTGGTTCTGCAGGAGGTGGACAGCATATTTAGTCGGATCTTGGATATCCAAGAGGTGACAATGAAGCTGGTGGGTCTGATTGAAGACGCGGTGGAGATGACAGACGAAGGGAGCCCTCATCCTTTGGTGGGGAGCTGTTTTGAGGACCTGGCTGAGGTTTGTACATCAGTTTGCTGATTGGTCAAACTCCCGGACAAGGATGTTTATCACATGGTTTGTATACAGGAGCTGGCCTTTGACCCGTATGAGACTTACACACAGGATGTTCTGCGCTCTGGCTTCCAAGAACACTTCTCAAGTCAGGTGTCCAAACCTGGAGCCTCCTTCCATCTGCAGGTAACCCCTGCCCCTGGCCTCAATGGTAGTGTGCCACTCTGGTTGAAACACTTTGCTTTAAGTTGATCTAATCCTGCAAATAAACTATAGACAATAACTTCCAGTCAATGCCAGAGTTTCACCTCCTGATGAAGCCTTTGCTTTTTTTCAGTCCATCTGTGAAGGTTTTAAGGAGGCTGTTCAATATGTTCTTCCTCGACTGCTCCTCACTCCAGTCTACCATTGTTTGCATCTGTTTGAGATTCTCAAGGTGAGACACGGAACCTCTCCCGTTCATTACATAACACCTGTCCCTCATGAGACTCGCTTAGAAGTATTTTCTGTAGATTTACAAACCACCAGGATTTTTGAAGAGTGAAAAACACAAGCAGTTGCAGATGAGGTCAATGGAAGGCCGAATCCAAATTCAGAACAGGTTTAATCCTGGGACTGGGATGGGTGAGACCTGGAGCCTTGTTCCTGGGAGGGTTGTTTGGAGTACGCACTGACTCTGCCTTCTGATTATGGGTGGGGTTCGAACGTTTTCTTTTCTACCCCTACGGGTTCTTCCTACCAGAGGGTGACATTTTTTCAGAAGTCCCAGGAGTCATGGCATTCCCACAGGATTCCTGATGGATGGGAGTCTTTTCCGCCAATAATCACGGGACTGGGATGGGATGAAATTCTTACGGGAGCGGCAACAAACCACTTAGTCTCGATTGTAAATGAATCTTCTGTCAGGGCAGCTCCTTAGAGTGAACAACAAGAGCGACTCCTTCCCGGAAGCCTTTTTGAAAAAAGTCGCACATGTTTGTCCAATACATTCGTGCTCATGCCTGTGCTTTGTGCTGAGTGTGCACGTGCGGCCAGGTGGGGTAGTGTTTGCGCTGAGCGTAGGTGTGCACGGAGGGGTAGCACACGCAGCGACACATGAACTAAGTATGAGAGAGAGACAGAGAGCACCAGCTGCTACAACAACTACATCAACACAGAAATGTCAAGAAAATGAGTGACAACAGGAAAAGAAACAAAATCAAGAACATTCACTTTTATTGATAATACAAAAGAAGAGTGTAGAGTCTGCAGGAAAATCATTGAATCTAGAACAGGCTTCACAACCAACCTGCACACCAGTGACATGCCGTGAGGTTCACGGCTGGTGAGGCTCTGACGTCATCAGTCAGATTTACAAACGTGAACCTTACAAAGAAGCTCATTGACCATGTCGTTGGCAGCAGTTAAAGTGTGTTGTTTACATTTTTTAATTTCTTTCTGTTTACAAACTGTAGCAGAGAAAATAATCACAAAAACTGTTATCATTGACATACATTTAGTTCTAAACGAAGTCCGTGTGTCTCTCCCTTGTTTTCTGTCTACGGTCTCTCCTGAAGAAACGCATTCATAACCTGTTTGAAGTTAGGGGTTTAAAAATGTATTCCTCTATTTAGAAAATGATGGTAAACATGTAAAAGAACAACTGGACGGCTGCACTTGAATTTCTACCTCTAATTCTATTATTCTTTAGCTGTGGTGTCACCTTCTCCGGGCTCACCAGCAACCTCACACTGTCTCACCTGGTGTATTGCTAAAACGCATTTTTAGCGGATAAAACGACTAAATGAGTAACAAACTGACACCAATGTAATCAAACAGATGGCGTGAAATAAATAAATTAGGTAATTTCAAAATAAAGCGTCTTTTATGATGATAAAAAGGCTGATGTAGTAAAGCGCATGCATCAGCTGGAGCTCCAGTCAGTGTTTTGGAGTTAGGCTAATATTTTAGCTACGTCCTAGCTTTTTTTTTTTTTTTTTTTTTTTTTTTTTTTTGCTAATTTAGCATCTGGGACTGGGTCGCAGGGGCAGCAGTCTAAGCAAAGATGCCCAGACTTCCCTCTCCCCGGCCACTTCCTCCAGCTCCTATGGGGGGACCCCAAGACGTTCCCAGACCAGCCAAAAGACGTAGTCTCTCCAGCATGTCCTGAGTATTCTCCGGGGCCTACGCCTAGTGGGACATGGCCGGAACACCTCCCCAGGGAGGCGTCCAGGAGGCATCTGGACCAGATGACCGAGTCACCTCAACTGGCTCCTCTCAGTGTGGAGGAGCAACGGCTCTACTCCGAGCTCCTCCTGGGTGACTGAACTTCTCCCCCTATCTCTAAGGGAGAGCCCGTGCCACCCTACAGAGGGTTCATTTCAGCCGCTTGTATCCGGAACCTTATTCTTTGGGTCATGACCCAGAACTCATGACCATAGGTGAATATAGGAGCGTAGATCGACTGGTACATTGAGAGCTTTACTTTCTAGCTCAGCTCTCTTCACCACAACAAACCGGTACAGCGACTGCATAACGATGGACGCTGCACCAATCTGCCTATCAGTCGCTCCGATCTTCCCTCACTCGTGAACAAAACCCCAAGATACTTAAACTCCTCCACCTGTGGAAGCAGCACTCCACCCACCCAGAGAGACAAACCCCCTTTCTCCGGTCGAGAATCATGACCTCAGTCTTAGCGGTGCTGACCCTCATTCCAGCTGCTTCACACTCGGCTGCAAACCGTTCCAAATGCTGGAGGTCCTGGCTTGATGAAGCCAACAGGACAACATCATCTGCAAAGAGCAGAGAGGAAATCCTGTGGTTCTCAAACCAGACCCCCTCTGGCCCCTGGCTGCACCTAGAAATTCTGTCCATAAAGACTATAAACGTTTTCTGATATCATCATAGTCACTTGACACTTGGTTCTTCTTTGGGGCCACTGACAGCTTTCTTGTTTTTATAAATACTACTTGTTTTGTAGTAATTCTGCAATAATTCAAGCTTTTAATCGATTGAAAATGAAGACTGTTAGGAGAGCGTCTGACAAGCAACTGCTTTCTGACTCGGGAAAAAAAATAGACTAACTGCTTGTATCTCAAGAAACTAAGTGGGTAAACCTCAGCTTCCAGAAGATGTAGACGAGGTCCTTTTCAAGGCTCTGAGTTCTCTTGGTATCTGGGGTCTGGCCTTTTGTTTTGCTCAGCTGCTCCCTGATCTTCTGTCGACTCTGGTCCAGCTGAGCTGCTTTAGTTGCTTCAATGGTGTTTCTAGTGACCTGATGACCTTCAGCAAAAAGCCTCTTCTGGTCATGTTGACCGCTGCTTCTTCATTGTATTTCACTTTCAGCCTTGCTGGAAAGAGAGTTTGAAAAGGGATCTGCTGCTCTTACAAAATCTTGCAAACCTCAGCGTATTCTGTTTCTTCAGGATGACAGAGGGATAGTTGTGGTCCAAATTTATGTGGTTGCTTTACCATTTGATACTTTTTTTCTGCCAAACTTTGTGGTTCAAACATTCTTTGGTCTTAAATAATAGAATAAGGGCTTGCATTTTCCATCGGTGGTGGATCTAGTTAGGGAAATGCCCAATTGATGCCAAAGTTACACTCATTGTAAGACAGCTTCCATCCGTCACGCAGCAGCTACTCCACACATTTGCTCATTGTTGGAGTCTTTCTCTGCAACCTTGCATATTCCATAGATGCAGACATTTTTCCTTTCCGTGCAGCTCTCCAAATCTGTTAGTTTTTCTTTCATCCAATTTGTAGCTTTACATTTTCCATCACGGCATCTTACAAGCACTGAGTCCTCTCCTTCGCCCTCTCCTTCTCACTATGCTCACTATATTACTAATTGTAAATGTTGGTCTATGTGTATGTTGTTTACCCCCTTCACTTGTGAACATGTATAGAGTGAGAGGACTGGCCCTAACTTGGCTAAGCAGCTATTTGCATAACAGAGAACAGTATTTTGAAAAAAATAAGTCAAAATGAGAAACACTGTCAATAAAGGCTGGTGTTCCTCAAGGTTCAGTTTTTTATCGTGTATATTAATGATATTTGTGAAATCTCGAGAAAGTGGAAAATATTTTATTTGCAGATGATACAAACATGTTCTGCTGTGGAGACACTTTTGAAGAGCTATTGGATGAAGCTGGAAAAGAGCTCAATAAATTTAAGAGTTGGTTTGATCTGAATAAGTTAACACTAAATCTGAATAAAACAAAGTTCTAAATGTTTGGTAATAGAACAACTAATACTAATAGGAAACTCGTGATTAAAAATGCTGAAATTAAAAGGGTGTCCGAAATAAAATTTCTAGGTGTAATCATTGATGAAAAATTAAGCTGGTAGAAACACATAACCTATAAGAATATCTAAACCAATATCTATACTCTGTAATGTCAAATATTTTCATTACTGAACACTTTGTACTGCTCATTCATTCTTCCCTATATAACTTTTTGTCTTTCTTTAAAAAAAAAAAAGCTATAAGAAGAATCACAAGTCACCTTCTGCAGAAACAACAAATCCACATTTTATTAAGCTAAAACTTTTGAAACTTAGAGATTTGATTGTTTCCAAAATAATGTAATTCACGTTCAAAGTTAAAAAACAATCAATTGCCAGAAAGTATCCAAAAGCTCTTCCGCTTGAGAGAAAATAAAAACACTGAGAGGAACAAACATCAAACCACCTGTCAGAACCAACATGAAACATCTCCACAAGGGGGCGCAGTTATGGAATCATTGTAGGGAAGACATAAAAGATAGTCAAACCTTACATCAATTAAAGGCACTTATAAAGGATGAAATAGTGAATAAATATGAAGAAACTAATAACATACTTTGATTTTTTTTTTGTCTTTATTTTGTATATGTACAAATAAAAAAGTACAAATGTGTTATTTTGTTGTTCTTTTCATCATTTTGTTAGTGTTTTGTGTTCGTATCACTCTGTGTATAGATAAAGACCTCTATGTATGTTTAGGTTGGGCTGAATAAGAAAAAGGAGGCTTGGACTAGATAAGCTATTAGCTTCATCCAAAGCCCTTTACTATTATTACGTTTGGGATTGTTTGTAGGATAACTTGGTTTCTTTGTTTGTTTTAGTTTGTTTGTTTGTTGTTGTTCTTGTTCAAAAATAAAATAAAAGAAATTCCAGCAGCCTCATATTATTGGAAAACAAATAGTTTCTCAGGTTTGGAGGTATTATTATTGTTACCCAGACCATTCTGAGCTGTGTTTGACTTTCCTTTTGTTTTTGGGGTTGTTTTACTGAAAACAACAACAGTTTTTTGCCAGAATAGCAAATATGTTGATGTTTTTGTCCATGATTGCGATTGATTGTTTGTGTGCGTTGGCCTGCACTTGTTTGTTTGTGTGAGTTAACTTGTGTAAATCTGTGATTGTTTGTCTTTGAAGTTTAGTTAAGTCAGTGAAGTTTTGTTTTACTTTGAAGAATTTAGTTCTGCTGTGGAGAACCTTTCTGGTTCTACTGCAGACTGAAAAGGACAACAGTTTTCCGTATGAAAAACCAATGATGATAAAATTAGCATCTACTGTTCTTTTGATAAGAAGTTCCTGTCTATGTGGACGGTCTCGATGTTTGAGGCCCATTTTTAGCCAAGGTTCTCTACTGAGCTTCTGTAATCTCTTTTGTCCCGGCACAAGTTTAATCCTTGAAATGCCTCCAGTCATGTTCTGCAGATTATTTCTGAGCTGAATAGGTCCGAGGTCCGAGGGTTGGTACTGATCTGAAACACAGGTAACTGGTGCCTTTTTTGTTAATCTGGAACTGGTTCAGCTTCTAGTTCCAGTCGTTTGATTGGATGTTTCTGTGTTTGATTCTGTCAGTCAGAACTTTAATGATTGCTTGTGTGAAGTGTAGAGAATACCTGCACAGGTCCTTCTCATGGCCCCTCCCCCTATGTGTTTCTGTAGCAATTGGAGGAGAAAAGCGAGGATGAGGAGGACAAGGAGTGCCTCAAGCAGGCCATCACAGCTCTACTTAACCTGCAAAGCAGCATGGAGAGGATCTGCTCCAGGAACCTGGCAAAGAGAAGACTCAGGTACACCCAAACACCCACCTGCACAGGTGCACAGCTGGCTCAACCATTTGTGGAAAGTCATCTTCCTGTGACCTTTTACTAAATATTTGTACTTCTTTTACAAATAATTTTTATAAAGTTATGGTCATGCAAACGCTTTTAAGTGTAACATTTAGGTTACAGGTACATTGTAGTCAATTATTGAGAATAGGATTCAGGGCCTGTGATGACGGGCGGTTCACCTGTCCTCTAACTTTCACAGGTAAAAGTTTATTTCCTTTGTTTGAGGCGATGCAGGGGTTTGTGCATGCAACAGCACCAATCCAGCAACTGCAGCAACTGCAGCAACTGCAGCAGCTGCTCCTCACACTGCTTCTCCTTTGGTGGACATTAAAAGTTGACCTGAACTCCGTCAGGAGTTCAGACTGATGGGACCACCCACAACCTAGCAAAAAACAGTTGCACTAAGTCAACATGTGAAACCACAAAACTTTAAAAACAACTTTCTTTCTCTCTCTCTCTCTCACACACACACACACACACACACACACACACACACACCCACACCCACACACACACACACAGCCTGAGCGGGACTCCTCCCATCCTCTGTTTCCCTTTGGACTAAAATAAACCGGAGGGGGGGCTTGCGTTTGGGCAGAGTTTGGTGGCGCTCATTGTTCTCTCGCAGAGGAGCTCAGAGGGGAGACCTGCTGAAGACTGAGAAGACGAAGATGAGGAGGACATGAGGACGTAGGTGTCTTCAAGGTTTTTGTGTGCTTCTGTTTGGAGGGGGGCTATTGATGATAAATGTGAGCAGTGTTCACACTGCTTCAACAGATTAACCCCGCCCCTTTTTTCACCGTAGTAACAGAGAACACAGCAAGATTAGGACAGCTGCTGGAGAAAGTTCTGCTTCCATGTCGATTAAATGTATTCAGAAGAACCAGGAAATCCATCAAAACCAGAAGGACTGGGGAAACGAAAAAAAACAAGGGAACCAGCAGAACCACACACCTATGTTCTTACATGGCTGCCTGTCATCTGACCAATCAAAGGTCTTTCTGCTCGCAGACCTGCGTCACTCAGATGAGTGTTGGGATCTGAAGTAACTGGTCTTAACAACTGATGTTCTGCACTGCAGAGAGGTGTAAAGAATGGCTGTTAATGAGTGATTGTGGTTTTCTAGTCTCAACACTAGGACGTGGTCTGACTCACAGGTTTACTGGATATTTGGAAAACTGGTTTAAAGGTTGCTGAGAGTATTACTCTGCTAATCTGCTTCCATGCATGTTTACTGCAGCAGATAAAGAGCAAGCAATTTGATGGTTCTATTCCATCTTTCATGACTTTATCATATGCTTTGGGCAGAAATCAAAACTGGTCTGAGCCCAGGACCATTTGCCGCTCATTTTCTGTCTGAAATCTCTGGTCAGGTTCGGTACTGCAGCGTTTTGTCACTTCCTGGTTGGGTTAGGGTCACCTCCTGCTCGCCAGAGTTACCACCTGTGCTAACCTGAGCCTGGCTTCTGATGAAGATGATGGTTCATCAAAGTTGTTTATTGCACCTGGAAGGGCAGGGTCTTTGAGGTGTTCCTGCTGCTATAGTCAGAAGTTCGTTGAAGGAAAAAGGATCTTGTACCCTGAGAGGATGCATGTTTTTCTCCTCTTGATCCCTGTTAAGTTTTTTCTAGTCTCTCTGACTCAGTAGTCTCACTAGGGATGCAACAGTTCACAGTTCCGCTTTGATCCGGATCACTAGCCACAGTTCCTCCCACCCCACCCCGCGCATCATTGAAATAAATTGTGTGTTCACACCAAACGTAAGCTGCATGGCAATGTTGCATCTGTATTTGTTTTGTCAAAGTCGCTGCTCAATGCTCGTCAAAAAGTGTTTTTGTAAACCTGGCTCCCGCCATGTTTGGGAGGAGCTATCATCAAACGTTTTATCGCCCTCATTGTGGAAGACACTGAAGATGTTTAGAGATCACGTTGATATATTCCGAAGAGCTCTGCAAAGCGTCAGTAATCCCATCTCCATGTCGGGGTTCATGAGATCATTCAGAGTCTCCTGGTATGGTGAGCTTCACCATCTACTGCAGGAACTGTGTCTGAATGACCATCTTTCGAATGCACTTCTGTCTCTCTGTGGCCCAGTTTGACAACTTTCTGTCCCACATTAGTCCAAGGAGGGAAAATAAAACTAAAATAAGAAGATCTTTTTATTGTTGTCTCCATACCACTAAGAAAAGAATAAGGTTAGAATAGATTAAAGTAGAAGAAACTCTCCCCATGTTTGATTTGGACACCACTCACTGATTGTGTCATTGAACATGTCACGTGCCCAAAGCTGAGTCCCTGATTGCTTGATGTGACGTGTAATCTTTGCCACAGGTCAGATTTTTGAACTCTTGGACGTGCCTGAGGCTCAAATCTCGCCACAGGGATTCAGATACCGCTTGTACTTTGACGTAATACTGAAACTACTCGTGAATGCAGCTTAACAGCTATTTTAATATCAAACATTTAGAGTATTCCGTAGAAAAGGATTTGCACCTTTTTATGAATATGTTTTGTAATTTTTAAAATACTATGTGAAGTACTAAAGCCCCATAGGAATGAATGGGGAAGATCCTGCAAAAACGTTGTGTTCGTTTTAAAGCTTTAAACTTCAACATTCTTTTAGCAAGACAAACAGGGTTTGGGTTATTTCAGTTGTATTTTGTCTTGAAGCAGGGGGCCAAACTTTTCGTAATGAGAGCCATATTGGGGGAGATAAAAATGTATGAGGGCCAAACAACTGGCCTGCTTTCTTTGAGCTATTCTGAAAACGTTAAATCCAAACCAACTAATTTATAACTTTTTTTGCAATGGAATACTTTTCATTTCTTCACATAAAACATAAATAAAATTGAATATATTTATAACCAAGATTACTATAAATTTCCTGTTTAAAGAGTAGAATCAAAAATAACTTTTTGTCAATATTAAATCTGGGTTCATATGAAATGTTATGTACTAGTACTGTTCACAGTAAATTATGTGAACTGGAAAATAACACAGTCATCTAATTCAGAAGTACAAACCACTGTGGTTTCAATCACAGAAACAAATAAAGCTTCTCATTTGGCCCATAAGGCTCTGACGGTGAAGTAGTCCCAGGTTGTTGCTACACTTTGCAATGACTTAGAATGTAATTTAGCCAAACCCCGGACGTTTAGTCCAAAAATGTGGCAGCCGACCCGGCTTCTCTTAGAGACCAGTGTTTATTTCATCACAGACAGAATGATGATGGTTAATTTTGTGTGAAATTCGGTCCCAAGAAGCAGAAAACAGCAGATGAACATTTCAGGATTAATTGAAATGATGAGAACATTTTATTTTGTTCTGATTAGCACTTGCTGTGAATACTTCTTCCGACTGCAGTGAGTCGGCGTGCCGCCTCTACAGCCACCAGATGAAGGGGAAGCACCTGGCCATCAAGAAGATGAATGAGATTCAGAAGAACATCGATGGCTGGGAGGGGAAGGACATCGGACAGAGCTGCAATGAGTTCATCATGGAAGGCACGCTGACGCGCGTGGGCGCAAAGCACGAACGACACATTTTTTTGTTTGATGGCCTTATGGTCTGCTGCAAGTCCAACCATGGCCCACCCCGGCTGCCCGGCACCAGCTCCGCTGCAGAGTACCGGCTCAAAGAAAAGTTCTTCATGCGCAAAATCCAGATCAACGACAAGGACGATAAGGAGGGAGAGTACAGACATGCCTTTGAGATTATTCTGAAAGACGGGAACAGCGTGGTCTTTGCGGCCAAATCCGCAGAGGAAAAGAACAGCTGGATGGCAGCGCTGATCTCGTTACAGTACCGCAGCACCCTGGAGCGCATGCTGGACACGGCCATGTTGCAAGAGGAGAAGCAGGAACAGATGAGGCTGCCAGGAGCCGAGGAGTACCGCTTTGCTGAGCCCGACTCCGAGGAAAACGTGGTGTTTGAGGAAAATGTTCAGTCCAGGTCTGGAATTCCCATCATCAAGGCGGGAACTGTCCTGAAATTGATCGAAAGGCTGACTTTCCACATGTACGCAGGTGAGCTGTGAAGTAACACAGGTGAGACACAAGGTCAGACAGGTCAAAGGGCAGGTAGGGGAAACCTGGGGAACCAACCTGTCTTTTGTCCTTGTGCTTGTTTTTGACACCTTTAGAAGGTCTCAGCTCACATGATTTGTTTCTTTCAGATCCAAACTTTGTCCGGACCTTTCTGACCACCTACCGATCGTTCTGTAAGCCTCAAGAGCTTCTAGACCTGCTGATTGAAAGGTCAGCTCACCTGTCATTGAGACTCAGTCTTCATTCAGACTGAAGACTATGTCTATTCACTGCTAAGAACTCAACAGAACCTGCACAAGAACCAGGCTAAAGTTCTGCTATGTCTGTTTCAGGTTTGAGATCCCAGAGCCAAGGCCAGCGGAGGCAGATCAGACGGAAGGAGGGGATCAACTGCTCAGCGCCGAACTGAAACGCTTCCGGAAAGAGTTTGTTCAGCCGGTCCAACTCAGGTACACCAAGACAGAACCGCTGAGCTCCGCCTGTGCTAACGGGACGGACGTGTGAGACATAACATGGACATAACATGGTGGAAACAGCAGTCGGAGTACAGACGAATCTGTGCAGTGACGTGCAGATAATGTTGGTAACTTCTGACGCTGTGGAGGAGCTGGGCCAGACCTTTAGCAAAGAGAAGGGATGTAGCTTATCTTTTTAGCAGAAACTTTACATTCAGAAACAGAAAGGGAGAGTGCTAAGGTCCTGCTACACCTGACAGGACTCTGGCTTTTTAAACCACTCTTGAAATTGCACCAAAAAGTGAGATTTGAATGAAAACCCTGCAATAAAAGCAGATAAACCAAGTCAAAAGTCAACATTCAGAATCCTCTAGAGCTGGGCTTGGAAGGACTTTTCAATGTGTTTTAAAAGCTGCCTGATCAGGTCACTGTGGTTAAAGCATGTACCACTCCATGATAGAGCAATCTTCTGCTCTCATCAGTACCAGCTACATCTGGAGGATGTCTCTTCTGCCCACATCTCACCGCTCTTAATGTCGTCTCTTCAGAACCTTTTTGAAAAGACCTCACAGACTTGATGTTCATGTGTGACTCCTTCCAATGCAGAGTGCTGAATGTGTGCCGTCACTGGGTGGAGCATCACTTCTACGACTTTGAGAGAGACCCTCACCTCCTGGGTCAGCTGGAGGACTTTATAGCTTCTGTTAGAGGTGAACTCCTGCTTTACTCACCTGCTTCAGCGTCAGACCGAGGCGCAGTGCAGACAGCAGATGGCCTGATGGTTTCTGTTGGTTAACAATGTCGTGTTGCAGGCAAAGCAATGAGAAAGTGGGTGGAGTCCATCACAAAGATCATTCAAAGGAAGAAGCAGGTTCAGGTTAGCTTGCCGAGCCATAGCATCACCTTCCAGAACTCTCCTCCTCCTATTGAATGGCACATCTGTAAGCCGGGAAACTTGGAGCAGTTTGACCTCATGACTCTCCATCCTATTGAGATTGCTCGCCAGCTTACACTGCTGGAGTCTGACTTCTACAGGTAAGGCCAGGCCAAACACAGTCACACCTGCTCAGGCTGCTTCAGATGCACCTCTGACCCTCCCTGCAGGGCTGTGCAGCCTTCAGAGCTGGTCGGCAGTGTGTGGACTAAGGAGGACAAAGAGATTCACTCTCCCAACCTGCTGAGGATGATCCGTCACACCACCAACCTCACCTTGTGGCTTGAAAAGTAAGATGCTTAAGCGTCTGTCACAAGCTGTGACCGTTTGCTTCTGTGAGCTCACGCCGTTGCTCTCTGCAGATGTATTGTAGAGGCAGAGAACCTGGAGGAGCGGGTTGCTGTTGTCTCTCGGATCATCGAGATCTTGCAGGTTTTTCAGGAACTGAACAACTTCAATGGTGTTCTGGAAGTGGTCAGTGCCATGAACTCCTCCCCTGTGTACAGACTGGACCACACCTTTGAGGTAAGCGGCCCTCCACATTGCTCTAGTGTGTGACTGGATTTTTCAATGGCGCGCCTAAATAAAATCCATTGTCACACTGGTGCGCCAGCCCTTCTGAAAAGACAAGACATAATTTTAGCGACTTTGAAAGTCTCATCCCTGTGTGTGTGTGTGTGTGTGTGTGCACAGCTGTAACAAACTCAGATAAGATTGTTTTTGTTCATGAGAATATAAATCCAAATCGTTCAGTTTGGGTCAGTGCACACACGCCCGGTGTATACGCCCTCTGGGTACATGCACCCGGTGTATACGCCCTCTGGGTACATGGGCCCGGTGTTTACGCTCTCTGATCACATGCGCCCGGTGTATACGCCCTCTGGGTACATGGGCCCGGTGTTTACGCTCTCTGATCACATGCGCCCGGTGTATACGCCCTCTGGGTACATGGGCCCGGTGTATACGCCCTCTGAGCACATGCACCCGGTGTATACGCCCTCTGAGCACATGCACCCAGTGTTTACGCCCTCTGGGTACATGGGCCCGGTGTATACGCCCTCTAAACACATGCACCCAGTGTATACGCCCTCTGGGTACATGGGCCCGGTGTTTACGCTCTCTGATCACATGCGCCCGGTGTATACGCCCTCTGGGTACATGGGCCCGGTGTATACGCCCTCTGAGCACATGCACCCGGTGTATACGCCCTCTGAGCACATGCACCCAGTGTTTACGCCCTCTGGGTACATGGGCCCGGTGTATACGCCCTCTAAACACATGCACCCAGTGTATACGCCCTCTGGGTACATGGGCCCGGTGTATACGCCCTCTGAGCACATGCACCCAGTGTTTACGCCCTCTGGGTACATGGGCCCGGTGTTTACGCCCTCTGATCACATGCGCCTGGTGTATACGCCCTCTGGGTACATGGGCCCGGTGTATACGCCCTCTAAACACATGCACCCAGTGTATACGCCCTCTGGGTACATGCACCCAGTGTATACGCCCTCTGGGTACATGGGCCCGGTGTATACGCCCTCTGAGCACATGCACCCGGTGTATACGCCCTCTGAGCACATGCACCCGGTGTATACGCCCTCTAAACACATGCACCCAGTGTATACGCCCTCTGGGTACATGGGCCCGGTGTATACGCCCTCTGAGCACATGCACCCGGTGTATACGCCCTCTGAGCACATGCACCCGGTGTATACGCCCTCTGAGCACATGCACCCGGTGTATACGCCCTCTGAGCACATGCACCCAGTGTTTACGCCCTCTAAACACATGCACCCAGTGTTTACGCCCTCTAAACACATGCACCCGGTGTATACGCCCTCTGAGCACAGTGTTTACGCCCTCTGGGTACATGGGCCCGGTGTTTACGCCCTCTGATCACATGCGCCCGGTGTATACGCCCTCTGAGCACATGCACCCGGTGTATACGCCCTCTGAGCACATGCACCCGGTGTATACGCCCTCTGAGCACATGCACCCGGTGTATACGCCCTCTAAACACATGCACCCGGTGTATACGCCCTCTGAGCACATGCACCCGGTGTATACGCCCTCTGAGCACATGCACCCGGTGTATACGCCCTCTGAGCACATGCACCCAGTGTTTACGCCCTCTAAACACATGCACCCAGTGTATACGCCCTCTAAACACATGCACCCGGTGTATACGCCCTCTGAGCACATGCACCCAGTGTTTACGCCCTCTGGGTACATGGGCCCGGTGTATACGCCCTCTGGGTACATGGGCCCGGTGTTTACGCCCTCTGATCACATGCGCCCGGTGTATGTGCCCTCTGAGCACATGCGCCCAGTGCACACACCCTTTGAGCACCCACGCCGGGTGTTTACGCCCTCTGAGCACATGCCCTCTGTTTCTGGCAGTGGTCCAACAGGTTTGGTGATTCTGTCTAAAACATTTAGATAACTTAGAAGCTATTGCTTTTTTTCCCCAGTGAAGGTTTGGGAGTTTTTAGTGCCTTTAAGCAAAGTCCTCGACCCTCACTTATGGGTGTGGGGTAAAATACAATGATATTTTATTTATACCTTGGAGATCCGCTCCAATGAAAACTGGGGTTTTATGTGTTTTTAACGTGTTCTTGTAGCATTTTTCCCATGATAGATGACATATAAAATAATTTAAGATTAAAACTGTATTTCTGAGTATATTCAAATAGTGATTGATCAAGAGCAGATGTAAACCCGTCGTTTGTTGTGATTTGGCTAACGAAATGAGCATGTCCAAAGTCTCCCTGCTCCGCCCGGTTCTGATTCATCCACTTACAGACAAATCCATTAACGTCTTGTTTTCCCTGTGTGAGCTGGAATCTGGATCAGAACTGTACGTCTGGATTGCTCCGATATTTCTCACCAATATTTCTGCTCTGCTAATTCTAGATTGAGCTTGTGAGTGGCTGTAAGCTAGCTAAGCAAGCTAGGAGAGCATGTACACAAAGGAATGATTGGATATGGGCATAGAGTTCCTTCTGTGCAAACAGTCTTGCTTACAACCCAGAGGTGAATTTCTACTCAACTCCTGCTGCTCTGCAGAAACTATGTTCTAGAAAACAACACAGGTTTTTAGATTTTGGCTAAAAGCATAATCATTATTAAAAGTGTCAAGGCAGCAGCCTGCCTGCTGCTAATCATCTGATTCTCTTCACCTGCGCCTCCTCCTATATATCTCTGCCTCTGCCCTTCACCCTCTGCTGGATTGTTGCACTACAAGCTCTCAGTCACGCTCCAGCTCTGTTCATGCTCACCACTTAGCCTGACCACCAGCTATTCTGCTCAGCCTGTGTTGCAGCCTTTACTCCAGACTTTACTACAGCCAGCAGCTGCCTTTGCAGGCTCCTGTCTCTCTGCTGCTCCATTTCTCCCCAAGCCTCATAAGTCCCAGCACCATTGACTTTTTAGAACCTTCCCAGAGGTCCCTGGTGCTTTTGAGTTAAACTTCGGCATCAAGAACTAGTGATTAAGCTCCAGAAACCTGAGTTTTGCCACACCCCTTTGTGTGCCTTTTCTCTTAACTATCACTGCCTGGAGCCACACCTTCCTTGCTGTACAGAGGACTCCACTCCTCTTCTTCCCTGCAGTTTTCTCTCCTCACCCAGTAATCCTCCCTTATCCTTCCCTGCTTCAAGTCATTTTGCTATCATTAACCGTCTCCTGTCTCTCCAGCATAGATTTGCCTTGTCTCCAAGGCCTGGGAGGAGCCTTTAATGCTCTTTAAAAACAAATAGAGTTGGAGTGGGTATGGAGGTCCAGAAGAGACAATATTAAATAAAAATATACGCCATTAAATTGTTAAATAAAAGTGTCATTATTTAAAATTGAAAATTAAAAGTCATTAAATTTGCCAATATTTCATTAAAATTCAATTTCAAATGATTTAATGAAACATTTCATGGTCCGCTTGCTGGTGGTCCGCTTGCTGGTCCCGCCTACTTTCTGATGAAGGTTTGGTGCTTGTTCCGCCCTGAAGCGGGACTCGCCAATTACCCCGGGATGCAGTGTGTTTTTGGGGCAAACTGGGTGTCGAGGAGCTACTGTCCCGATTCTCTAGCTGGGTGTTGAAGGAGCTCACGCAGCCTGCTCCACTGTAAAAGGGGAGGGTGGTTCTGACGTTGCGAGTGCTGCAATGGGTTGATCAGCTCTACTTTCGGCTCTCTGGGGCAAGCAGGTAGAGAGCCGAGGGAGACCATAGACACCCAGTTTCCTGCATAAAAAACACATTGCACACTGCAGCCAGAGATAAATCGCAAGTCCCGCTTCAGGGATGGACAAGGACCGAACTTCCACGAGGAAGAAGGCATTGCGGAGTTCCCTCGGACATGGATGGAGAAGGAAATTTGACTAAGAGACCCTCAAAAAAGATTTACAATTCACCAAAACAACGTTTACAGCGTGTATGTATGTGAGGTACAAGACAAAACTCTAAAAACTTTAATAAATTCCTGAGTTTCATGACAGTCTTGTGCCATGATGAAATCCAAACCACGCAAGTGCAATGGAGTACAGATGATCTGAGTTAGCCATGCCCACTGAGTTTGACAGGACAGTTTGACAGATAATGTAATGAAATGGAGCAAACGGGACCATGAAATGTTTCATTAAATCATTAAATAAATACAGGTTTCTTAAATCATTTAAAATTGAATTTGATTGAAATACTGACACAATGAATGACCATTTTAATTATTTGTTGCCAATATTAAAAAATTGACACTCTAATTTTAATATTTCATATGACATATATTCATTTCATATCTCCAGTGGGCCCACTACCTGGAGGAGAGCTCGGAAGGAGCTGGTGCAATGTGGTTTTGGTGATAGTCGAAGGCAAGAGCCTCTGTGGCCCAAACCTTAGTCATGGAGCTTAGCTTTTGGAACATGGAACGTGACCTCTCTGGGAGGGAAGGGGCCTGAGCTTTTGCAAGAGGTCGAGAGGTATCAGCTAGATATAGTTGGGCTCAACTCTACGCACAGTCTGGGCTCTGAAACTCAGTCCCTTGAGAGGGGTTGGACTCCATTCTGGAGTTTCTCATGGTGAGAGAGCAGAGAGGCTGGTGTAGACTTACTCGTAAGTCCCCAGCTCAGCCGCCCTTGGGTAAAGAGAAGGGCAGAGCTGTCCACTGATCACTACCTGATCACTACGTGAGTTGGATTCGTTAGTGGGGAAGGAGGCCGGAAAGACTTGACAGACCCAAACGTACCGTGAGGGTCTGCTGGGAACATCTGGCTGAGCCCTCCATCAGGGAAGTCTTTAACTCCCACATCCGGGAGAGCTTCAAACAAGTACCGAGGGAGGCTGGTAACATTGAGTCTGAATGGACCATGTTTTCCACCTCCATTGTCTCTGCTGCTGTTCGGCGCTGTGGTCATAAGATCTCTGGTGCCTGTCGTGGCGGCAACCCCCAAACCTGGTGGTGGACACCGGAAGTAAGGGATGCCGTCAAGCTGAAGGAGGAGTCCTATCAGGTCTGGCTGGCTTGTGGAACTCCAGAGGCAGCTGACAGGTATCGGCAGTCTAAGCGAACTGTGACCTGGGCTGTTGTGGAGGCAAAAACTCGGTCCTGGGAGGAGTTTGGAGAGGCTATGGATAAGGATTATTGGTTTGACCCAAAGAGGTTCTGGCAAACCGTCCGGCGCCTCAGGAGGGGAAGCAGTTTTCTGCAGGCACTGTTTTCAGTGCAGGTGGGGAGCTGCTGACTTCAACTGGGGACATTGTTGGGCGGTGGAAGGAATACTTCCAGGATCTCCTCAATCCTGCTGACACGCCTTTTGTTGAGAAATCAGAGGCTGAGAACTTTGGGGTGGGGCTCTCCATCACCCAAGTTGAAGTCACCGAGGTAGCCAACATGCTCCTCGGTGGCAAGGCACCGGGAGTGGATGAGGTCCGCCCTGAGTACCTCAAGTCTCTGGATGCTGTGGGAGTGTCTTGGCTGACATGTCTCTGCAGCATTGCGTGGCAGTCAGGAACTGTACCACTGGACTGGCAGACAGGGGTGGTGGTTCCCCTTTTCAAGAAGGGGGGCAGGAGGGTGTGTTCCAACTACTTTGAAATCACACTTTGCAGCCTCCCTGGGAAAGTCTATGCTAGGATACTGGAGAGGAGAGTCCGTCCGATAGTCGAACCTCAGATCCAGGAACAACAGTGCGATTTCCTAAATTGTCTTTTAGAACTAAGCTTGTGGTCACAGATAAACAACCACACAGTTGTCACCTGTGCTGCCCCTTTTGCAAGCGGGGTGGACTCTTACAATCCTATTGACTCCCCTCAGAGCCAAACTGGTGTAGATTATAAGTGACAAACTCTGATCCTCATCAAAAGGAACATTTTAAAGTCTTTAAAATACATGCTTATAAATAAGTTGTCTTTATCTTTCACTTGCTTCTTTGTGGTTCACCTCAGCGAATCATCTTCCTTTATCTAAACATTCTCTCCTGTATCCTTCTCATGTCCTTCTTCCATCAACCTCCTCTTTCGTCGTCCTCTCTCCTGGTATCTCCAACCTCAGCATCCTTTTACCAACACCATCCTTGATCCTCCTGTCAATGTGTCCAAACAACTCCATCTGATTTCCAGCATTGATCTCCAGAACATCTATCATAAACTGTTCCTCTGACAGATTATTCCTTTACTCTAAATATCTCCTCTCTTCTTAAAAATGAAACCAGAACTCTTGTCCCACCTTTCCTAAACTCTTGATTGGTGATGACATCTCATTTGTAACCTGAAGGACAAATGAGTTACGTTCTACTGGTTCCAGATCTCATGCTGGTTCACACGAACCCCTCAGCTGTTTATTTGCTTCTAGGTTATTTTACTGAACTGCTCCAAAGTTTGTTTGTTCTCTTCGCTCATTGTATCCACATTTTGTAAGCTGGTCTTGTGCTTTAATGCAGCTCAGATTTTAGAACTTCCACTCCCCAGGAGACACCACGCTGAAGGCTCCAGCGTTGTTGAACGTCTGGAAAAACTGAACTGATTTTGCTTTTGTTGACAGCAAATCCCAAGTCGTCAGAGGAGGATCCTGGAGGAGGCCCACGAGCTGAGTGAAGACCACTACAAGAAGTACCTGATGAAACTGCGATCAATTAACCCCCCCTGCGTCCCCTTCTTTGGTACAGCCTGACTGGTCTGTGAACCTCCTGAAGCCAGACAGTAGCTTACACTGGAACATGTCTGTGTCACAGGTATCTACCTGACAAACATCCTGAAAACAGAAGAAGGAAATCCAGACTTTCTGCGTAGACATGGCAAAGACCTGATCAATTTCAGCAAGAGGAGGAAGGTTGCAGAGATTACTGGAGAGATCCAACAGTACCAGAACCAGCCGTACTGCCTGAGGGTGGAGAGCGACATCAGGGTCAGTCTATGAAGATCTCACTTCCTGTCTGTGGAAACCACCTGCTCCAAGCTGATTGTCTGTTTTGTTTGTGGTACAGAAATTCTTTGAGAACCTGAATCCGATGGGGGACCTGTCAGAGAAAGACTTTGCTGATTATCTGTTCAATAAATCTTTAGAGATTGAACCCCGTAACACCCGATCCCTACCTCGATTTGTAAGTGTCACTATGGTAACACGTGGTCTGGAGAAAGACTCCACTGAACCTGAACCCATCTTAATCCCGTTCTAGGCCAAGAGATACACCTGTCCTCTGAAGAGTCCAGGGATCCGCCCCACCTCAACAAGACCCGGGACAATGAGACACCCAACACCTTTGCAGAATGAGCCCAGGAAGATTAGCTATAGCCGCATACCTGATAGTGAAGCAGAGGGTGGGGCAGTCTCTGCGCCAAACTCCCCCCGGACCCCCCTGACTCCGCCTCCAGCATCAGCTGCTTCAAGCTCCACAGATGTGGGCAGCGTCTTCGACTCGCCACAGGGGCCCAGCAGCCCCTTCCATTCCAGTAAGACACGCCCGCTAACACCTTTTTAGACTATTCACCAAAAATAAACCAACTCCATCCAATTACCTGAGGCTGACCTTCCCACTTCTCAGAGTATCTGCCGGTACAGAGTCCTGATCTGATACTTTTGTAAAACAATTTTAAAATGAACAAATGTAATAAACAGATCCACATTTTTGTTTCATTAACCTTTTATCATTTAATGCTTAAACAGAGCACTTCTGTGAAAAACATTGATCAATCACGTAAATACATTACAACTTTTACAGAGGGAAAAAAATCAACTATTAACTTGTAAATAATAGGTGATAATTAGTCATGAGAGAAAGTATAATGACTTTAGCTTTAATATCTTCAGAACTATTGAACTTTTTTAAACAAATGTGATCTTCATTTTAAAATTCTTAAAAAATTAAAGACTGTTCTAGGATGATGAGGACTCATTTCTAGCTGATATCATTAAAAGCATTTGTAATCTATTTATTTGTAAAATTATGGGATTTTTTTAAAACTCTTAAGACTTTGACCTGATTTACTTAACTGGGGTTCTGTCAGAGAAATGAAAAAGGCATATTAAAGAACAGCTCGGGTCTTAAGGGGTTAAATCAGCTAGAGCTAGCACATAGCACAGTTAGCAGCTGCTGTGCCGCTACCTCTGTCTGCAGCGTCCCATTAGAAAGAAACAAAACCCTGATCTTTTTTCCGTAGAAATTCATTTGTAGGTTGGTGTTTGCATTAGGACAGGCCGATAGAGATGCACATGTGGACAAAATTGTTGGTACCCCTCAGTTAAAGAAGGAAAAACCCACAATTCTCACTGAAATCACTTGAAACTTACAAAAGTAACAATAAATAAAAAATTATTGAAAATTAAATAATCAAAATCAGCCATCACTTTTGAATAACTGATTAACATAATTATTATTAAATAATAGGCTTGAAAAATAAAGCTGATTTAATAATAATAAATTAAATTTTTGCTATTGGTCGAGTCATCAACCACGAGATCGGTCTCAATTTCCGATCATGTGATCGGATCGGGACGTCCCTAGATTTTATTGATACTATTCTTCTTAATGATACTTTTCTGTGTGAAAAACAGAAAAATGGAGTAGACAAACTCTGTACTTTAAACTTTTTTGTATTTTAAAACAATGTTAATTTTACATCCTTTACAACGGTAATAGAAAATGATCTATAAATTACTAACGTGTCTTTGTAATAATGACACACTTTTTTCATACTGCACTCAGCAGTCTCACCGGGGACAGCCCGTCTTCTCTAAGTTTTGGCACCCTAGATAAGATGTTCTATTATTGTGCATAAAGAACCCAAAGAAAGATAATATGTAAAAAAAATTTACTTTACCCAAAATAACAGACAACAAAATATTTTATCTGGGGTGCCCAAACTTTCGATCCCCACTGTAAATAAACATTTCCGTGAAGAACCAAAATACATAGGATATCAAAAAGCCTCTGCCCTTTTGAACAACAGTGGAAATAAGAACACACAAAGTTGTATTCTAATCATTTGACATTGTAAGTTGGGCAATGTATTATTATTGAAGCACAATATGAATGTTCTGTCTGTTCATATTCTAAGATGATTGTTTTTTACAGTGCTGTATCCATATTCGTTTTCCCTCCTCTTTATTCAAATTTCCTGCACTCTTCTTTGTTAAACACTTTAGTCACGTGCTCCATGTGTGTACCGCTAGCATACGCACCTGTTGGAACAATAGCGGTTCTAGACGTCTCACTTGGATGGTCAAACGCTGCGCGCCTCTCCGTTAGAATCTGGTGTATTTTAGCTCGGTGTTTGGACCGGTTACTGGTTACCGCCCTTACAGACACGTTTTTGTTACATCTGAGACTACGCCTGCTGTCTGCTTCTACTTTAGAAAAGTCTGTGGAGGAAGACAAGAGCGCGTGAGAAGCCCCTCCCCTTCTGCTGGAGCAGGAACAGCAGTGAGGAGAGCGAGAGCGATGGCCCGTCTTCAAAATAGTGTCAGCGCCGTAGCTTTGCCACTACACCAGCACTGTTAACAGTACCGTTAAGACTGAAACATATCAGTCCAGTAAAAGGACGTAACACTGATAACAAACGATACCGGTTTCAGTACCGCAGCCCTAATCACTGGTAACTTTATTTTGTAGAATGAGCAATTTGATGCACTGACTCCTCTCCCGAAACCTCTAAACCTGTAACACCTGCAGTCTGAGCAGTACTGACACGAGACCAAAGGCTCGGTGGTTTGAATCCCCTAACACTGTCTTTCCTTTTCACTCCTCAGCCTGCGACAGCATCTTTGCTGTCATCTCTCTGCCTCGCGGCCCACGTTAGTATGACTCACCTGAATGTCATCCTTCCACCTGACTGAGCGCCTCAGGTGTGCTCAGCCGCTGCCTATTGAGATGGCTGTGGTTGTGATATTGGGCTATATAAATAAAGTTTAATTGAAATTAAATCAAGCACTTGACGCTCGCTGATGCACACCCAATGCTAGCAGTCAGGTGAATGTCTCAACCGTCCATCACCTGTAGTACCTGTCCATCTCCATGGAAAACGCCATCCTATCACAGCTCATCATGTTTTATGTTGGCACAAAAACAGCTCTTCTGTCCTTTAGCAAGGCACCTGGGCTGTGGGTGGTTTGTTTTCAAACCTGCTGACAGGTGTGAACATGTTAAATCACATTTCCACTGCTGTCATTTTATCACTCCTGCAATGCATTCTGGGTTGTTTTCAGATCATTAAAGGTAAATACTCACTGCCAACGAGTCTCCACAGCTTTGAAAGGGCGGGGGCACCTCATCTTGAGCAGGGCCAGAATCACAGAAGGTCCACTCACTTTCGGGGGGTAAAAAAGATCTCACAGGACAGAACTTCCCAGAGCCCGTCTGGAACATCAGAACGACCAACAATGCCATCATCAGATTGAACTCATGACTTTTCTGAAGTTTAAACTGGCTCGGGCTGCTGGTACCCAGAATTTATTGCTTCCAGTGTTATGCCATGTCCTGCATAACACAGCCTGTGGATGACTGCAGCCCTTTGGAACCCCCACCGTTCTAACAGCAGTTCTGTGTTCTGGCTGGTCTCAGGGTCCTCCTCCGTGTCCTCCATAGTCAGTTTCAGTCGGGGGTCTGAAGATGCTCCGGTACCTCCCCCCGTTCCTCCTCGCAGACGACCTGAGTCAGCTCCTTCGGAGTCGTCCCCTTCCAAGGTAGGCCCCCCCGATACTCAGCCATGTTAAGTAATGAGTTTTGGTCAATGCTCCTCCCCTTTCTGTCCCTCAGGGGGTTTCAAAGTTGGAGAGCCCCCCCGCTGTTCCGCCACGCCAACCCACCTACAAGATCCTTCCCCCTCGTTACTCCTCATCGTCTCCTCCTGACAGCCCCCCCTTGCTGCCACCTCGGGAGCCACTCAGCTCCCCTCTGCACCTCCTGCCCCCACCCCAGGGTCGGTCCCGTTGTGACTTGGTTTCTCAGGCTTTCTTCCCACCCACCCCACCCCCCTCAACAATTTCCACCTCTACACCCCCCACACCCATCTCTAGGAAGCTACCACTTACCTCCCCTCCCCTCCCTCCCTCTGTAGATGGACCCCCAGTTCCACCCCGTCACACTGTTCCCAAACTGCCTCCAAAGACTTACAAGAGGGAGTCTCAAGGTCACACCCCCCTGCTGGACACTCCCCCTGCATTGTGATTGGGTGTTTTGTTTAGGGGAGGAGCTTAAAATGGGATCAGATCAAATAGACGGATGGCTGGATCTATCAGAATGTTCTGGATTTTAATTCATGTGCCCTTATTCTGAAGAACATTTCAGAATCCCAGAGAACCATCGTCCGTGTGGTCGCTTTCATGTCTGTCAGTGAGCCGGGCTCCTGTGACCCCCTGGACTCGGCTTTTGTGGAGAAGGCTTCTCTATAGAGGTACAGGACCAGAACCGCAGACATGCTGCGATGGTTCTGGTGGACCTCTTTTTGTGGTGTTGAACGAACTTGATGATGGCTTTTAACAGACAAGGGAATAAAAAGATGCAATAGGAAGAGGCCCCCCTACATGCACACAATCTCTGAGCATGCTCAGTGTGCCCAGTTTTCATGGTGACACACACTAACACCAACACCCCCACCCAAAAAAAAAAAAAAAAAAAAAAAAAAAAAACGCTTTCTCTCAGGTTGGGGTCAAGAGTCCCCCCAACATTTAGGATCTTTGAGACCGCTTGTTCAGATGATGAACAGACATCTGCGCCTCCTAATCCCAACTGGAGGCCAGCCTGAACTGAAGTGATGAGGATCTGCTTGGAGCCAGAGACACTTGAGCGAATTTGTGTTTTAGGAACAAATGAATGTGAGATCAATAAAAAATGTTTTAATCCACTTTAGCGGAAGTCTTTTATTCTGAAATTACCAAGATCACATTGTGATGCACAATGGAGCAGGACTTTTGACGGCAGGGTTCTTGTACTGTTCAATCTGAGTCCTGGGCCTCTGGATGCTCTTGCTGGTTCCAGAGCAACCTTTGGACGCGGTCCAGGATCACTTGGTTGGAGCTGCTGCAGTCCTCTGGTCGGTACGGCGCCACGATGGTCAGAACCCCTGCCACCCTCACCTCCTCATCCACCTCCTCAACAGGAATACGGTTTTTTCTCAACCAGCTGCAGACCTCCACCCTCTTCCTCCTCGTCTGCTTTGAGTCCAGGCTGCAGGAGGATGTGGAGGTAAAGAAGGTCCAGAGGTGCTCTGCCGTCTCCCCATCGACCTCCTGCAGAAGCTCCACCTCCTCCACGGCATGGCCCATGACCACGCACACAGAAGCTCTGCCCTCCACCAGGTTCACCAAGACGAGGCTGTAAGGACAAGATCAGATTCTGAACGTCACCACATACTACTGTTGGTTCTGTAAACTCGCATGTTTTACCAGCAGGAACCACAAGAGTCTTTGAGACCTGCAGTCTGGAAAAAAAAGCTAAGAGGGAACTTGTAGATTCTAGAGAGCAGATGTCAGCTTCATGCCAGAAACGCCCGCCGCCATAGTATACCTTCTGGAACAAAGTCTCTCATGAAAATGACTGATCTCCTTAATGGACTTTAACTTAATGGATCATTTTCTAATAGATAATGTTTGTGTTAATTCTACAAATGTAAAGATTCATTTTTACATTCATACAATTCATAGTTGTATCCAATTCACTGACCTCAAATTGATCCAGGACATCTTTAGACAAGAATTCTACCAGTCGGACTCAGACGTAAATACAGTGGTTTGCAAAAGTGTTCACACCCTTTGAACTTCTCATTTTGTCACATTATGACCACAAACATAAATATATTTTGTTGGAATTGTATGTGAAAGACCAACACAAAATGACACACACTTGTGAAGTGGAAATAACATACATTTTACAAACAAAAACCTGTAAAGTTCAGTGTGCAAAACTATTCAGCCCCTTTTCTCTGAGTTCATCAATCACCTTCAGAAGTTGCTTCATGATTGGTGACTGATCACCTGTGTGTTATTTAATCTCAGCTTTTTTGTGACGTCTCTCTGGTTTGTTAAGAGAATATTGGGGAGAAAACAGCATCATGAAGTGTAAGGAACACACCAGACAGGTCAGGGAGAAAGTTGTGGAGAAATGTAGGCAAGGCAAGTTTCTTTGTACAGCACATTTCATGTGCAAAGACAATTCAAACATTAAAGAAAAGAATCAAGAACAATCAAAACATCAAAGGTATGATCATTACAATAAGATTTAAAGAAAGTTAAAAAGAAGTGAATTTAAATCAAGCAGAGATAAACAGTGTGGATGTAAATGTTTGAATCAAATGCAGCTGAGAACAGCTGGGTCTTTAATCTGGATTAAGGTTTGATCTAAGGTTTTCTGGAAGTCTGTTCCAGATCTGTGGAACATAGAAGCTGAAAGCAGATTCTCCATGTGTAGTTTGGACTCTAGGAACTGACTAAAGCCTGGATCCAGATAAGTGGAGAGTTCTGGCTGGTATATACTGGGTCAGGAGGTCAGTCATGGACTTTGGTGATAAACCATTCAAAGCTTTATAAACCAGTAGCATAACTTTAAAGTCTGTCCTCTGGCAGACAGGCAGCCAGTGTAAAGACCTCAGAACTGGACTGATGTGGTTCTACTTTTTTGGTTCCTGTGAGAACACGAGCAGCTGAGTTCTGAATAAGCTGTAGTTTCCTGATTGATTTTTTTGGTCGTCCTGTGAAAATTTACAGCAGGGTTAGGCTATAAAAAGATTTCCTAAGCTTTGAACATCCATGAACCACTGTTCAGTCCATCATCCACAAATGGAAAAAGTATGTCACAACTGCAAACGTACCAAGACATGGTCGTCCACCTAAACTAACAGGCTGAACATGGAACAGGTTTGTCTTCCCTAGAAAAACCTGACAAACGAAAGACGTACTGTTAGGGCTTCAAAATAAAAACTTTTTACAAGAATAAAGTCGTACAATTGTGAGAAAAAGTCACAATGTTACTAAAAAAAGTTGTAGAATTAAGAGTAAACTTTTTACAATAATAGAGTTGTAATTACATTGGTTCTAAATTAAGAATTAACCAGATTAAAGTCTTAAATTTACTAAGAAATAGTCCGTTTACTAAGAAAATGTAACAAAAAAGGAACTGGTATTGTATAATATGAGAGAGCGAATTGTCCAGTTCAGCATCAGTTCCACAAATAAGGACACACTAAGGGTGTTTTCAGACTGGAAAAGTTTGTTGGTCTAAGTCTGCTTAATTTGGTCCGGATCAAGTCCTGAATGTTATATTTGGTCTGTATTCCGACTGCCGTCAGCCTGGCATTCTGTGTTGTACCAAAGCTTGTAAACAAAACTTCCTGACTAAAGATCTCTTCACACATTGGCCAAGAATTACGAGGGCGCGGCTAAGCAAGTAGAGGAACAAATGAGATATGTGCACAACATAATTTCACGTTCGTTACTTGCCCATTCAATTACTTCTGGTTGGGGGAGGGGATTGTTGTTTACATGGAAATAGTGTAGTATTTGGAGTTAAGAAGGTATCTTTTGGAGCTACCAAGAGCCACTAGAAATGTTTGCCACATTGTTCGTTCTTATAGCAAAACAACCCAAAACAAAATGCAAAAAGGATTTAATTTTATGTGTCATCCTACATAGTAGTATCAGTACCCATGATTTTATTTCTCTGTGCAGCGTTTAGTTTGTCTGATGAAACAGCAGAATATGTGGAGATGTATAACAGGATCCAGTCAGAACTGGAGGATAAAGCTGCTTCACTTAAAGCAGCAACAGACAGAATAATAAAATGTGTTGATTTGGAGACAGCGCTGTTGTTAGCCGCTAATGCTATGATACTAGCTTGTTAGCCGCTAATGCTATGATATTAGCTTGTTAGCCACGAATGCTATGATACTAGCTTGTTAGCCGCTAATGTTATGATACTAGCTTGTTAGCCGCTAATGTTATAGTGCTAGCTTGTTACCCGCTAATGCTATGATACTAGCTTGTTAGCCACTAATGTTAGGATACTGGCTTGGTAGCTGCTAATGCTATGGTGCTACCTAGCTGTATGATCACAGACTGGTTCAAAGTCGAAAAGTATTTTCACGGACCGGCCTTGAAGATGCAGCGGATAAATAAAACAAGATGAATTCATAGGACATTCATAAAAACTGTATTTTCTAAATAATAACAGAATGGAATCCACTGTTTTAGCAGCGTCTGTGTAGCATAACAGATTCTCTGTTACGCTGAAAACTGTGACCTGTCAGATGTTGTGCTCGATCCTCCTTAGAGCTGCAGCTTTAATGTCAATGATTTATAATGACAATAACCCAAAACATTTTACTGTTTTCAGGCGTTTCTTTTGTTCTGATTTGTAATAAAATGTGATCACCTGGAGGCAGAATTAGGAAATCTCTACTAAATCTGTCCTTGTTTTCTCAGCATGTTTGAGTTTGAGTTCACAATTTAGAAATTACTTTGATGCTATTTCATTAAAGAAAATCTGAAAAATCTAAAAAAAATAAAATAAAAAAAAAGTAGAATGTCTAAGGCATTTCTGTGTAAAATAGTGTTAGAATTTGGATGATAAAATATATGTTTGGCTGGCAATTTTATTTTAATTAACCGGCCAACTTGGCCAGTGTCTTAAAAATGTAATTTGGTTCCCTGTGTGGAGGTATTTTAGTCATTTAAAATCCAACAAAAGTAGAGTAACGTGCACTGCAGATTGTGCAGAAGGCATGTTCCTTCTAAAGCTGGAAATCCACCAACCTTTTTATCACTTGAAGCAGTGACACCAAGCATGCCCATTCTAAGACTGAAATAAACCAGAATTCTCCAGAAAAACAACAAAGGGTTTGTCCAAATTCAAGTGCTGCTTCTTTCCATGGTCATGGCCTTCACGGTTGACGGTGGCCGAGTTACTTATAAAGCTGGTAGACTGGACGTTAACTGTTGTGAATTTGGACGGTCTATCCTTCAGATAATTCCAGATGTTACTTCAGAATATTTCCTGTTGCCTGGGACATGTGACGTCTGTTCCAAACAGAGAAGCGAAGCGCATCATGGAGCTCGAGATACGGTGAGAATTTTATTTTATTTTATTAAATCTTGGAGGAATTAGAATAGCTGTGTCACAGTCACAGCAATATTCAGGGGACATAACAATATGCAGGTATTATTCACAAACTCTTGGGAATAACATTGTTTAGCTGGTTTTAGGGATATTTTTATTAACTTAAATGCACATTGCAAATTGTACAATTACTATTGCAGAGTACCCAAAATGGTTTAGTAAAATGCAATTTTTGAATTTCTCACAATTTACTCTTGTAAATGTAACTCAGTAAACATACTAGCCCATTTCTGAGAATAAAAAAGCTTTACATAATAATAATCATAGATTATTTTTTAAAAAACAGACTACAAATAGTTTAAAAATTCATTTTATCCTCTAATTTCTTTTGCAAAAATATTTTTAACAATGTTTACCTTATTTGATATCAGTTAAAGTAGCATTGAAGAGTTGTGTGATTATAATATTCACCTAAGTATATTAATGCTTTGAAGTCTTTTTAAAAAAGTTCAAACCATTGATGACAATTATTTTTTCAGATGTTTATTTGTGACAACAGAAACTGAAACATATATATCATCATTGTTTTGTTTACACACATATATATACATACATACATTATACAATATAACATTCTCCTGCAGTCCCATCTTCTCCAGAGTTATCCTGAAAACACACACAAAACACAAAGGAATAGATAATGGGGTTTATCCCTCTCTAAAATATGTTTCAAAAGACTTTTGAGCTGAAGATATGTACATGTGATGTGATTTAGCTCCATGCTATGGCAGCCGAACATTTGGCACCAGTAAAAATGTGGTCATTCACCCCTTAAGGTCTACAAAAGCCATAGTCTGTTCTTTGGTCCCTAAAATGACATAAAATTACTGTTTTTTAATTAATTTGTTTTTATTAGTAAAACAAATAACTCAACATAAAAACTACAGGATCGAGCAAACGAGCAGAGACTGCAATATAAAGTACTTTTGTTGTAATTTTAAAATAAAAAATAACATTAAAATCCTTTATATTAACAATCAAACCACAAACTTATCAGTTTAGAGCGTTTACTTACATTAAAAGTGAAATTATCTCCAGCTGTGGGGTCCCGCTTTGTAGTCTGCCATTTTTGTCAGAAAATCTGAGTTTGGCGCAATGCATCTTGGGGTATCAACAGCATGAAAAAAAACAACTGAACAATCCATGAAATCGGGAAAAAGAAGACCGTATTCCTTGGCCGAATTTAAAGCAGCCGCTGAATTTGGACAGCACTTGTCGCTGTGACATCATTGCCCGACAAATCCAGCCCAGGAAGGACGCAGCACCCGAGTTTGGACACAGCTAAAGTTCAGACCTTCATAGCAGCAACAGTCTAAACTACCAGACAAAATTCAGAGAATTTGCTTTAAGTTCCTTGATTATTCACAGGGTGTTGACAAAAATGTTTTTCAATTTGATGTTTATTCTGTAAAACTTGAAAACATTAGAATTGATTTGTAGAATAAATGTTTGTTTTTAAAGGGAATTGATTGAGCAGTTTAGTGTTCTGTTTTATTCATGTTCTCTTTTGAAACTTAAAACCTTTTGCTTTCATTTTAGTTTGTAATATTTGTGTCTTTTTTTAGTTTTCTGGGGAAAAACTGTTGCATCATGGTCCTTCAGTGTATTAGTTATGTTTAAAGTATGATAGGAAATAAAGATTTTAATCTATTAACCTGCTGATGATGCACATTTCTCTAATGAGTTATTTGGTTTATATTGTGACCTAAATGCATATATATGTGTTTGGAAGAATTTTTAAAGTTGCACAAAATTTCCAGCAACAAATACTTTTTGGAGGAATCTTAGATTCTATTTGATTTGTTTTATTAATACTTGGACATTTTATATTCACAAGAACAGTTTTTAAATCAAACTTTTTTTAAATACATTTCACAAGGAGTGAAAGTAAAATGAAAGTAAAACTACAAGAACATCCACTTTTGCCCATGATAGGCTCCTTAAGTTTTACTAGAACTCCTAATGTTTGACTATGTTTACTTTGCAGTTTCTGAGGAAAACGTCAGTGGTTGTTTGTAAAGCATCATTAAAAATGAGTTAAAGTTGGATTTTCAGTCAAATCAGAAAAAACAAAATAGATGATTAATGACTAGTAATTATCAATGATTACCATTTTTGCGTTTTTTTTTGGGTTTGGTGATTTTTAGAAGACTTTTGGGCTGGAAAACCATGACTATCAGGCAACACTGGCAGAGCTTGAATGATGATTTTAAAAAAGTGAAATGAAGCGTAGTGATCCATGTGGCTGTAAAAACAAGAAAAAGCACAGAGAAAAAGAGAAATTTCTGGAAGACAAAACAGGAAAAAGAACAGAATCAAGAAACTCAAAGAGAAAAATGTCAAGAATGAGAAAAGGGACAGAAAAGGAAAGGCCGAGACGAGGGGCAGAAAATGCCAACTTTGAAAATATTTCTTAATGATAACACTGCATATGGGTAGATTTCTGTTTTATCCGTTCACTCAAGCATTTTTATTTTTGCCTTCTTTAGTAAAACCAGAAAAATGAAAGAAAAGACAGACTAGAGAGTGAATGATTAATAAATTAGCACATTCAACATATTTCATCTTTTTCCCGAGCTCTGCCCCCTGTGCGACGCCGATCGCTGGCTCTGCTGGACCCTGTGCAGCGGAGCCCGCGATGCTGTCCACCCTCGGCTGGCGATGATTGCGGGCTCTTTCGCTTCAGTTGTGTTAAGGCTGGCGACCTGTCCAGGATGTATCCGCCTTTGCCCAACAGTAACCGAACAGTTTCCACGGCCCCAGCGGGTTCAGGAAATGGATGGAAGTTCAGGACGCAAATCCTCGCATCGTGCGACCATACTGAATTCCATTTTCTAGTCTTTGACCTAGTCACTGAAAACATCACGTGCACAAAGCGGAGTCACCTCAAATTGCGACTTTACACCGACTTCACTTTGAAACTTGACACCCCGCTGCGTCTGATATCAGCATAAAAGTGGACCAGTAACTCGATGTTTTACCCACCAATTATTTAAAAAAATGTTTACAACTACTGCAGAGGGGGCCCCATGTTAGTGTTTGCCTGTGGCCCCCAAACTGCTCCAGGTCTGAGAACCTCGCCGGGACTCAGTGGTTCTTTCTTATAAGTGTGTTTGCTGTCAGAGAGAGGCTGGCGAAGGGTAACTGGGGTACAGCATATATACTTCTATGGCTCTTCTCTACCTTCACAGTCACACACATTCTGAACACTGAGCTTTCCATCAGAGGCAATGTGGGGTTCAGTGTCTTGCCCAAGGACACTTCAACATAGGAGGGCAAGGCGAGAATCGAACCTGCAATATTCCGCCCTACCGCTGCTCCACGGCCGCTCTAAACGAAGGTCTGCAGTGACCCGTCAGCTCGAACAGTTCGCGTGCGCGTCTCACCTGGCGGACACGGGGTCCACGCTCAGCAGCCATCCGCGGTGCTCTTGTCTCCTCGTCTTCACCTTCACCTGTTTGTCCACGTGACGAAGCCACAGCCGCGGGCCTTGCGCGCGCCACACGTGTTGCATTACTGCAAACACAAGCTGCCGCTATCCAATTGATGTGCGCATGCGCGAATCATACGTCACTTCCACGATAGAATTGTCAATAAATGTCCGGATGTCATTTCAGAGAACCTCTTTAAATGTTTACCACAGTGAAAACGTTTACTTTAATGTTGGGAAAAAACGACAGAAAAAATAAATTTTAAACGCACGATCCTGCACGGACTACAAACGGACTCCAAATGTTTTCTTCTTCTTCTGCTTCCTATGACGGTCAGTTTACTCCCGAGTTAGGACGACACAGCGCCACTTACTGACACGTTATCACGGGCTAAAGCGGCAGCAGTCCGTCACGTCTCAGAGTAAAAGTCACGTCTCCTCTTTTCCTGTTTCCAACAAATGAAAAATGAAAAGCATCAAACAGAGAGAATGACTCCAGGCCGTGTGTCTGTCATTCTGTTACGGATTGTTGAATTTTCATTGTCTGGAATGATAACAATATATGATTCTACAGTGTTGCCTTTAGGAGCCATTCTTTTCTTTTTCAGCGCTGTGATCCAGTCAGGAGAAGCTCTCTGTTTCTGAGGAAAAAATCAAACTTTGTAATAACGGAGTTACTGTCAGGAAACGATCATGTGTAAAGTAGGCCAAGAAAGGAAGTGACGTATGGTTCACGCATGCGGGGTGAGCTGGGAAACAGATGGAGTTCCACATCCGTTTACACGTTAAAACGTAGTCTGTTCTACATACTACTAAAATAGAAATGCCACATGAAAACTATTCCCTTTTTAAAACTATTTGTACTTGAATGTGTTCTGTTTATCTGTTTAAATTGTCATTTCATAGTGAAAACACAGTAACGTTTTAAGGTGATTGTGGTCCACCATTAATGGCCTTGAATACTATATTCTTCTTCTACATGTCACTCACTGTCATCTCACACAGACTTGTGCACTTTTACTGTATAGTTTTCCAATCACTAGTATATAAAGGGTAACTAAACAGTAAATCAACTTCTTTCGGCTGTTTACCTGTATAAATGGGGCTTTAAAAGTGCTGACTGTTGGTCCCTGCCAAATATTTGACAATTTGAAATAAACTTGTTTAATATAAAAATTATAGTATAATACCATCTGTGTGCTACCCCTTAGAGGTTAAAATGAGGTAGTACAGTTGAATTTTGTGATTGGTTGACTGGTGTAAGTTTCAGGAGGTTGCACATCGGTCGGTGGTTATCATGTTAGCTTTAGCATGGCTCGTAGGTGTATTGGCTTCAATCGTCAAAAATCTACAACACGGTTAAATTAGTTTCATTTTCAACATTCACCACACACTCAGCAAAAAGCGGGAATATTTCTTAAATGCCTTAACCTAAGGCATCTCAATAAAACAAACGATATTTCACATGCCTCGTTGTCATTATTCATGGCCCATCTCACCAGCAAAGGACTGCAAAGGCTTTTTCAATGTGCGATCAGCCGGAGCACCGTGTGTGCCGGGGCTGAAAATAAGGGACCATCTACAAGACCCCCCCTTTAAATTACATGAAAGTGTAGATTGTGTCAGTGTCACTTATGAAACACACACAAAAAAAAATCAATCATATGCCCACTTAACATTCAGTTTAGCTGTGATAATAGACACAATTGTTGTTCAACAGATGAGGAGGTTTGGCAATTTTGACAAATGACAAAAACAAGAGGGATTTTTAGTGTGCAATTTGTCATATCTATTTGGTGGAAGTCATAGCAATATGGAACCAGCCCAATTTAGTACAGGAAGACAGTGCACAACGTTCACAACCAACTAGAGGCTGAGGAGCATTGTGTTGTTTTTTTTATTTCAATTTTTTCCCCTCTTTGTCCTTAGCAAGGTTTTATTGCTGGCTTTTGCTTTTGTTTTTTTTCTAGGGAAAGGACTTGGTATTCTAGGTTTGTGGGCTTTGCTTGTTTGCTTTTAATAGTTAGATTTCAGTTAGGTAGCCCTAGCAGGAAGCTGCTGACTCCGACGGTCGACGTGGCTGGATCAGATGTCTCCCTGACTTTACCATTTGGTGTCCAGTTCGTTGTGTGTTATGGTCCCTGTGGTTGGTCCTCCTACACTGAGGCAGGTGTCCCTGTCTGGGCTGTTACAATTTATTTTTTATTTATGAATTATTATTTAATGTTCCATCCTTGCGCTGCTGTTACAGAGAAGGTATTTTGGCTGAAGAAAATTCTCCGCAGAGGAATAATAGACTCCTCTCACCGACTCTCGTGTCGCTCTTTGCAATGTCAGTGTCATAAAAGAAAGACCTAAGTGAAGACTCAAACTGTGAATCAATCAATTCTCTTCTTGGCTCAGCATTGATTAAAATTGCAATTAATGTTATAAATAAATCTTGAAAAAGGCTAAGCATCAAAATAGTGAACCAGTGGTATTTGCTTATCCTGGGACTATCGGGTACTCTGCCAACACCCTCACAGAAGAACTGGTTAAATTTAAAACTTAAAAATAGCCATTTTATGACATTTTCTTGAGCATTTTGGCACATTGTTTTAGACAAATACTGCAATGTGTTCTTAATTTTTTTTTAAACTTAGACATGAGAATGTAAACAACACCTGTCTTCATAAGGAAGTCAAAATGATCCAAATAGATACACACGTGGACAAAATTGTTGGTACCCCTCAGTTAAAGAAGGAAAAACCTACAATTCTCACTGAAATCACTTGAAACTTACAAAAGTAACAATAAATAAGAATTTGTTGAAAATTAAATAATCAAAATCAGCCATCACTTTTGAATTGCTGATTAACATAATTATTTAAAAAAAACAAACTAATGAAACAGGCCTGGACAAATATGATGGTACCTCTATAAAAGATTGAAAACTATTTGACCAGACTGACATGATTAACTCAGGTGTGTCCTTTCATTGACATCACAGGTGTTACCAAACTCATAATCAGTCAGTCTGCCTATTTAAAGGGAGACAAGTAGTCACTCTGCTGTTTGGTGAAAAGGTGTGTACCACACTGAACATGGACAACAGAAAGCCAAGGAGAGAATTGTCCCAGGACATCCGAAAACAAATGATAGATAAACATCTTAAAGGTAAAGGCTATAAGACCATCTCTAAACATCTGGAACTTCCTGTGACAACAGTGGCTCATATTATTCAGAAGTTCAAGACCCACGGGACAGTAGCCAACCTCTCTGGACGTGGCCGCAAGAGGAAAATTGATGACAAATGGAAGAGACGGATCGTTGGAATTGTATCCAAAGAGCCCAGAACAACCTCCAAAGAAATGAAAGGTGAACTCCAAGGCCAAGGTACATCAGTGTCAGATCGCACCATTCGTCGTTGTTTGAGCCAAAGTGGACTTCATGGGAGACGACCAAGGAGGACACCACTGCTGAAAAACAATCCTAAAAAAGCCAGACTGGAATTTGCAAAAATGCATGTTGACAAGCCCCAAAGCTTCTGGGAGAATGTCCTTTGGACAGATGAGACCAAACTGGAGCTTTTTGGTAAGGCACATCAACTCTATGTTCATAGACTCAAAAACCAAGCATACGAAGAAAAGAACACTGTCCCTACGGTGAAACATGGAGGAGGCTCAGTCATGTTTTGGGGCTGCTTTGCTGCATCTGGCACAGGGTGTCTTGAATGTGTGCAAGGTACAATGAAATCTGTAGACTATCAAGGCATTCTGGAGAGAAATGTGCTGCCTTGTGTCAGAAAGCTTGGTCTCAGTCGCAGGTCATGGGTCTTCCAACAGGACAACGATCCAAAACACACAGCCAAAAACCCCCAAGAATGGCTGAGAGAAAAGCGTTGGACTATTCTAAAGTGGCCTTCCATGAGCCCAGATCTGAATCCCATTGAACATCTGTGGAAGGAGCTGAAACATGCCATTTGGAGAAGACACCCATCAAACCTGAGACAACTGGAGCAGTTTGCTCATGAGGAGTGGGCCAAAATACCTGTTGACAGCTGCAGAACGCTCATTGACAAATACAGAAATCGCTTCATTGCAGTGATTGCCTCAAAAAGTTGTGCAACAAAATATTAAGTTATGGGTACCATCATTTTTGTCCAGGCCTGTTTCATTAGTTTGTTTTTTTAAATAATTATGTTAATCAGCAATTCAAAAGTGATGGCTGATTTTGATTATTTAATTTTCAATAAATGTTTATTTATTGTTACTTTTGTAAGTTTCAAGTGATTTCAGTGAGAATTGTGGGTTTTTCCTTTTTTAACTGACAATTTTGTCCACGTGTGTAACCAGGTTTCAGCTAAAAACATCAAATCAAGGTTGTAGTCAGTAATAAAATCATGAATTAAAAATGTTTTCCCTGCTAAAGACCTGACATTTAAGAATGCTAACTTAAGAGGTCTAGGAGTAACAGCGTTGTAATTTACCTTGATCCAAACTTTTTTTCAGGATCAACATTTGTTTTGTTTTATCTAATAGTTTTCTTTAAAAACCAGATGTTATTTCTAACTAGCTGACATCTGCTTTTTCCCCTGCAGCCAGGGTCTTGTATCTTCAGCAGAATGTTTTTTTAAAAGGTGTATAAAAAACTACAATTTACTGCATGTGTGTGAGGTGCAAGTTGATCACTATTCTTGAAGTAAACACCTAAGCACAGGTAGCACAAACAATGTCAGTTTCAAGTTGAAATTTTGTAGTTCACACATGTCATGTCACTTGTCCACAGTTTTATAATTCCCCAAGATGTCAAAATTCACTGATGGGCATGCTGAAAAGGGCAAACAATAGAACACAAATGTTAACATGTCTCCTCACAACACCATTTTTATCTTTGACATTTAAACACTACTGTCCCACCTCTTTCAGAATAAAAGCAGCTGCCTGTTAGAACTGCGAAAATAAGACAGTCAACAAACCCTCATGGAAAATTGTGGACTGTCAAGTCCATGTTGTAACTTGGGAGATTATTGTTGTCTCTCATCTGTTCAGATCCAAGACACTTGAATAGACCTCAGCATTTTGATTAAAAACAAATGTCCCAAGCATCTTATACACCTCAAACTTGAAAAGGCTATATGATTTCAAGTTCTCAAAGGTAAAACACGTATTGTTTCAGTGATGAAAAAAAACTGACTCTACTTGACAGATTAATATTTATTCTTTACAAACTTAAATTAGTAGTCATTCAAACGAAGTGCCTCAAACAAAAACTTAAATACATTTTAACTTATACAATGTTCTAAACGAAGCCAGAACATGAAACTTTAATTTGATTATTCCAGATAAATGAGTGCTTTCATCTGTCTGGTCAGAGCTTTCTTTTGGGATTAAAGTAAACTCTTACCCAATTAAGGGATTGCAATTCAACACCTCCAAGCATTTTTCATTTAAAATTCTGAAATGTGATTTTTTTTTCGCAATCAAATTGACAATAACTTCTAAATGACTTTTTATATTTATGAAAGTCCACACTTAAATAATATAAATTCAGATTTTGTTTCCTTGGGTCACAATGAGCACAGATTTGTCTTGCAAAATAAGTATTATAATTCTCAGGTTCATAGTCTAGATCGTCCTCCTTCTGATATTATCCACTCTAGGTCTGATTTTGAAATGCAGAACTACATCCTTTCAATGACCTTCACACATTTACTGATTCAGCATATAGCACTACCACCAGAGCAAAGTCCAGAGTCAAAGGGATTTTGGTGAAACTCAGATTTTCATGACCTTTCAAAACAAAAACATAAAGACAATTGACTGTTTTAACGAATCCTGACCTTAAATTCATTCAAAGACTTGAACCGAATCTTAAAATATGGATTCAGAGTAGTAGTATAACATCACACCAATAAAGCAGTTGTTAAATTCTAATAGAATCACAGGAGATGTTTTCTTTGCAGGTAATTTTAAGCACCACACATTTGTTATCTTAACTTCCAGGCCAATTAGACCAATGATCTGGTGAGAAAAGATGAAACAGCTCCTAAGGCCAAACCCAGTGACAGAAAGAAAGCCATGATGGCTCCAGCTGTTTCGGCTTCATGAGGAAGAACTTTCCTGTTGAAGAAAGCATTTATGTTAGTTGATCATACCCCTAGATTATTCACGAGAAATACTTAAAGAGATCATGTAAACTCATTCAATATTGCATCGGGTTTTGTGGGTCTGCCAGTAAAGACCAGATTGTTGCTTCGCTATCTGCATCACTGCTTAATTTGACCTTTTTTTCCTTTTAAGGAAAAGTCCACTCTGCTTAAGTTTATTAAGTTTTACATACCTTGAACCCCAAAACGTTTAGTTTTTCTGTCTAGAAGGTGGACAGCACTATACAGGCAGATAAAATTTCATTTGAAGTGAACCCCAACAGGTAATTTTAAGGTGGCTGTCAGGTAAATAAGTTTCCTTTCAGTCAGTTTCTTACTTTGGACCATAGCACATGCAGAGGCTTGCCAGGTATCCATTACTAAAGGCAAAGAGGATCATGAAGGTGATGAAAAAGCCATCATGGAGGAAGAAGACTGGCAGATGAAAACGAGGCTCAACGTTGCACAGCATGAAGAGGGGAATGAAGACCATTCGACACAGGACAGACATAGGAAGAATCAAACTGTCTTTTCCGGGCTGTAAACAGATAGAATGAATTGTTAATGTGTTTGATGCGGCGCAAACTCTTTTTCATACAGCAAAATGTATTTTTAAGGGTGTCTTGTTTCGTTGTCATCCTGGAAAAAACTCAGTGCAAGCATCATTTCACTCAAGGTCACTGAGGAGTTCCACTGGAGTCACTTCAGGCAGGGACAATAAGTTGGGACAAAAAGGATGGGTCACATACAGTGCTGAGCATTAGTTCAATCCAAGTTTAACCCTGCTGTCCTGTGCTCTTGACTGGACCAGTGGTGGTCCATCTAAAGGTTCAATGCCTATCCACTAGACCATAACAACCGTAGGCTCTTGCATAGCCTCCACATTAAATAAAACCAAAGTGAATTTTGGCCCAGATGAACCTTGGAAGAATCAGTCTAAAAAACTCACCCACATACAAACGGCAGTCAAGCTCCGCCCACCCCAGTCACACAAATTGAAGAGCAAGAAGCAGCAAACTGGGATGAAGTACTTCTCTGTGTATTTAAAGATACAAATAAAGAGACTAGTTACTTCTTTTAAAATAACTTTGACTGTCATTTGACTGGTTATTTACCCCAAGAGCCTCCAGCTGTAAGGGTAGACCGAGTGTCAGCAGTAACAGCAGGAAATATTCCAATAGTGACCGTGAATAGAAAACAGACAGACAGCGCCAAGACCCAGATCTAAAGTCAAAAATCACAGAAACAATAGAATTAATGAGAACAAATGTTTGTTGTTGTTGATTTAGGTTCAAAGCTATGCAACACGGATGCAAGTCCTGTCTTCAGCTGTGCAATCATTCTACAAACAGCTAAATAAGTAACATGTACACAATCAATAATGAATATAGAAGGAAAGATTCTGAGGCATATTTACAAAAATGGGGAATCTTTAGAAATATCCTATCTGCATTTGGATCCAATTGTCATCAACATGGTAGTTATTTGTCTAATAGAGTGAGGTGGCACTATTTAGCATCTACATTTTGTTCCTTTAAGCCTCCTGCCGTTTTCCACACATAAACATTTGCCACAAACCTTTACAAAAAAATTATATTAATATTAATAATGATAATAAACATTATTTATATGGTGTCTTTCTTAACACTCAAGATTGCCTCACAATACATAAAATAATTAAAAGCATAAAAATGCAACAATAATTTCAACATGTCATGTAGTGAATGCACGCTGAAAAAGGTAAGTTTTAAGATGTTTGGAGAACTGAGAAAGTGAGTCATTTTTTTGTAAATCTGAGGGGAGAGAGTTCCACAGTTGTGGGGCAGAGGTACTGAATGCTCTGCCTCCATGGAAATGAGACAAAATCTTGGAGCAACCAGCCGAAGAGAAGAGGATCATCTGAGGGAGCGAGTGGGAGTAGCAACAGTCAGGAGTTCTGAGGATACGACGGGGTGAGGTTGTGGAGGGCTTTAATAGTTCAAATGAGGTTTTTGTGAGTGATCCGGTGAGGTACTGGTAACCAGTGAAGCTGCTGTAAAACAGATGTAATATGGTGAATGGAAGGGGTTTGGGTTATTACACGAGCGGCTGAGTTTTGAACCAGTTGAAGCTTACAGAGGATTTTTGAGGAAGTCCAGAGAGAAGGGAGTTACAGTAGTCGATACGAGAGGTGATGAAACTGTGGACCAGGACAGTTGTGGAGTGAGGGGTGAGAGCGGGATGGAGATGACAGTATTGTGGAGATGGAAATAGGTTGAGCGGGTGATGTTATTGATGTGAGCAGTGAAAGAGGGAGTGCTGTCAAGGATGAAACCCAGATTTTTTACCTGAGGGGAAAGAAATTAGGAGGAGTTGACAAAAGGAAAGGAGAAGTTACACTTTTTGTTGTAAAGACTGATAATCGAACAGGACTATATACCTGTGCGGAAGGATACCCTGCTGCACGCCTGGGAAGCGGCAGACTAGAAGGAGCGTTATCTGAAGCTAGAGTGAGAAGCCACAGCCACGTGTTCAGCAAGTTGCCTAAATTATTGTGTGCTAACGAGGGGCTAATAAGCGCACATACAGGTGGATGTTGCAGCGTGCGTCACTGACAAAATGCAAGTTCATGTTTGTGGAGGAATTCCCTTTCTGATGTAGGTTTCTGTTAGTTAATGTGGTTAGCTTGTGTTTCATGTTTAAAAACGTTATAGAGTTTAAAGTAATGACAGGGACATTTCTATTGCAGCTTGAATCTACCTTTTTTGCTTTATGCTTGGCTTTTATTTCTGGTTTCTTTTAAAGAATCATGTACATGTAAAGGTAGTTACTTTATTTGTTATTGTTTCATCTTCAGCTTAAGTAGTGTTATTTTCTTTCCTTTTAGACCACGAATATAATAATTAGGGTCTTCTGTATGTCTCCATTTTGGATCTTATTTGAGTGGATGTGAAGACTCAATAAATCTTCACTCAACTGTGGAAACTGCATTCAGGCTCCAGTGTGTTCTTACAGCATCCCAAAGAGACATCAAATCGCCTGAAAGTTTTTACTAAGGGTGGATTTTTTGCCAACAAGAAGTTCAGTCTTATTACAATTTAATTTAAGGAAGTTTGCGATGAACCAGGATTTAACTTCAAGAAGACAGTTGGAGAGGTAGGACAGTGGAAAAGTGGAGTCAGGTTTGGAAGAGACCTGGAGGAGCAGAGTGTCATTCCCATAGTAATGAAAGTGGATGTTGCGTTTTCTGAATATGGGACCAAGGGGGAGAAGATAGATGATGAAGAGCAGCGGCCCCAGGACAGAGCCCTGGGGGACACCTGTGCTAAGGGGAGCCACAGTAGATGTGAATGATTTTAACCAAATTAACTGGGTGCAACCTGACAGATAAGAGTGAAACCAGCTGAGGGGTAGGTTGGTGATACCAATGTTGGAAAGTCTGTCCAGAAGGATGGGGACCAAAGTTGGCAGTGGTGCAGGAGAGCTTCGCAACAGTGTTGTTAGCCACTGGGGTCAGGCGAGCCAGAGCGCCGGCGGTGGGAGTACCTCGGCGGACGTCGAGTAGAGGACCAGGACTGGGGTTACATGTAACATCTGGGAGGATACGTCGTGTGCCGAGATGAATGTATGTCCAATGGGGCTGATACAGAATCTCCGGGTGTTGGAGCAGCGCTGGTGGAGGAGCATCAAATGGAGTCGAGCGAAGCTTAGCAAAGTCGAGTGCAGAGCACTGGAGGAGAGCTGTCAGTGGATGCTTGAAAGTGACAGGATGGTCCAGGCAAGTAGAATCCACACAGAGTTAATCCACATTGTAGCATATGTGAAGCCAGAAGGCAGACTAGCTCACACATACGACTGTGTGTTGATCTGAACCAGACGTGAAGAGATCCAGAAGCAGACCACAGGTGGTTTAGGAAAAAAATTGTATTGACAAAGGTGCCCAGGCCCAAAAAAATACTTAATTAGCTTAGTTTGCTTAATTAGCTTAGTTAGGTCCAGGGAGCACTGACACTGTGACACAAACACTGACGTTTTCAGTTTTAATGACAACTTCTTACCTTCTTAAAGATCTTCACCATGCAGGAAATGTTGTTTGGCTCCAACACATCAGGTACTGGTTCCTTTATGTCTGAACACCTAGAATCTTTTAGTTTACAGTCAAAACCTGCCCTCTACACACCTGATCTACCTATTAGTTATAGGCACTTTGTGGTTAGTTCTAAAATATGGAAAAAAATGTTCTAAATGTTTCATTTATAAACTATGAACAAAACAAACCAATAAAAAACATGAGTTTCAAGTAAAAAATATTAGTACCTTTGTTCATCAGCTGAAGGGAGGTTTGTCTGTCGTCTGGTGTGAGTTGATGTTTTCTCTCCTGATAAAACTGGAAGAACTCCTGAAAACATGGACACATGATTATGAGCTACAATGACCTACAATCTGACAAAAGGAGGCAACGTTGAGCAGTGCATCTGATTTTAATCAAGACTGAAAATCTCAGTTTTACAAGATGACCTGAAAGACAGAAGCTTTAGGGTTTTACTGAAAGAACTTGAACAGGTTTACCAATGGAAACAACTCAAAACACCCTACAACAATCTATCTAGTACTTCTGCTGCCAAATAAAAAAACCTGAGTGATAGTTTCTGATCACAAGTTGACTTTATTTTGATATTTGATGTCTATTTCAGGATTTTCCCAATTCTGTTTCTACATCCAGTCGTTTTTAGGTTTTTGGTTGTCTGTGCAGACAGGGCTGAAACTTTGATGATTTCATTGTCAAATCCTCTTTGAAAAGCCATGAAGGTGGCCAAGAGGAGGAAGACTTCTTTCCTGAGGATGATAGTAGAAGGGTGTGGCATTGTCTAAATCAGGGGTGTCAAACTCCAGGCCTCCAGGCCTGGCCTCCAGCTGGTTTTCTAGAAACCTTGCCATATCTGCTGCTGATTACCTGGATCGGGTGTGTTTAGCCAATAAGAAGCTTCAATGGCAGGTTGGTTGGAAAACGTGTAGGACACCGACCCTTGAGGCCTGGAGTTTGACACCTGTGGTATAAATCTTATCAACACTACAAAAATAAAATCATAAATGAATTTCCATCAGGATAAATAAAATATGATTGTATTGTATTGAATTTGTATAACTGGCAAAAAAAATTGACCACTACTTTGCCTGGTTTGAGTCAGTCCCCCCCTCCCTACTACAGTCTCCACCACCAGCAGCATACTAATACATCAGTATCACAAAGTGAGATGTGTACTACCAATTTAGGCAGGATGATGTAGGACAGGACGGACATGAAAATGACACCACAGGCTGTGATGAAATAACCAAAGGCTGCATCTTGTATGTTGGAGCCACCTAAAAGAGCCACAGGTTGGATGGAACAAACACATTTTAAATCAAGCAAAATGGAAAAAAATAACTTCAAAATAGAAAGAAATAAAAAGTAAAACAGATGCAGAGTTGGTATGAAGAAATTAAAAATGACAACTAAGTGAAAACAAGAAAAGATATATTGTTCTAATTATATTCATTAAATAAGTTCAGAAATCAAAGAGATAAAGAAGAAATAAATGGGGAAAAAGAAAAAAAGACATATTGAAATGTGCTTAACTTTCACTAAAGATGAAAATAAACTTTCACAGTAAATGAAAAAAAAGGGATTTTTCAGGATATTGCAAAACTGAAGCTTCACTCTGAATAAATGAACCATAAACAGACTTGCAATAGCGCAGATCATGGCAAAGGCAGCAAATGTTCCAGCTAGTCCCTGACCACTCATAATGGGGGTTGTGTAAGAAGCTGGAAGCACACCGGCCATCCCAAACAGACTGCCTTGAAGAACTGCCCCGAAAGCTGTAAACAAGAAACACAATTATTACCAAACAGACAACCCTCAGTTTTTAAGGCCGTAAACGAGTTCATTAGAAAATTCTCTTACAGTTAATGATGACGATCTTCACCATAGTGAGACAGAAGAAGGGCAGTGGATCCAGGGGAACTTTGACCAGAACGGATGTGATGATAAACACCAACATGATGACAAGTAGACTTCCCATCACTCTCAGGCGCTGAGGGATACTGACAAAAAAGAGTAAGGAGATGTTACGGCCCCAGGCCTTTTGTGTATTTTGGATGTGTGTGTGTTTTTGTCCCCTGCAGAGGCCTGTTCCACCATGCTGCCTGAACCTTCCTCCTGGTTGCAGCCACCTTCCCTCTTCAAATCATCAGGCTTGGAGGGAAGCACAAAAGCCTCAACAGTCCTTGCTCCAGAGACAGCTGAATTTCCTGTTAGGGAAGCAGCCTATCTATAAACTAATTTGGTTGGTGTGTAATATTTTCCTTGGTGTAATGAGCATTTGTATTTGACAAAGTATGAAAAGTGATATAAATGTGCTATAAACTGTTCTGGTCTGTTGATGAAAAATAAAATAAAGAGCCAGTTTTTCCAGAAGTAAAGAAATGTGACAAATCAGTGTAACAGAGCGAAGGAGAGCTCATGAATGTTTGACTTCATTCTTCCTGACAGTCACTGCAGCTCTGCATCTGTCTTTCTACAAGCTGAAGGAAACACATGTTTCATCCTCACTTTCCTTTGTTTCTCCCTTTTGGACGGAAGCTCCGCCCACCCTCACAACCACAGACATTCATATGAGCCCCCCCACAACCACTGGAAAGGTCAAAAGATTGGCTCGAATTGTTCAGAAAACTGAAGAGAAAAACAAGTGATTGACACGTCTGAACCACAGCATCGGTAGCGACTTGTTACCGAGTTTCAGCTCTCATCCCCGTGTGACGGTGGTTCAGGTTTGGACAAGGATCCTGCTTTAATAACTCTGAGATCAGGCCTGTGTGTTTGAAGGACACATTATTTGCTTGATTCAATAAGAATAATTCCTCTAAGTCTCCACGCTCTCTCCCTCTGTCCAAACTCTCACTGACCGTAACTCTGCATCAAACACCCAGATTATGAACGGAGCTGCAGGATTCATGCAGCGGTCAAACCCGCAGCACAATCTGAACCCAGCTACGATTCAGTCACATGGGACAGACAGTCAGCTCCTCCCCTTGATGAAGCAAGTCTATACGCACTCTGGAAACTCCCCCTCCCCTACACATCACTGGGCACACGCTATGAAGCATCAATCCAGAGCGTCACATCACTAAAACGTCTAAAGATATTATAACAAATAAAGATGAATATTTTGCAGATATTGTCTGTCATTGGTTATCTTCAGAACGTAACTCCTGCAATAAATGAGGAACTACTGTGAATAATAATCACACTTTTGTAACACTGAGATATGGCCAGTGACTCTTGTTTATGAGACACACTGGTTTATTAAAAAAAAAACAAAAAACAAAAAAAAAAAACAGTTTCCCTACTGGTGGAGCAAAAAAAAAAAAGATTAGTGTCCATGAGTTTTCCGATCAGTTATGCTGTGTCAACAAACTCACTAAAGAGTGCTTGGTCAGCAGTGTTGGGGGTAACGGAATAAAAAATGACGAACTAGTGTAATTTAATTACTTTTATCAGTAACAGAGTAACGTAACAAATTAAAGTTCAAATTTCAGTAATGAATTAGTTACTGGACTATAGAAACTGTCGCTACTTTGTTACTTAGGTTTTATAGGCTCTGACATTTTCTCTCTGTTAGATGAAACAAAAACACAGCTTAATTTAAAACAAAATGGAGTAACTGGTGCATACGTACACGCATGTGCGTGCAGAGTCTGGGATCGGTCAAAGTACAAACATGCCGTCTTTGTTGCAGTCTAGGTGCTTTCCAAAATGGCTCAAAAGTGAGACGAAAAAAGACGCTGTCCTGAAAGGAGTCCTGTCATCTCTGCAGAGCAGCAGGTGAGCAGCAGAGCAGAGATTCACCCCATGAACTGATGTGTCTGTTACAAATGAATCCGCTCTAAAGCTGCTGTTTGGAGTGAAAGACGAGAGTCCGCTCCTTCCTGGGACTCTTAGACGATTATTTCTATATGAATTCACCCTTTCTTTTTTTGTTTTTCTCTCTAAGCTGCATGGACTGATCAACATGAGTTTGTGCTCAATGTGCTCTGTAGGGGCGGGTGGGGGTGTATAGTTTGGTAGACCTGCAGCCGTGCAGAACTGTGCACTAAAGACAGATGGAGAGAGACAGAGCGAGACTGATGCATTGGGTGTAACTCATTGTCATGGAATACATGAAGTTATCCAGAATGAACATGGAGGCATTTCATAGTTCTTTGTTTTCAAAAAACTGTCTTGGTTTCAGATTTAGATAGAGATGAATATGAATATAACAGTGTTTTCCACATCACCCTTACCCTATTTTTACTTTAGTTTTCTAATAGGTGTTTTTGGAGCACGTATTTTCTGTAAAGTCCTGATCAGATTGTTGCAGACAGCTTTCTTGAAAAAGCTTCAGAAGTTAAGAGATCTTTTAAAAAAGTTTTTTTTCTTGGCCTGGATTAGGTTTAGAGATTGGGAAAAACGTGTATTTTTTTTTTTAATGTGATGGGTCTGGTGTGCTTACCGTGAATGCAGGAAAGAGTTGAGACAGGTGCAAAGCAGCAGTGGCAGCATTGCACACATTGTCATCACGTTGTTGAAAATGGCCTGCAAAACTGTGCGGCGTTGACCTGCTGCCTCTGTTTGGTTGACCAAAAAATCTGAAGAAGAGTCCTTCAGGCGGCTGGTAAAATACTGCAAAAACCAACAGAGTGAAACTCCAATACATTTTTGTGCTTGAAATCTTAAAGATCAGTGCACTATTTTATTTGTTCATGTTTTATTTGGATGACATATAGACGAAAGAAAACAGGAAGGGATCCCACACCGTTGTAGCAGTCATAAAAAAGTTCCATGGCAGAAGAGTCCCCAGACCAAGCATGAAGAAAATCAGCCACACTCCAAAGTATCTGCAAATACCAGAACACCCAAATGAGTGTGTCTTCATCTCTGTTTGAGTCTGTCTGTGTGGACTTGTTTGTGTAGGTCTCTGATGTGAGTTTCTGTATGACAGTGTGCGTAGTCAGTCTGTGTGTATCTTTGTGTGTTATTAGTCTCGTGGCTTTTCTTTTTATAAATCAGCTGTTTCAGAGACAGTTCATGAAAACGTGCCGTCACACTTTGACCTAATGATGTCACAGAGAAACGTCAGAAAAGTTTTCACTTTCCTGTTTTTTTTTTCCTCTCTACACACTTTCCAGACATTTCTCCGAAAGACATTAATATTTTCACACTTTTCGCTCTTAAACTCTCAAAGTTCAAACCTTAAAAGTCCAGGATTATAGAATGAAAACAAAGATGTGATCACAAAAGATATTTATGTATATTTCAAAGCTGACTTTGTACAGTAGATACGGCACAGAGGGGATTGATGGAAAAGGTCTACAGCCAATCAGGATGCAGAATACAATGTGCCTTTAGAGCCTGCAAAAGTGCACTGGAAAAAATCTGTGAAACACTGAGACGGCAAAAATGAACTGTAATATAGAGTGACCGTTGTATTGAAGTTACCAAACAGTACTCAATTTGATGATCAAGTAGAAAAATAAGTCACCAGAGCTGATAAACCCTTCAAAATGTCATGGGTGTGTGGGTATGAGACATGCTGTGGAAGTGGGTGCTGGAAGGTTAAACACAATACACCTAAATGAGTAAGAAGCACTGTGGCAGACATGTAAAACTTTCTGATTCTCGTTGTGAGTTTTTTACAAGACTTCGGCAAGATGCCACAAATATAAACACACAAAAGATAGTAATGCAAATGAGCTGACGGAAAATAAATGTGAGAAAAAGTATGTTTCTTTGTTCTGAGACTATTTGCATAAAACTAAATTAGTGTTTTTTTTCATGTATGAGTTTGTAATCGATTCTTCTTAAGACAAAAAAGCCCTTTGGGTTGTATATGTTTACATTAATGTCTGTGTGTATATGTGAGATTGTGTGTTCATGGGTGTGTATGTATCTTTCAGCTGCAGCGCCTTATCTTCAGGCTGCAGATAAACCAAAAGTTTACTGAAAACAAACTGAGGTGCCTATAAAATCAGCAAGTATAACATTTTAGTTGTAATATCACAACAAAACTAACAATAATTTTGAATAACTCAGAAACTAGCAGGTGTTAGTAGTGTGTGATTGACACTGGACCTCTGATTACGACTCTTGTTTTCACTCTAAAGAAAATCATCAGTCATTTTTATTCCTTTGTCAATTAGTTGATTAGAACAATTTCAGAAATTATATAATATAATTTTAAACTTACTTGTCTTTTGGTGAGTTTGGGGCCATTTCTCATGAAAAGCCAAGTCTCTCAAGGACTGAAGAAGGTGAAAGAGTGAAGACTGAGTGGGCCACTTTCACAGAGGACCAAAGGTGTGGCTGAGCGAAGGAGGAGCTGTTGAGCCAGATGGCTTCATTTTACTCGTCACAAGAATTTCATTTAGATTCGAAATGTATAACATCCTTTATATGAGAGTATAAAATGAATACAGCCCTAGTTTCTTAAACAACAATCACTATAAGCTCTCCAAGTACAGAAAACTGGTTAGCATTAGATCTGACACCTCAATACATTTTCAGGAAAATCAACAAACTATTCCGAATAAGTTCAGCAAAAAGTTTTTAGTCTTCTGTCTTTAATCTCTTTAGACATCATTGTTATAAATCCACAACTTGTGTTTGTTTTCATGTCAAGATCCGTTGAGGAAAACAACAGAGGTTAGAAACTTCAGACAGCCCAACATCCTAACAAAGGTGCTTCATTCAAACGTCAGCACATGAGAAAAAGCTGCTCTCTGGCATGGGTTAAAGCTCAGTCATTAGAGACAGTTGTGCTGAATAGTCTCTGGCTTTTTTAAATGTGAAAGGCAGCCGTCTCAGAGGCACATTACTAAACACTTTGAAATCTATTAAATCTGAGAGTTTGAGCAACCAAACTGCATTATGGTCAGCTGGGTTTTGTGCGAACACCCAACAAGTGAGTCATGTTTTTATTACAATTTTAAAAGCTTGCATGTTTATGTATGCTGCTTTTTTGGGAAGAGGGTCAATTGCTCTGAAATTTCAGAACCAACTTAACAAAGACAAACACTCAGTAAATAAAAGATGAGTACAGACAATCTGAAAACAGGAAAAACATTAACAACAGAAACAATTCCATACGCATTATGAATGGCAGCTGCTGATTTTACCTTTTTAAGTGTTTAGAAGAAGCTTATAGTCCCCACATTTCTGCCCTTACCTGATTGACTGAAAACTGAAGGTTAAATCTATGAGTACTTCTTGGTAATTCTGTGGAAATCTGTTTTGCAATCTTTCTTCCTCTTTGGTCACGTTCCTTTGAGATCTTCCGCTTGTTGTTCTGCCATCTCAGCAAAATTAGTTTTTCTGAGGCAGAAGATTTTCACCTTTAGTCTGTGATATCAGTACATTTGTGGACTTTGTTTCTGTGTAAATAACAGTGTTGAGATAGCAGAAAGTAATATTGCTGCAAGAAGACTGCTGCTACATTTAAACATGCTGTGAAATAAAGTTTTCCTGGTTTAGTTACAGCTGGGTGTTAGTAACTAAAATAAAAAAGGAAGTGTCTGCACATCACATCCATGAGTGGTTATGACTTTGTGAAGATGGGTTTATTCTTTCATGATTATTTCAATATTTCATTTGAGCCACTACAATTATTCAAATAAATTTGACCCATACAAACGTTTACCTGTTTAAACTGAAAAGTATTTCAACCATCTATTATGGTTTATAACAATCCATCTCATGGCAAAAAAGCTGGTTGTTTATTAGAACATCAGTTACAACATCAAGCCACTTCTCAGATACCAAATATTAAAAATACTAATGCAGTTATTTCCGACCCGGCTGAAACTAAATTAATTTTTAAATCATTCTATTCCAAGTTATGAATGATAAATGGGGTATACTTATTTAGTGCTTCTCTACCTTCCTTGACGATTCAGAACGCTTTACAGTCCCATTCACACACTGATGGCGGCTCTGCTGCCGAACACTGGCGCCAACCTTCCATCAGAGGCAATGTGGGGTTCAGTGTTGCCCAAGGACACTTTGATACATGAGCGGGCAAGGTGAGAATTGAACCTGCAATATTCTGATCAGAGGCTGATTGCTGCGCCACTGCCCCCCCCCCCCCCCCCCCCCCCCCCCTTATAAAAATCTAAAACATTTTCAGATCATACTACACAGCCTGATTTCCTCAACTCTTTCATATCTTGTTATCAATGCTGATACCGCTATACAATTGAACTCACCACTTTCTCTTGAAGAAATACGCAAGTTAATTAAATTAACAAAATACTCCAGATCCAGACGGATTTCCGGCTGAGTTTTACAAGAAATTTATTGAAAAATTGTCCACGTTACTCTTATCCATGTTTAACAAATCTTTAGCATATTGGTCTCATTCTGAGTAATTCACTCTTGGACGCGGTACTCGACAGGGCTGTCGCTTATCACCTTTGCCTTTTGCCATCGCAGTTGAGCTATTGTCTATTACTTATAAGGTCTGCCCCAATATTTAGATGGATTACTCGTGAAGAGATTGAACACATACTATCGTTGTATGCTGATGATTTGTTATATGTACTGTATCTGATCCCATATTTTCAATTCCTTTGGTTTTGAATATTTAAGAGAAATTCAGTTGCCCATCAGGCTACAAATTAAATTTACATAAAAGTGTGTTTCCCAATTAATCCTGCTGCTTGTGCTCTCAGACCACCGGACTTGCCCTTTAAATTTCTTCCCCTGGTCGGGTGAACCCACAGAGCTGCCTGCAGTGGATTTCTGGTTTTGCCACTGTGAGGAGACATTGGCTGTGGTCCATGTGCAACTCCAACACCCTCTCCGTAAGACCCAAGAGCAGGCTGACCGGTATCGCCGTGAAGGACCCAGTCAGGCTCCCAGTCTGTGGGTCTGGCTCTCCATACGAGATCTCTGTCTGAGGCTTCCCTGCAAGAAGGGGAGTCCCAGGTTTGTAGGTTCAGTCTTAAAAACCAAACAAATCCCCCTCTGTGTCCTACCACCTGAGTACCACATTTTGCCCACCTTCCATGTCTCGCTGTTGAAACACGCCGGCTGAACTCCAGATGGGAGGGTCGCGGACTCTGAGTTAGCTTTGTGGACTTTTTAGCTGTGCTTGGTTTTTGTCTGAACTAATAAACCTGAAGCAAGTGGAACCAGACGTCTACCTGTTTGCGACAGATGGGTTCACTGCTTTTTAAAACGTTTGCAGACGAACTTTCTTCTTTTTTACTTCAAATGTATATTGAGTATCTGGCCCAAGGTCACCCCCACACACATGTTGTCAGAGGTCCTGATCTCACTTATTTTCAAGTGTGATAAAAATCTTCTAGTGTAAAAGTTAAAGGCCAACTAGTTTGATTAACTGTGATTGCAACATCTTTTCAGAAATATTAGTAAGAAGACTAGACAAATTTATGACTACTCTAGCACATCCCGATCAGGTTGGCTTTATTTTTAACCTTTACAGAAGTTCAGAATGATTCCTCATTAAAAGTTGCCTTTCCAGCAGTAGCTCTTTCTATGGACGCTGAAAAGGTGTTTGTAGAGTGATAGTAGAGTTTTTGTTCTCTACCCTGGAGGCCTTCGGCTTTGGCACAAATTTAATTTCCTCCGTCAAGCTCATCTACAACAATCCAAGAGCCTCTGTTAACACCAACCGTATCTTGACAAAACCCTTTAGGCTTTTTTGGCGTACGAGACAGGGATGTCCCACTCAGCCCTTTACTCTTTGATCTAGTACTGGAACCTATGGTTGTCTCAATCTGTAAAGACCCTGACTTCCCCGGTGTTTGCGGAAATGGTAGCGGTCACAAATTGATGATACATGCTGATGATGGTCTGATGTTGGTTACACATCCACACCATTCTGTTCTCACACTTCTTAGAATCAATGATCAATTGTCTCATCTATTGGGCTATAAAGTTAACTGGGCTGAATCTGAGGCTCTTCCCTTAACTTCCTCATGTCCCAAGGTGTTGTTTCTACAGGGTGATTTCTGCTGGTCAGGAATTAAATATCTTGGTATTAAGTTTCCCCACACGTTGTCAGACTTAATTTGGGTCAATTTTGAGTCTTTGTTAGACATATTTAAAATTGATACAGATCAATGGTCTCCTTTATTTTGTATCTCTTTGGGGAATAGTTAATGTAATCAAGATGAATGGGGTACCTTTATTCAACTACTTGTTGCAGGCCTTCCCCTTAAAGATACCTGTAGGTTACTTTAACAGTTCCAAAAGAAATTATTACATAGGTTATCAAATTGGCTAAAGCTTCAGACCTAAAATAAAAATGATTCAAAGGTCAGTGGCTCTGGGAGGTTTGGGAGCCACCAACTTAACTCTTAATCATTATACCTTCTGTCTCAGACACATCATCCACTGAGCACTACCTCCTGAGAGCCCCCCCGGCTTGATCTTCGGAGCTAGCTGTGCAGCCCATCCTCACTACTGCATTTTATTAGTACTAAACTTTCCTCTTGAATTCAAATTCCTCTGATCATTTGCTTTCTACAGTTTAATTGGAAAACAATTGCTACTACATTAGATTTCACTTACACCTTCATACAACAGCCTCCATGTGGTTTAATTCAAGTGTCTGCATTGATAAATATCTCTTCTTTTGGAGCCCGTGGGTCAGGTGGGGCATTTTGTAAATGAAGAGGGAACTCTCAGATCTTTTAATGACTGAAATACTCAATACCAGCTACCTCTGAATCAGGTTTTGGAAATACTTACAGCTGTGACATCTGCTGTCCAATACCTTTGACTCTTCTACTTCCGCCCCTGAGGTAGTGGGCTGGCTTGCTTGAGCTGTAAAAGACCTCTGTAAAGGGTACAAAGCCACAACATATTATTCAATGCTGTTTAAGAGCTTTGATAGAAGTCTGTCATTTCTTAAAATTTCATAGGAAAATTAATTTGAGTGCAGTTTAAAGAATCAGAATGGGACAAGATTTTTAGAAATCTTAAAAAATACCATGGGAACTTAAACTTGTGAAACTTGTTCAATCTCTTGTTTGCTGGAGGTATGAGGCCCAAGAAGGCACACTCACACACAAGCTTTGAAACTGTCCCAAAATTCAAAGAATTTGGAAATAAAGTCACAGTACCTCATACAGGTTATAAAGCACAATATATCCCTCTCTCAGACCCTCTTTATTTTAGGTGACCTCTCTCCTCTTAATGACCTCCCTCTAAAGCCTGGGTTTTCAAAGCGTGGCTGAGTTTTTGTGGCCCACAATAAATCATAATTGATGGTTATTAAAACAGCTGTACATTGCTTGGAAAAATATTTTGTGTTTTGTGGTTAATGGTGACATCTGTTGGAAAAAACAGTAATTATACCCTGGTGTCAATGGTGCAGTGTATTTATTTCACCACTAGAGGGCAGACAACATTTTCTATGTCACTAACTCTGCGGCCTACTGAATTTCATGAAAAATACTTGACTTCACTCGAGAGACTTCATCTTTAAGCATGTTGCATTATTCATCCCACTGATACAGGAAACATTTGTTATTTGCAGCTAGAACCATGCTAAGGCTACGTAGCTCACCAAGCATGCTAGCAAGGGGAAATTGGTCAGTCTCTCAAGCACCCCAACAGAGGCACGGGTGTGAATTTGCAACAATGTCCAATCAAAATTGCCTTTGAGGCGAACCTCCAAAACCCAAGGAGAGCACATCCATCAAGGGGTGTCATTTCCACAATCTGAGTCCAATTGGAGCCAAACTGCCATTCCCTAGCTTGTACGACCTCGAAAAACATATCAATGTTTGGTTTCCAGCGACCTCTGGAAACTATGTCCCCAAAGCCATCCGAATGGTCAGGAGGTTGTCTGCTTATGGCCTCTTAGACCTATTTGACACCTAAATGGAGAACAATCAGATGTTTGTGTTTTTTTTTTTTTTTTGGGTCAGGGATTATTACAGCTGCACAGACCTCCAACAGCTCCATGGAGTCTAAGAGTACCACATGTAGGAGATCTGAGAAGGCCCTGAGCTGCATAGACCTCCAGTTGCTCCGTGACCCATAGATGACCAAATAGAGATCTGAGCAGGCCCCGAACTGCTCCAGCAGCTCCGTGACCCAACCCACAATCCCCTTCATTCCCCACAACCAAGTAGATTGCACAGAAACCCTGTTTTAATCCCCAAGAACCCATGCCAATCAGTAAAAGTGCCCAGAAAATAGTCCACCCCCAACCATCACGAAATGTCCCCAGAACATAATCTGTTAACAAAGAATCACTTTCCTTCCCCACAACTAGGTCTGTTCCACAAAATCACTAAAAGTCCCCATAAAATAGTCCGGTCTCTACAATCGCTTTCATTACCCAGAACATAAACTCTTCCAATTAACAATCTACTCTCTCATGCATAGAGCTCTGCTGCCATCAGTTGGTCTCACCCCAAACTACACTCTATCAAATGGATTCGGTTCAGAACTCATTCTATTTAGTCACTTTCCTTTGGGGAACTGGAAATCACCTACATTGCCCTCAGGCCAACCCCCCCACCCCCACCCCACTTACCTCACCCCAATCGTCTGTCCAGTTCTTTTTCAACCTACCTCACCCCGACCCTTCCCCCACTCCCTCTCCCCAATTATCTTCACACGACACATACTACAAGGGTCCCCCAGATCCCACCCACACACCCAAACAAACACAAAGGACCCCTAGATCCCGCTTACACTTCCACATTTTTCTTCCTTTTCCCCCTCTCTAGAAAAACCTATTATTTCCCCCTTGAACCAAAAGACATCTACGAAAACAAGGCAGTGACCAAGTGGCCACCTGCAGTCATAAGAAAGATACCTGGTTCACCAGATTTCCAGAAACACAACATAGTGCACGTGCTGTCAAACTTGGGTTTCAGCGCAGAGATGCTGGATGGAGCACAGCTGTGATAATTGCATCCTTTTGCTGAGCTGTTTCCTTTTGGGAACCAACGAGCAAAGGCCTGTGTGCTGGGAGGATGAATAAATGGGACGCTCATTCTCATGAAGGACAGAGCAACAGATTTCAACTGAAACCTTGCAGCAGAACTAAAAAGGAAAAGATATCTACAAACACCAAAGAGGCAGCCGGTAAGAGCTGGGACTCAAACCAAAATCAACTTCTGGAAATGGATTGTTTGGATTGCTTCTTGTTGATTTTGTGAAGATTAAGAAACCATTTGGTTTGTGTCTTCTGATTCAAAGGTTTTTCAGCTACTGTTAAGGACCAGAAACCCAAACATACTCCTGCAACAACCATACTCCTGCAAACCAAAGAATGTGATCAAGCAAAGCGTCACAATGGTGGATCATTTGCAAAGTGAAACTAAAACAGGGAGAACAGAAGTTGTATTGGTCCTTTCTGAAGGAAATCCTGCTATATCTTTGGGTGGAAATCTCTTAGCCTTTTCAAGTGGGGAAAATAAAGCATACCTTGACAGTACACTTCAAATCAAAACGAAAGTACAGCACACAGAGGGAAATTGTTGGTTTGTGTTAACCCAACCGAACAATGAAGGAGCGTGCTTTCACCCCTTCTCCGTACATCTGGAACTCCTTTGGCCAACAGAACGGAGTTGGGCTCCAACCCGACACATCTAAAAAATGTGCGACATGTTGAATCTCATTCAACTGTAACTTTAGGAATACAGAATCAGAAAAGTGCTATCAGTTTAAACCCACGATTAAAGAGTCACTCGGTGCATGAAATTATGTTTAATTTTTTTATAGGAATCTGTTCATTTTCAATTTTTACATGATCTAAACAAATCATGTCAGGTAAAGGAGACTAGGCTAAATCATCAACAAAAACTGATTTTAGATTAAAGAAATAATTTCTGATGATCTTTAGATCATCTAAATGTTAGCATTTTGCCAGTGTAGATTCTAATCAACTCCACAAAAACGCTGCTTTTTGGAGCTTCACAGAAGTTTGTCAACTCAGATTACACAATGGTGACGTGTCTGTGCTTCATGGACTGAGCCTGTTTCACCAGATCTGGAACCTGCAAACCAAAAAGGAGCACATTTGAAATCATTGTGTGTATCCTGTTGTTCATTTTATGCTGTGAGTGAGGGTGGGCTGTCCTGGGAAACTCAACATTTTTTTTGAAAAACTGGAGCCCAAGCTGACCTGTACATTGTGGCAGCAGCTGTCCTGGATTGTGAAAACATCACCAGTTTTAGCTGCAGACAAATTAGAGGTTGTTACCACAGCTGTGCACACAGGCACAAAGCACACAAATAGTCACTAAAACACAAACACACACAAAAGTCTGAACACCACAATTCACTGAAACACAAAATAGGTAGACACAAAATGCACTCACATAAAAACACAAATAAATTAAATAGACAAAAAACTAAATTGACAAAAAGTCAGACACAAACACAAAACATGTAAACACTGCTTATGCAGATACAACACACAGAGCCACGAAACACACATGAAAAGTAAAATGTAAAACAGAATGTTTATCTGACAAAAACAAAACATACATAGATCTAAATTACATGTAAGCATAAAAACAAAGCACAAAATCACAAAAAATCAACACTGATTCAAAAAGTTCACAGAGCCAACAAAGCCACGAATACAATCCACACATAAAAAACAAATATAAAAAAGCACACACAGGCAAAAAACATACTGACACAAAACACACTAAAAGCCACAGGGGGAAAGACACATAAATAAAACACAAACATGAAAAAAAACAGCACAAAAGCACAGGTAAACAGAAAAAGGAAAACACACGTTGACACAAAAAACATGGACATACACAAAAGCATACACACAGAAACAAGAACAAACATTTACCTAAAACACACACTGATACAATACAAAAATACAAAACAGCACTATATTGGAGGGGAACGGGAGGTTTATAGTTCTTAACTCATCAAGCTAATACGAATTAGGGACAGTAAGCCTTACAGGAAGTAAAGCTTAGGCAAGCCAAGGCAAGTTTCTTTGTATAGCACATTTCAAGTACAAAGACAATTCAAAGTGCTTTACATGAAACATAAAAGAAACAAAACAAAAGAAACATCAAAGGTGTGATCATTAAATAAGATTTAAAGAAAGTTAAAAAGAAGTCAATTTAAAACAAGCATAGATAAAAAGTGCAGATGTTAGCTTTTGAATCCAAATGAATCAAATTAATCAAATGCAGCTAAGAACTGCTGGGTCTTTAACCTGGATTTAAATACACTAAGTGTTTCAGCTGATCTAAGGCTTTCTGAAAGTCTGTTCCAGATCTGTGGAGCATAGAAGCTGAATGCAGATTCTCCATGTTTAGTTTGGACTCTAGGAACTGACTAAAGACTGGATCCAGATGAGTGGAGAGGTCTGGCTGGTATATACTGGGTCAGGAGGTCAGTCATGGACTTTGGTGATAAACCATTTAAAGCTTTATAAACCAGTAGCATAACCTTAAAGTCTATTCTCTGGCAGACAGGCAGCCAGTGTAAAGACCTCAGAACTGGACTGATGTGGTTCTACTTTTTTGGTTCCTGTGAGAACACGAGCAGCTGAGTTCTGAATAAGCTGTAGTTTCCTGATTGATTTTTTGGTCGTCCTGTGAAAACACTGTTACTGTAGTCAAGTCGACAAAAGCTGAAAGCATGAACTAGTTTTTCCAGGTCCTGCTTAGACATTAGATCTTTAATCCTTAAAATATTTTACAGATGATAGTAGGCTGATTTTGTGTCCGTCACTACACCCAAGTTTCTGGTCTGGTTGGTGGTGTTAAAATGAATAGAGACGTCCAGTTTCTCTTTAGCTTCGAAGACAATAACCTCCGTTTTGTCTTTAATTGAAGCATGTTGTGACACATCCTGTCATTAATGTCCTCGATGCATTTACCAAGAGCCTGTACAGGGCCTCGGTCTTCTGGTGTCATATATCTGTCTCATCTGCATAGCTATGGTAACTAATGTTCTTTATAACCTGGTCCAGTGGGAGCATGTAGATATCAAATTGAAGTGGCCCCAGGATGGAGCCTTTTGGATCTCCACATGTAAATTCTGTCGGCTCTGATATGAAGTTACCAACTGAAACAAAACATTTTCTGCTTTCCAAGTATGTTTTGAACCAGTTTAGTACTGGCCCAGTGCGACCCACCCAGTTTTCCAGTCATTTGAGTAATATAGCGTGGTCGACTGTATGAAATGCTCAGATTTAGGGGTAGACAAGATGGGGTCGAAACGTAAAGAATGATGGACACAAGAGAACTAAAATGAACTTAGTCTATTAAATAAACAAAACTCTGTCCTGAAAAACAAAAAGGAAAATAATTAGAGTGCTGGTTTAAAACAAAATGATGAACCAAAGGGAACTGGAACCTTGGCCAAACATAAAAAATCAGGGAGACAGCTGACCCAGCCATACTGACCATCAGAGTCAGCAACTCCCTGCTAAGGGTGGCCTAACCAAAACTACCTGCAAACAGTAAACAGACACAAAGCCCACAAACTAAGACTACCAAGGTCCCAAACCCAAATTAAAATAACAAAACCCAACTGTTGAGGAACCAAAAGAGCCACAAACCAGCACAACCCAACCCACTGCTCTCAGCCTCGCGCTCTGCCTCTGCCTTCTTGTGGTGTGGCTTCCTCTGTCTTAAATACCCGGCAGGTGCTGATCAGGACAATTGGCTTCACCTGCCGGGTCAGCAGAATGAAAGGCAGCAGCAGGAGGATGTAACACTGCGGCACTGAGATCCAATAAAACTAGCACTGACATATGTCCACCGTCTGTATTCAAACGTATATCATTAGTCACTTTGGTCAGAGCCATCTCAGTGCTGTGGTGCTGTCTGAAGCCTGACTGGAAGACATCATAGCAGTTGTTTATTGTAAAGAATTCATATAACTGATGAAAAACAGCTTTTTCAATGGTCTTACCTAAAAATGGCAGATTTGATATTGGTCTGTAGTTGCTTACTTATGTTTTGTCCAAACTGTCTGTTATTATGAGGTGTTTGATTCCAGGTGTTTTCAATGGTTCTGGGAAAACACCAGATGTTAAAGAAAAGTTCACAATCTGGAGCAGGACAGACTCCAGGATCTTTGAAACTTGTTTTAAAATACTTGTGGGTATCCCATCAGCAGGAGGAGGAGATAAGTTAACTTAGAATGTCCTCCAGGTCTTAAGTGTTCATGGATTGAAACTGAGCCATGGGGTTTATATAGGTTTCCAGTGGATAAAGTTCATATTCTGCACTTGTAGTTCATGAAACAATAGTTTGCGTTGTGTTTTTGTTTTTCTCTGTGAAGTATTTAGCAAAGTCATTACAAGCTTAAGTGGAGTAAAGTTCTGGTGCCACTAACACGGGGGGGTTTGTTAGCCTGTCGACTGTAGCAAATAAGGCTAGAGAAATATGAGAGTTTTTGGTAATGATGTCAGAGAAATAGGACTTCCTTGCATTGCTCAGTTGTAAATGATAAAAGTAAAGTTTCTCTTTATAGATGTCATAATCAACCTGCAGTTTAATCTTTCTCCATAAGCAGTCTGATTTCTGAGATTCTCTTTTTCACTTTTTTTATGAGTATACAATTTCTCCATGGAGATTTTGTTCCATAGTCAAAGTGTTGTGGTGTAACAGAAATGTGCGCTTCTTCTCCATCTGACCTGTGTGAACCTGAAATGATGGGTTGTCTTGTCCTCGTCTGTTTTCAGGAACAGTGATGCTGCTTATGTGGCTCTGTGTCCTCACCCTCCTGGGATCCAAAATTGTATAAGACCACAAACTATTCATCATAAAAGATTGAGAAGCTTCTTACCTTATTTCATCCTCGTAGTTCAGCTCTAGAGACAATTGCAAGAAAATACTGTTACTATGGTTTGGAATATGCCCCTCTATTGTTACATAGAGAAGCCTTAAAATGAAATCAGTTTCTTAAAATAGAAAAGTTTCAAAACAGAGGAGGAACACTTACGTTTTCCTGTTTTTTGTTTATTGCAGAAAATGATTCCAACAATGAGCAAAACCAGCAAAGCACAACCTCCAAAGGACAAAACCACAGCTACCAGCACCGTCCAGTCAGGGGAAACTGTTCAAAGAAGATTTGGGTGATTCTCTTAGGTTTTTGTGACCGCACAAAAATATTTTAAAACATTTTTAGAAACCTAATGCATGGAATTCATATTCTACTTTAAAAAATCAAATAAAATCAGTGATTTTGAAATCTTTTCATTTTGTTTGTGTTTCACAGCTGAAGTGAAAAGAGAAACTGCATGTCATTCAGGTAAATGTGTACACCCTGATTTCCTCTGTCAAAGTACCACTATAAGACCACCCCGCAACTGAGCCAACCCAAATATGAGAAATATGATCCAAGTTTTGAACCGTTTTCCATTTTTTCCCCGAAGCGCTTTTTCACATCTGTTTTTCTGTTAAGCAATTCCAAAGTATTTAACACTGTTTCCAGTCTGATTCACATTTGTCATGTCTTTTTCCTCACATAAAAATAATGTACTTTTACTTTTCCCCTTGGTAGCCATCAGAAAAATGTATTAATGCCTTAAATTTACTATAGAATCTCAGCGCTCTATTTTACAGGGTAGATCTTCCTTCACCTGAAGAACAAATTCACCAACATGATGTCTACAAATACCTGGTCCAATGGAAGGACCATAGCTCCCTGTTGGTCTGTTCCAAAAGTACCTCACAACCACTTATCTGTGAGCTACAGTACACTGATTTTTTTTTTTTTACTATTCTTTTATAGAAATCCCACTATAACTCCTGTGAAATTTAAAATAATTAAAAATAATTATAAAAACGGATTTTACGTTTAATTGTATCTAGCTTATCTCCAATGCAGATTGCGTGAAAACATGACGAAACAAACAGCATCATTTTTACACTTAAACAGGAGGAAAATTTAATTTGTATCAACCTTGACATAATTTTAAAAATTTCTTAAAAAACGTTAAACCAAAACAAACAAGAAAAAAAGGTAACACATTTTGTGTGAGTGTGTGAAAGGACAATAATAAACCAAGGGGGTTAGGAAGAATTAAAGCCACGAAAACTTTCATACCAACAGTCAGGAAGACAGCATCTGACAGGGGATTCTGTAGAGTTAAAATGGTGGCTAAACATTTGATGGTGGTGCTACGGGATGCAGAGAACCCTAGGATGCTGGTAGAGTTAAAGAGCCCACCAGAAATGGAGCTGCTGGTGGTATTGAAAAAACTGTTATCCACTGCTTGCCCATTCTGACTCCAGATGATTGAAGGTGCAGGATACCAGGCAGTCGCAACACACTTGAACTGGACCTGCTGGTCCTGGTTCACGGTTTGGTTCCCTCCAAGGATGTGCAGTGTGCCGCTCTCTTAAAAAAAAAAAAAAAATCCTTATTCTTAAAAGAACAGATTAGAGACCAAAACTGTTATGTTAAATACGATAAATTATTTTAAAACTGTTCTGTGGTGCTGTGTATCAATGACATGCTGTGATTGTATACCTATTCTTTAATCTTTATTTTTACAGATATAAAAATTACTTCATTTGCATAACTTAGAATTCTGAAAAGTCAGGCCATCAGATGTTATGATTTAATGTTGCCATGTATCATGGCCGTCAAGGGGCAACAAAGAAGGCACACCAAGATGGCCGGGTACTCAGAACTGTTGTTTGCCCCGTAAGCCGAAACCACTTTCAGAGACCTGTCCCCCATCCGAAGTCGAAGGGACACGACCCTCTCGTCCACTGGTGTAAACGCCAACACTTGGAGGCTGAGCTAGGGGCTCACGAGTAAGCCCACATCGACCCGCAGCCTCTCACCATTAGCAACTTCAGAACAGTAGAGTCCAACCCCTTCAAAGGTACAGTGTTTCAAAGCCCAGGATGTGTGTGGAGGTGAACCCAACTATATCTAGCCAGGACCTCTAAATGTCTCGCACAAGCTCAAGCTTCTTCCCTCACAGAGAGGTGACGTTCCATGATCAGGAGAGTGATCCCTGGCTCCATGGTGGGTCGTCAGGGCAACGTGGTGGAATTTTTGTTTGTACTTCTCATAAAGGGGATTCCAAGCTGGTCTTTGTCTGGCTCATCACCCAATAAAATCATTCACCTCCCACAGCTGTGCCTCAGAGCTCTATTCTAGGACCCATGCTCACTTTTACTGCTATGCAGATAATAGCCAGCTCTACTTTTCCTCCAAGTCTGATTACACTCTCGCATCCACCTCCCTCTTTGAAATAAAATACTGGTTCAGTGCAGACTTCCTAAAATTAAACAGCAATAAAACAGAACTTATAATTGAAATGGACTTTATTGAAACAAGCTACTGTGGGGCGGCCGTAGTGCAGTGGAAAGGATGGTCAACCTCTGATCAGAAGATTGTAGGTTCAATTCCCGCCTTGCCCGCTCATGTGTCAAAGTGTCCTTGGGCAAGACACTGAACCCCATATTGCCTCTGATGCAAGGGTGGCGCTAGTGATTGGCAGCGCAGCTACCATCAGTGTGTGAATATATGTGTGTGAATGGCCCTGTGACTGTAAAACGCTTTGGGCGTTCAATGAAGATAGTAAAGCCGTATACGGCAGTCACCATTTTACAAAACTACCCTGCCATTACGTCAACTCAGCTCAGCAGTGAAAGCTAAGGGCCTGGTCACACTACCCAAACTTTACCTCTATTACAATGCCACATCAAAGTTCATTGCTGCCATGGATCGCTGCTTCAACGCCCAACATCATCCCAGCAATGCAGTGTCTGCTCGTAAGATGCTTATGACAGCTCCACCGACGTTTGTGCAACATTTAGTTGCCGCCAGTGCAACACTGGCGAAGCAGCAGTGGTCCAGTGTTCAAAATTTCTGCATTGGCCTAGTGGACCCAAGTGTCAACGAACTTGCATTTAGCGGAGCCAAACTGACTGGACGTCAGTGGAGCGGGGGTGACACTTTGCCGGAGCAGAGAATAGACCTCTCCTCACTGCTCGCAATGCTTTGTGCAGCTTAAGACTTTTGGAGCAGTGAGAGAGACCATCGAAGAAGATCAGCGGTGGTCTAGCGTATGCAGCATTGCTTTAACGGTGATGAATGGTCACGAGCAGTGAGGATTTTTTTTTTTTTTCAGAGCTCCAGGAATGCTCCAGCAAAGTTTGGGCGGTGTGGTCAGGCCCTAACATGCAGCTAAAAGGCACAGATATCACAACAGAGAAAGAAACAGCATCTGTGCACAACATCAAATCATCGAGAGATAATCAATCCTGGAACCATCTTGGTGCAAAGCTAAAGAATCAAACAGGTCGAGATTTGGAGGCAGGACTCAACACGAAGAGCTGAGGTCTTTGATAAGACCTACTGGCCTCCTCCTCCTACTAGACCGAGGACCTCTTCGACTTATGTACATAGGCCAACGGAGAAGAAAACTGTCAATGGAGTGGTGAAACTGCAAAACAGATTTGCTCTACTGTCAGATGACCCCAGATTTTTATCCAGCAACCATCCACTGGAAGGCAGCAGGATGAGGACTCATAACCTGTCAAAAGGTAAACCGGTGGTGTTTTTTTTTTTTGGCATGTTAAAATTTAACATCATCAACATCTTTAACATTTTCTAGGAATGCAGGAATCTTTTTTTTACAGCAAATGGATTCAGTTTGAACAAGTCAAGGAGTTAAACTTTTCTCCTCCCATCTTTTTTACAATCTGCGACATACCAAGACTGAGATAAAAAAAGACTTATTCAATTCAGTTTTCAATTCAATTTTATTTATATAGCCCAATATCACAACCATAGCCATCTCATTGGGCTTTTGTCTGTCAAGGCCAGACGTAGACTGGATTCAAGAGATGGCCTTCACTGGAGAAAAACCTCAAAAATGGGAAAGACTTTTTATCTGCCTCCAAGCCCCTAAAGAGCACAAACGACAAGGTCGATGTATGTTCTTCACCCTTCCAAACACCACCAAACACTCAAATCCCTGACAGGTTCCCCTCCCCCCTTCCCCCACCTGAAATCCACTGAACAGATGATAGAGCGAGTAGGAACTGGGCACTGACCAACCTATTTTTGTCTCCTATAACCCTGTCACAAGAATATTCAAAGGGACTATGTAAAGCCCCACCCCCTCCTATACGACATTAGATCCTGTTTCTTCAATCAGATGCTTGATGTGTGGAGGGTCCGCGATGCGAAAATACCAGCAGTCATGACTTTCTCCAGAAAAAGCTGGGATTCATTAGATACTTGCATAATTCCTATGCTTGTTACAAACAGGAAGAATGTAGGTTGGCCAAAACACAGACAAAGGATTTTAACTAAGGTAAATGACAATGCTATTACTCCTAGACCTCTTAAGTTAGCATTCTTAAATGTCAGGTCTTTAGCAGGGAAAACATTTTTAATTCATGATTTAATTACTGAGCACAACCTTGGTTTTATGTTTTTAGTTAAAACCTGGTTAGATGAAAATAACAGTTCAGCTGTTCTCATCGAGTTAACTTCTGCGAAATATGGTGTTATCAGTAAGGGAAAAAAATCAAGCAGAAGGGTGTGTGTGTGTGTGTGTGGCAGTTTTGTTCAATGAACTATTTCAGTGTAAGAAGCTATCTTTTGGAAGCTTTCCGTGTTTTGAATATGTGGCCCTACAGCTGAAGGCCTCATTCAAAACCATATTTATAAATATCTACTGGCCCCCCAAATACTGTACAGATTTTAACCATGAGTCTAGTGAACTTCTGTCTATGATCTATGTTGATTTTGACTTTCATTATTGTTTACGATTTCAACATCCATGTTGACAACTCTCAGAACAAAGAGACTAGAGACCCAAATAACACTCTGGAAAATTTTGGGTTGACCCAATATGTAACAGAGCCCACACACAACAGAGGGCATATTCTTGATTTACTGAATTCAAAAAGTCTAAACATTTCCAAGATTATTATATGTGAATTAGGTCTGTCTGATTACTGCTGCATTTTCTTTGAAAGCACAAATTCAGTACACACAAATGTTTTGAGGGAGGAAATTAAAAAAAAAAAAAAAATTATAAATAACTGAAAATACCAGATTCTATCTCTAACCCAGGGCTCACAGTGCATGTGGTTCGGCTTGTGTGCGGATGTCGGAGTCTTTTATGTTACATGAAAAGTGCAAGAGGCACTTACACTGCATTAAGTCCAGTACGGCCTCTGCAGCAAACTGTTTTGTTGGCTTAGAATTTTTGCTGGACACCAAAGCTGAGCCGTAGCACTTAATTGTGAAGCTGGGGAAATTAACAACCTAAACCAGAAATCATGTGAGTGAATGTTAAGTGCATCCAGTACATTAAAAAAAACTATTTTTTGCTATACTTGCTTCGCTGTACACACCGTTTTTCACCATGTTGTAAACATTACGTCATTTCCATTAACACAGGGTCACAAAGTGTGTGGTAGAGTGTGGTAGAGAGTAATTTAGGGCACACAATGGACGATGTGAAGCTGATCACAGAGATCCAGAACTACCCATCCTTTTTGATACAACACATCCTTTTTACAAGGATAACAACAGAAAGGATAGGACCTGGGCTCAGATATCGCCGGCTGTTTGACTTGATGGCGAGTTTGTGTAACATGGACCTTCACACTCAGATTAGAAAGTTAATCAAAGTGAAGTGAAGGTGCTCTATGGTAAGAAAAAACCTCCATGAAGAAATTCCATACTCGTAAAGAATGGAAAAAGAGAATCTCGGAAATCTGAACGCAAATGGAGAAACAAAACTGCAGGTTGATTACGACATCTATAAAGAGAAACTTCACTTTAATAATTTGCAACTGAGCAAGGCAAGGAAGTCCTCTTTCTACGCTACAGTAGACAGATGGACAAACCCCCCTGTGTCAGTGGCATCACTGACACAGGGGGATCTCTTGATCCTTCAAGAGATACAGACCATGGATGTTAAGATACGAAAGCTCCTCACCATACATAGAGGGTTCCATCCCCAATCCAGCACCCTGAGACTGTTTGCCAGCCGCAGGAAAAGAGGTCGAGGACTATTGGTCGTGGTAGCCACTATCCAGGATGAAACATCCAAGATGCTCAAGGCCCCAACTAACAGTGTGCTCAGTGAATGTCTCAGGCAATGGACAGCAGAGGACTGGCTGATATCAAGAAGTCCTACCGATGGCTAGAAAGGCTGGCCTACAGGACAGCACAGAAGCGCTCATCCTGGCAGCTCAGGAACAAGCCCTGAGCACCAGAGTGAAAGAGGCTCAGATCTACCACACCAGACAAGACCGGCCAGGAAACCATTCATGGAGCACCACAACCAAGTGCCTGGAATAGTATACTGGACCATGTGTGCAGAATATTGACTGGAAACCCCAAAGTCAAAATGGGAAACACCTCAGAAAGTGGTAGAGAATGAGAAAAGAAAGATCCTGTGGGACATCCAGATACAGACAGACAAGATGGTGATGGAACCAACCAGACATCGTAGTGGTGGATAAAGAACAGAGGAAAGCTGTTGTGGTGGATGTAGCAGTACCAAGTGATAGTAACATCAAGAAGAACAAATATGAGAAACTGGAGAAATATCAGAGACTTAGAGAAGAACTGGAGAAAGCTTGGAAGGTGAGGGTGACAGTGGTGGCCATGGTAATTGGAGCACTCTGGGCTGTAACCCCCAAACTGAAGGATTGGCTACAGCAGATACCTGGAAAGACCTCAGAGACCTCAGTCCAGAAATTGAAGTGCTAGGAACAGCAAGGATTTTAGTTTTTCTATAAACTGGGGCGGATTTACGATTAGTCAAATGAAGGGATCACCTGGGGCCCCCTAAAAGTCTTGGGGCACCGAGCTGAAAACTTAAGATAAGTGTCTAAAATAAATTTGATGCCCGACATTATTTAACTCTGTCATAAAAAAGCATTCCAAGTCACTGAAATGGCATAAGACTGATCATGTGAAAGTGTCTGATCCTCCCCCGTTCCTCTCCAGAAGAAGTATATTCCAGTTAGCAGTAAGTTGAGAGACTCACAAGTTTGTGAGCAGAGGTAGTGTCGCTAAATCAACACTTTCCAGACAAATTTTTATTCTGACTTTGCAGGCAAAAATTGCTTTAGGTGGGCAGAAATGATTAGAGCAGGTTTGAGAGATTTTAGCTCCTTATTGAAATAAGTTTCAACCAGGAACATGTGGCGGGGGGTGGGGGGAAGGAGAAGCAGTACCTAACCTGTCATCACGCTCATCTGCCGGCATTAGATGTTTGTTCAACAAAATAAATTTGTCCACTAACTTGTTCCATAAATGCAATTTATTTGTTTGAGTTGACTCACTTAATCATTATTATCTATTTTAAATATTTCATGTTCAACAGAGCGGAGTCTGTGAGTTTTGCTGCACGGAAGATTACGCAATGCCATGTGAAATGGGTTTGATTGTCCCTTTAGTTTAATTCCCATTAACATAATCATATATATATATATATATATATATATATATATATATATATATGCACATTTATTCAAAGACATTCCTTCAATGTCCTCCAATTCAATTTGATGCATTTTGTGTTTGCTGTTTATTTAGTATTTAGATCTGACGTGAAGCTGTGCTGAAAAGACAGAATGAAAAAAGGCAAGGAGACTACCGAGCTTTTTGTGATATTAATATAAGAACAGTTGATTATTTTTTAATGATTATTACATTGATGATTTTAATGATTTTTAATGCATACGTTTTAGGGACGATTTTTACTGTTGGTGTTGCAAAAAATTTACAACACTAATTGTCATTTTGGCGTAATGGCAGTTGGTATTTGATTTAGTTCTTCATGTTTTATCAATATTTCCTTGAATTTTACCTCATTCAAATTCATTTAAAGTAAAAATACAAGAACATTTTTCATGTTTGTCGATGACAGGCTTAAATGTATTACCATAACTCCTGGTGTTTGATTATTTGTGGGCTTAAAAAAAACGTAATACTTAGGAAAACCTCAGTTGTTGTTAATAAAGTTCAGCAGGAGTCCATTATTTAATGCGTTTCTCTGACTGACCGCAAAAGTTGCTAATTTAATATTAAAAGATGGTTCATAGTAGGACTTTCAATAATTTCTGGAAGTAGTAAATATAAGATGAATAAATATTGCTAATTTGGGCTAGTTACGCACGAATTAACATTTTGGTTGGTTGTTTTTGTTGGGTCTAGTGAATTTTATTTTACTATTGTGCTGGAAAACTGACAGTCTAACAGCACTGGCAGATATTCAATTATGTGTTTTAAAGAAGTGGTCAAATGAAGATTAGGTAACCAAACAGCTGTAAAAAAAACATTAAAAAAAGAAAGGCAAAGAAAAAGTACGAAATTTGTTGTCATACTTTTAAAATGGCTGGAAGACAAAATATTAATCTGAACAGATTCAAAGAAGCTCAAGAAAATTAAGTCAACATTACAAAAGTGTGCAGTGGTAGGGTGGTCGACCTCTAATTGAATGACTATATGCAGGCTTGTTTCCCGCCTTGCCCACCCACAGCGAGTTTGGAAAGTATTCAGACCCCCTTAAATTTGTCACTCTTTGTTACATAACAGCCATTTGTTAAAATTAGTTGAGTTCATTTTTGTACACACAGCCCCCCATATTGACAAAAAACCCACAGATCTTTTTTACATTTTGGCAGATTTATTAAAAAAGAAAAGGTGAAATATCACATGATCCTAAGTATTCAGACCCTTTGCTCAGTATTTAATAGCCGCACCCTTTTGATCTAATACAGCCATGAGTCTTTTTGGGAAAGATGCAACAAGTTTTTCATATGGATTGGGGATCTGGGGATCTCTGCCATTCCTCCTTGCAGATCCTCTCCACTTCTTACAGGTTGGATAGTAAACTTTGGTGGACAGCCATTTTCAGGTCTCTCCAGAGATGCTTAAGAGTTCTATATTGGTCTCATCAGACCACTATGGAGAGGCTTCCGTTGGGCCACTCAGCCATAAAGCCCGGTGGAGAGCTGCAGTGATGGTTGACTTTCTACAACTTTCTCCCAACTACATCTCTGGAGCTCAGCCACAGTGATTTTTGGGTTCTTCTTTACCTCTCTCACCAAAGCTCTTCTCCCCCGATAGCTCAGTTTGGCTGGATGACCAGCTCTAGGAAGGGTTCTGGTTGTCCAGAACATCTTTCATTTAAGGGTTATGGAGGCCACTGTGCTTTTAGGAATCTTAAGTGCAGCAGATATTTTTTTTAACCTTGGCCAGATCTGTGCTTTGCCACAATTCTGTCTCTGAGCTCTTCAGGCATTTCCTTTGACCTCATGATTCTCATTTGCTCTGACATCACTGTGAGCTGGAAGGTCTTATATAGACAGGTGTGTGGCTTTCCTATTCAAGTCCAATCAGTAGAATCAAACACAGCTGGACTCAAATGAAGGTGTAGAACCATCTCAAGGATGGTCAGAAGAAATGGACAGAACCTGAGTTCAATATATGAGTGTCACAGCAAAGGGTCTGAATACTTAGGGCCATGTGATGTTTAAGTTTTTCTTTAATAATTCTGAAAAAATGTCAAAAATTCAGTGTTCTTTTGTCAATATGGGGTGCGGTGTGTACATTGAGGAAAAAAAACGAGCTTAAATGATTTTAGTAAATGGCTGCAACATAAGAAAGAATGAAAAATTTAAGGGTGTCTGAATACTTTCCGTACCAACTGTATGTGTCAAAGTGTCCTTGGGCAAGACACTGAGCCCCACATTGCTCCTGGCGGCTATAGATTGGTGTCAGTGTTTGGCAGCGGAGCTGCGGTCAGTCTGTGAATGTGACTGTGACTTTAAAGCACTTTGGGCCTTCACGGATGTTATAAAAGAGCTACACAAGTATACAACATTTGTATTAGAATTTGTGCAAGATCTTTCATTTGTGAAAATGAAAGGAAATACAGAAATTGAAAATGGAAAAATACTGTTCCCCCTTAATGATTCATATTACTCTGGTTGTCTGCTCCATAACTGCAGGCTCTGATATTTACCCATTACTGCTATGAACACTGTTTTTCCCAAGAAAAATATGACATGGAGTCAGATGAACTTATGTAGGATCAATGTGAAATTGTAGAACTGCTAAAGAGCTGACCTTGAACACTGAGATATGCCGTCTTTGGTGAGTAGCTTCCTTGAACGATGCAAGACACTGGTCCAGCGTATGCACGGCTGATGTTGTAAATGGTAAACTGCACGCAGCTCATGTCCATGTCCTGGCAGAACGTGGCTGAAAAACCATCTCCTGATATGACCTCCCCATTTTTCTGGATTGTGAGAACCTGAAAGCCTCTGACTTGCCAGGTCATGACCTCCCAGGTTCCCTGCACTCTGGCGTAGAACTGAATGTCTGAGCCCAGCAGTGCAGTGGTGTTCATAGGCTCCAGCTGGACCTCCATTTTCACTGCTCAGAAAAACAAAAACTTTGTTAACAAAAACAACAACTTTGTTTTGGGGTTAAACTCCTGCTTTTGTTAAATTTGATTCTTTCTCTTTCTTGTTCACTCATGCTTAGCTTATAATTGCATTTTTTCAGAAAAGCTGTGTATTATTTATTACAGTTTTTCAGATAACTCCCCACCACCAAATACAGGTTAAAAATCAAAACACTGACCTGTGCAGAGTAGGACGGACATACAGACAAGAACAGGTGAGATTTTCAACCCAACCATCATCAAAAAGCAGGTTGTTTAATGTCTGTTAAACTGCAAAACAAAAGACTTTCAACTGAAGTAGAGATTGTCTTTTTTTCTTAGAAAGGTTCAGCTTGAAGGCTCAAAAAGAGCCTTTCCTGCTTGGTGAAAGCACAGTCTGTCACAGGAACACAACTACAGATTTACATCCAAGGGGAACTTAAAGAAACTAATCAACCTTTAAAACGTGTTTTTGGGTTGCTGGAAAAAGCCGGAGTGTGCGAAGAAAACCCACACTTCTTCGGAGAGAACCTGCAAACTCAACACAGAAAAGTTCCAGCCTTTCCAATCCCAGCCAGTTCTCAAAACAGGGCCTTCTTGCTGTAAAGCCACAGTGCTAACGACTACACCCCCGTGCAGAACAAAAAAATGTCCACTCCTTCACGATAAGAGGCCCCACCATACCATCCAGAATCTGAGGACCAGAAAGTTGATAGGTCTGATGCTGTCTTTGTCATCAGTTGAAAGCAGGTTGGCTACTTTTTCAATAATCTTAACCCACTGAGAACAATGATGCTTTTGGTTTCTGAAGTTGCAAGAGACTCCGCCTTTATAACTGACTTTTGGTCAAAGTTCAGGCCTTATCAGCTCTGTGTGCCTGTCATGAGTTATAAAATATAATGCCAACAAGCCCCAGAAGGCAGCACGAACAAGTGAGGTGAACAGACCTTGTGTAATTAGTTAAGCACTAATAGTTCTTCAGACTCAATTTTAGTTCACATCCAATTTCCTCAAATTAAAACAGCAATAAAATAATTCTTCCGTATTTGTACTAAATCCAGTTTCTCTAAAATTAAGCTTTCTCTGTTAGACTCAAATTGTTTTTTGCTTAAAAAGATTGTAATCACAAAAGTAAAAATTACAACTCAACAAAATATATGTACGGCAAAAAGCTAAGTCTCATTTATGACTGTGACATGAAATATAGTTTAGGTTTTTTTTTTTTTTTTATTTACCTCAGTGTTTGCCACCCCTGGTCCTCTTGGGAACATTTTTTCAATACTAACCTTCCCAAACACACCTGCCTTTAATGAATGCAATCATCAGGGTTAGGCAAAATTGATTAAAAATCTCGCCGCCGAAGGTGGCCTAGGTTTTTTAGGGTTAGGGTTAGGTTAGGGGTTAGGGTTAGGGTTTAGGGTTTAAGGGTTTAGTGGTCCTGGGGGAAGTTTGAGGAGGAGGAAGGGTGGTAGTGTCTTGGGTTATGTGCATAGTTATAGTTAGGGTTGGGGGGGGTTATTGTAGAGGATGGGTAGGATCA